>BTHU01000017.1:19061239-19131239 GCA_036184795.1 Tokudaia tokunoshimensis
ACCCACTCGTACATATGCTTTGATCTTAATAACATTGTAATCTAAGTCCTAATGACCCCCAAAGAAATGAAGAAAAAATGAATAAACCATACAGTTGTGTTAGCTCTTATTACTTTATATTATTTAATTATAACCTGGGATTTGCAACTATATGCAATATTTGTAAAGATAGGGATGTTACTTTTAACAAGAAGACCTGATATTGTGCTATTGTAATATATGGCATTTGGGATATATATATATATATATATATATATATATATATATATATGCTTTCAAGTTAGGCTAATGACCAGAGTTCAATTGCTGAAACTAATATAAAAGTAGAAAGTTCTACAAAGTGACTCCCATATAAAATTCTATTTGTCTCAAAATAGGTTGTAGAGATGGGAAAATAAGCTATAGATATATACTTACAGATGCACTGCAGTGGTAAAAACACTAAGAGAAAACCCATCTCATCAAAGGCATAGTGATTTCTAAAGTGAAAATGTGCTCATACCTCCACACAGGAGCTATGACATGTGCCTGCCACCCCACCCCACACACCCCAAGCTGCCCATGACTGAATTCTTTTATTTAGATTTGTGCTTTGTGTTTTATGTAAACTTGATACAAACTAGAGTCATCAGAAAGGAGGGAACCGGGCGGTGGTGGCGCATGCCTTTAATCCCAGCACTTGGGAGGCAGAGGCAGGAGGATTTCTGAGTTCGAGTCCAGACTGGTCTACACAGTGAGTTCCAGGACAGCCAGGGCTACACAGAGAAACCCTGTCTCGAAAAACCAAAAAAAAAAAAAAGAAAGGAGGGAACCTCAATCAACAAAATGCTCCCACAAAAATTTCAACCCAAAATTTATCCTGTCTACAAGAAATGCAGGGACTGGGGATGGAGGAGAGGTGCAAGGAACATCTAACGCAACACTGGTCCAAATTGGGATCCATACCATGTTCAAGTACCAATCTCTAACACTCTTAATGGTACTTTGTTATGCTTTCAGATAGAAGCCTAGCATGGCTGCCCACTAAGAGGCTCCATTAAAAAGAAATAAAAGTAAAAACAATCATTCTGAAATATTGGACTATAGGCATGCCTGTAAGACATTTTCTTAAATTGCAATTGATGATTAAAGACCCAACCTATTGTGCGTGATGCCATCTCTGGGCTGATGGTTCATGGCTCTATAAGAAAGCAGGTTGAATGAGAGAGTGCAAAGTACCCTTCTAGGCCTTCCACATAAGCTTCTGACTTCAGATTCCTGCCCAGTTTAAATTCCTTCCCTAGTTCTTTCAATGATGGAGAGTGCTGTGGAAGTGCAAGCCAATTGAACCCTTTCTTTATCAAGTTGCTTGGGTCATATTATACTGTCTTTGCAATAAAAACCCAAAATAAGACAAAACAGGAAGTAGAAAAGGTGTTAAGCTTATAAAGTAAGCATAGATTGTGAGAAATAATCAGAAACTATTTCAAAGCTAAGAATGTGCGTATGTTGTGTTCCAAGGTGACCTTTTAACAAAGTACAATACCTCATTTTTCAGGCTCAGAACACTAGGAGACAATGAGCAGAACAAAGACAAAACAATCCGCAAAGAAAGGCCATCATTAGAGCTGTCACCATGGAGAGGAAACTTAAGGTCATCTGAGAATGGCTCCAAAGTACAAACTGGGCATCAGCCCACTCACTGCATAAGGGACCCAGTGCACACACACAAGCTTCTGCTCACCTAAGGTCAGCAGCTGGTCATTAGCTGCCTGGCATTGCTGGGCTGTATTACAAGCTCAAAGGCCCCATGCAAAGAGTGAAGTTGATGACTTCGTTCTTCCTGAGGGGCCTGGCAGGGAACTATCAGCTGCTTTCCCAGACTTGTTGGGGAATGTTCATAAAAATAGATCGTTTTTATGATAAATAAAAAATTATTAAAGCTGAAACCAGAAAAATAAAATCTAAACAGCCCAATTTAATCAAAGTAAGGGAGAAAATAGCCTGGTGGTATAGTACTCCATTTCCATCTCCTACATTTAACACAAAGCAAAACAAATTAGAAAGATATGCCCAAATTTCAAGAAAACAGAAAGGCTTGTAATAAATTTTTAAGAAGTGAGTACCACTGTTACGATATGAAACAAGAACATAGGAAAAATGAAGAATGCTAAAACCTAAGAAAAATGAAGGAAAATGCAACCCATGGTCAATATTGCACACTTACTAGTTTTTATAAATAATCAGAGGAAATACAGCTAAATAAAGTCAAAATCTAATTTTAAAATGTTAACAAATAAAAATGTTCTGAAATAAGAAAAATGTTCAGTGACTCCAGGAATAATAAAACAATGTATAAAACCATAAAAGTTAAAAATAAGACAAGAAATAAGAACACCATATAAAGTGGAAATACTCATAGATGTGTGCACATCAACACTTGTACACTAACACATGTACATAAAGAGCAGATAAATATTCATGCACAAAGTGTAAACACAGGCAGGGATGTGAGTGTGTCTAGGATTAAAGCAGCATCCACAGTAGGTCCACACAGGACAATAAAGTCCTGGTTTCCAGTGTTTGCTGAGGTCCTCATGTTCCCACAGTTGTAGATTCTAAGTTATGAGCTATTTTTTCCAGATACTGGATATGGAAACTCGAACCTCAAACATGCTCAGCAAGCACTGAACTAGAGAGACACCTCCTCAGCACACCCCACTTTTCACTTTGGCTATGCACAGTCTCACCAAGATTCCAAGGCTGATACTAAATTCATGTTACATCCTTGACATGCATTGAACTTGTAATCTTTCTGCTACAGTCTCTTGACTATATTGGATTAATAGCATCCACGACCATGCCTTGCTAAAAGTTGGAAAATGAAATTTCCAAATGCCTTAACTGGTTATATCATATCATTATATAGTTTCAATCATAGAGGTCAAAGCAAAAGTAGTCATAAAATAATTAGAAATAGATGCTTTTAAAAGATAAACCATTTTGGTATGGTTTATATATTCTTATGATCACAAATTAAAATACATTTCAAATTTTCATCTCTAACTTACAGAATTCTATGTACTTGTTTATGATGTTGTATGCTTCCATTCCAACCAACAATGGGCTGCATGGATAGTCAGTCCTGTAAGATATTAATGAGAATGAGAAAAATCCTCATTAAGTAATAATACGGAATCTGTCATAAGGTGACTGTGCACTGTTACCTGTGTTTTCGATGATGTTCTTATAAACAAGTGGATATGTCAGCCAGACATAAATATTCAGCAATACAATTATGAGAAGGGCACAGTATTGGACAGGGATTATAAATGGGCTCATTTTAATTAAGGATACAATTATAACAAAACCTCATCACCACTGACTAATGAGTTCACTTCCTGTGAGTTGACTGAGGGAAAAACTAAACACTGAATAACACCTTGTATCTAAACATGCTATTCTTATTTCACTCCAAGATTCCATAGTTACTATGCCTTCCACTTAGTAACAGGAAGTTAGATTTACAGTTAACAGACTACCAAACTTTAAAATACTAGATACAAAGAAAATTCTCAAAAATGGATACTGTTATTAATAATATTAATAACAGCATTTGATTTCTTGTGGGCTCGTTTTTCTTCATTTTTACTAAATGAATTTTTGAAAATACAAATTTGATTTTCTGAGATCGCATTCTATCAAAACGACACATTACTATACAGAGTTAATGAAAGGCAATAGTTTTAACAAATGAATAGGGAAAGTCCAACAAATGGGAATGGACAAGCTGGTTTAAGCAGAAATAAGAATTGTCCCAATCTCATTTTTATCCCTAAGGATCTTAATTGGACTTTTGGTAAGCTACATTAGTGTTAATAAGGATTAATGTCATAGTGATAAACAGAGCCAGGGAATCAATAAACATGGCTGTATCAATGTATGAACAGAGACATGGATAACTTGAATTCTTAGCAGAGAAGTTGGTGTGGAGTTACTATATGAATTTACTATATGAATTTAATGCACATCTTGTCACTTTACCTAAAGACCAGTGCAGCAACACTGCACAGACTAGATGCAATGTAAATGAGTTACAGACCCACCCATAGGACCGTGGCGCAATTTTCAATATTATTGCTGTAAGTGTATAGAATAGGAGGGAAACTGAGGCTTTGAGTTTTGTTCACTATAGGGATTAAAAAATATGATATGAGGGCATTTATCCATGGTATTATTTAATCAGAAAGAAAATAAATATTCTAAAGAAAATATTTAAGAAGAAAAAATAAATATCATTTTGTTAGATTTTATTTTGAAATAAAGGGCAAAAGAGTAAGACAGTATTGGTAAACAAAAGAGATTCTTCTTCCAAAGGTAATATGAGAGCTATTGCAATTTCATGTGACAGACAGGTCTCTGAAGACATCAGGGTTTTTTCATTGGTCCCTTCGTGTGCCTCAAACTTCATGGTTAATTGTAGTTTCTATGACAGGCAGCAGGATGTGGACAGGGGCTGAGCATTTCTATCTCCATGAGAGCATGCTCCTGAAAGCACACCCACACTTCTGAAACATTGCTTGAACACAGCAGCAAGAAAGTTGGGAACATAATCTTTAATTGGTTGCCAATGTGGCATGCTATAAACTTGTCTGATTACAAAACAGAGGAGAATGTATATTAGAAAATGAGTAACTTCTGCTATGCCAGGAAGAAATGTGGGCTGGTAGCCCTTCGATGACATTTTCCCCTGGTTGATTTTTGCTCCAGAGTTTAGGTCTACAAACTACATGGACTTGAGTTGCATCTCCTTACTCGCCTTTAAGTTGCAATAGATCTTTAGCATGTCCCTTTTGACTTGAACTTTACAATGTCAAAGAAAACTGGTTAAGAAATTTGCAGAGTGAATCACAGTAAATATTTTCTTGATGTCTACTGAAGATATGCATTCTTATGTATTATACTAAAGAAGGGAAGTGTTTGTTCTGACTGCATCAGAACTAGAATCCATCTAGAATGAGCTTATGGTATCAAATAGAGGTCAGATTTTATGCTTGTCTTACATGGACACTTGATTTATCCACTATCATTGTTTTAAAAGACAATAGTTTATTGCTGAATTATTTTGTGGAACACTAACTTTTAATATGAAATGTGTCTATTGTTCACCTTATTCTATCCTGGGTTTTTATTTTTCATATATATATATATATATATATATATATATATATATATATATATATATATATATATATAACCTTGCCAGCTCTGCTACAGTGAAGATTCCATCTCCTGATACTTCCTAGAGAACTAGCCACTCAGGTCAGTTGGTAAGAACCTCCCTCCCACTTCTAGAGGTCCAGAGCTGCTGCCAGGAGTCCAGCAGAACTCACTACCTACCAAGCAACTCCAAAAAGCCCCACCCTTCCAAATAGCAACCCCTTCCAAGTCTCCCCCTCCCCCTACTGCGGCCTGCCCTTCCTGCTGGGGCAGAACCTTGCCAGCTCTGCTGTTCCATCTCCTGATACTTCCTAGAGAACCAGTCACTCAGCGCAGTTGAGAACCAGTCAATCAGGGCAGTTGAGACCCAGCTACTCAGGGCACTTGAACCTTGCCAGGTCTGCTGCCATGAAGATTCCATCTCCTGGTACTTCCTAGAGAACCAGTCACTCAGGGCATTTGCTCTTTCTGCTGTGGCAGATTCTGGCCAGGTCTGCCACAAGGAAGACATCATCTCCTGATACTTCCTAGAGAGCTAGCCATACTTAGGTCATTTGGAGTGCGAAGAGGCCTAGGGGCACAAGAGAGCTGGTTTTCCAGAAAAGCCTACATACCTGTGTGCACAGAGATAACGGGAATACCAGGAGTACATATACACAGGCTTACAGGACAGATAAGCCAAAATCAGAGAACGCAAAACCAGCTAAAACCAGAGAAAAATAGATGGCAAAAAGCAAATGCAAGATCATTACCAACAGAAACTAAAGCAACATGACACCAAAATCACAAAAACACAAAAATCCCCGTTCTCCCACAAGAGCAAATCCTGGATACCCTAACACACCAGAAAATCAAGAGCTGGATTTAAAATCACATCTCATGATGCTTATAGAGGACTTCAAGAAGGATACAAATAACTCCCTTAAAGAAATACAAAAGAACATGGGTCAAAAGGTAGAAACCCTTAAAGAGGAATTACAAAAATCCCTTAAAGAAATACAGGACAACATGGGTCAACAGGTAGAAGCCCTTAAAGAGGAAACACAAAAATCCCTTTAAGAAACACAGGAGAACATGGGTCAACAAGTAGAAGCCCTTACAGAGGAAACACAAAAATCCCTTAAAGAATCTCAGGAAAATAGTTTTAGCTATTCTGGGTTTTCTGTTATTCCAGATGAATTTATGAATTGCTCTTTCCAACTCTATGAAGAATTGGGTTGGGATTTTGATGGGGATTGCATTGAATCTGTGTATTACTTTTGGTAAGATGTTCATTTTTACTATATTAATCCTGCCAATCCATGAGCATGGCAGATTTTTCCATCTTCTGAGGTCTTCTTCAATTTCTTTCTTCAGAGACTTGAAGTTCTTGTCATACAGATCTTTCACTTGTTTGGTTAGCGTCACGCCAAGATACTTAATATGGTTTGTGGCTATCATAAAGGGTATTATTTCTCTTACTTCTTTCTCAGCCTGCTTATCCTTTGAGTATAGGAAGGCTTCTGACTTGCTTGAGTTGATTTTATATCCGGCCACTTTGCTGAAGTCGTTTATCAGCTGTAGGAGTTCTCTGGTGGAGTTCTTTGGGTCGCTTAAGTATACTATCATATCGTCTGCAAATAGTAATAGTTTGACTTCTTCCTTTCCAATTTGTATCCCTTTGACCTCTTTTTGTTGTCTAATTGCTCTAGCTAGAACTTCAAGTACTATATTGAAAAGATATGGAGAGAGAGGGCAGCCTTGTCTAGTCCCTGATTTTAGTGGGATTGCTTCAAGTTTCTCTCCATTTAGATTGATGCTGGCTACCGGTTTGCTTTAAATTGCTTTTACTATGTTTAGATATGGGCCTTGAATTCCTGATCTTTCCAAGACCTTTAGCATGAAAGGATGCTGAATTTTGTCAAATGCTTTCTCAGCATCTAATGAGATGACCATGTGGTTTTTTTCTTTGAGATTGTTTATGTAGTAGATTACATTGATGGATTTCCTTATATTGAACCATCCCTGCATCCCTGGGATGAAGCCTACTTGATCGTGGTGAATGATCGTTTTGATGTGTTCTTGGATTCGGTTGGCAAGAATTTTATTGAGTAAACAAAGTGTTCTCACCTGAAGAATATCTAATGGCTGAGAAGCACCTAAAGAGATGTTCATCATCCTTAGTCATTAAGGAAATGTAAATCAAAACAACCCTGAGATTCCATCTCACACCAGTCAGGATGGCTAAGATCAAAAACACAGGAGACAGCAGTTGTTGGCGAGGATGTGGAGAAAGAGGAACACTCCTCCACTGCTGGTGGAATTGCAAGCTGGTACAACCACTCTGGAAAGCAGTCTGGCGGTTCCTCAGAAAACTGGGCATGACACTCCCGGAGGATCCGGCTATACCACTCCTGGGCATATATCCAGAGGCTTTACCTGCATGCAATAAGGACACATGCTCCACTATGTTCATAGCAGCCTTATTTATAATAGCCAGAAGCTGGAAAGAACCCAGATGTCCCTCAACGGAGGAATGGATTCAGAAGATGTGGTATATCTACACAATGGAATACTACTCTGCAATTAAAAACAATGAATTCACGAAATTCCTAGGCAAATGGTCAGATCTTGAAAATATCATCCTTAGTGAGGTAACCCAATCACAAAAGAACACACATGGTATGCAGTCACTGATAAGGGGATATTGATCCAGAATCTCGGAATACCCTAGACACAATCCGCATATCAATAGATTTCTAAGAAGATGGAAGGAGAGACCCCTGGTCCTGGAAAGACTGGATGTAGGGGAACGCCAGGACAGAGTAATGGGAGGGGGTTGAATGGAGAAAAGAGGGAGGGAAGGGGGCTTATGGGACTTTCGGGGAGGGAGGAAACGGGAAAGGGGAAATGATTTGGAATGTAAATTAAAAAAAATAATTAAAAAAAAAATTAGAATCTCAGGAAAACACAAACAAGTGAAGGAACTGAACAAAACTATCCAGGATCTAGAAATGGAAGTAGAAACAATAAAGAAATCACAAAGTGAGACATCTCTGGAGATAGAAAGTCTTGGAAAGAATTCAGGAGTCATAGATACAAGCATCAACAACAGAATACAAGAGATAGAAGAAAGAATCTCAGGTGCTGAAGATACCATAGAAAACACTGACTCAACAGTCAAAAAAAATGCAATATGCAAAAAACTTGTAATCCAAAACATCCAGGAAATCCAGGACACAATGAGAAGACCAAACCTAAGGATCTTAGGTATGGCAGAGAGTGAGAATTTACAATTTAAATGGCCAGTAAATATCTTCAACAAAATTATTGAAAAAAAAAACTTCCCTAACTTAAAGAAAGAGATGTACATGAACATACAAGAAGCCTACAGAACTCCAAATAAACTGAAGCAGAATAGAAACTCCTCGCGACACATAATAATCAAAACACCAAATGCCCTAAACAAAGAAAGAATATTAAAAGCAGTAAGGGGAAAAGGTCAAGTAACAAATAAAGGCAGACCTAACAGAATTACACCAGACTTCTCACCGGAAACTATGAAGGCTAGAAGATCCTGGGTAAATGTAATACAGACCCTAAGAGAACAGAAATGTCAGCCCATGCTACTATACCCAGCAAAACTCCCAATTACCATAGGTGGAGAAAACAAGATATCCCATGACAGAACCAATTTTACAGAATATTTTTCTACAAACCCAACGCTTCAAAGGATAATGGGTGAAAAAATATCAACACAAGGCAGGAAACTACACCCCTAGAAAAAGCAGTAATCTTCTTTCAACAAACCCAAAAGAAGATAGTCACACAAACAGAATTCCACCTGTAACAATGAAAATAACAGGAAGCAGCAATCACCTTTCCTTAATATCTCTTAACATCAATGGTCTCAATTCTCCAATAAAAAGACCTAGACTAACAGACTAGATATGTAAACAGGACGCAACATTTTGCTGCATACAAGAAACCCACCTCAGTGACAAAGACACTCATTACCTCAGAATCAAATGTTGGAAAACAATTTTCCAAGTAAATGGTCCCAAGAAACAAGCTGGAGTGGCCATACTTATATCGGATAAAGTCAACTTTCAACCACAAATTGTCGAAAAAGATAAAGCAGAACACTTCATACTTATCAAATGAAAAGTCTACCAAGATGAACTCTCAATTCTGAACATCTATGATCCAAATGCAAGGGCACCCACATTCATAAAAGAAACTTTACTTAAGCTCAAAGCACACATTGCACCCCACACAATTATAGTGATAGACTTCAACACCCCATTCTCAACAATGGACAAATCATGGAAACAGAAACTAAGCAGAGATGTAGTTAAACTAACTAAAGTTATGGACCAAATGGATCTAACAGATATTTATTGAACATTCCATCTTCAAGCGAAAGAATACACCTTCTTCCCAGCACCTCATGGTACCTTCTCCAAAATTGACCATATAATTGGCCACAAAACAGGCCTCAAAAGACACAGGAATATTGAAATAATTCCATGCACCCTATCAGATCACCATGGCCTAAGGCTGGTCTTGAGTTAAAAAAAAACAACAGAAAAAACACATACACATGGACATTGAACAATACTCTACTCAATGATAGCTCCTCAAAGAAGAAATAAAGAAAGAAATTATAGACTTTTTAAAATTTAATGAAAATGAGGACACATCATACCAAAACTTATGGGACACAATGAAAGCAGTGCTAAGAGGAAAACTCATAGCTCTAAAGCCTCCAAAAAGAAACTGGAGAGAGCTTACACTAGCAGCTTGACAACACTCCTGAAAGCTCTAGAACAAAAAGAAGCAAACGCACACAAGAGGAGTAGATGGCAGGAAATAATCAAACTCAGGGCTGAAATCAGCAAAGTAGAAACAAAAAGAACCATACAAAGAATCAATAAAACCAAGAGCTGTTTCTTTGAGAAAATCAATAAGATAGATAAATCCGTAGCCAGACTAACCAGAGGGCACAGAGGCACTACCCAAATTAATAAAATCAGAAATGAAAAGGGAGACATAACAACAGAAACTGTAAAAATTCAAAAAATAATCACATCCTAATACAAGAGCTTATACTCAAAAAATTGGAAAATCTGGACGAAATGGACAATTTTCTAGATACATAACAGGTGCCAATGTTAAAACAGGAAAAGATAAACAAACCATCTAAATAGTTCCATAATTCCTGAGGAAATAGAAGCACTTGTTAATAGTCTCCCAACAACAACAAAAAAAAGCCCAGGACCAGATGGGTTTAGTGGGGAATTCTATCAGATCTTCAAAGAAGAGCTAATACCAATACTCTTCAAACTATTCCACAAAATAGAAACTCAAGGAACACTACCCAGTTCACAATAACACTTATACCTAAACCAAACAAAGACAAAACAAGGAAAGAGAACTTCAGACCAATTTCTCTTATGAATATTGATGCAAAAATTCTCAACAAAATTCTGGCCAAATGTATCTAAGAATGCATCAAAACAATAACTCACCACGATCAGGTAGGCTTCATCCCAGTGATGTAGGGATGGTTCAATATATGGAAATCCATCAATGTAATCCACTACATTAACAAACTCAAAGAAAAAAACCACATGGTCATTTCATTAGATGCTGAAAAAGCTTTTGACAAAACTCAGCATCCTTTCATGATAAAAGTCTTGGAAAGATCAGGAATTCAGGGCCCATACCTAAAAAAGAAATATACTGCAAACCGGTAGCTAACTACAAACTAAATGGAGAGAAACTTGAAGCAATCCCACTAACATCGGGGAAAAGACAAGCTGCCCACTCTCTCCCTATGCAATATAGTACTCAAAATTCTAGCCAGAGCAATAAGACAGCAAAAGGAGGTCAAAGGGATACAAATTAGAAAGGAAGAAGTCAAAGTATCACTATTTGCAGATGATATAATCTTATACTTAAGCGACCCCAAAATATTCCACCAGAGAACTCCTAAAGCTGATAAACAACTTCAGCAAAGTGGCTGGATATTAAATTAACTCAAACAAATCAGCAGCCTTCCTCTACTCAAAGGATAAGCAAGCTGAGAAAGAAATTAGGGAAATGACACCCTTCACAAAAGTCACAGATAATATTACATACCTTGGTGTGACTAACCAAGCAAGTGAAAGATCTGTATGACAAGCCTCTGAAAAAAGAATTCGAAGAACATCTCAGAAGATGGAAAGATCTCCCATGCTCATGGATTGGCAGGATTAACATAGTAAAAATGGCCGTCTTGCCGAAAGCAATCTACAGAGTCAATTGAATCCCCATCAAAATTATGAATCAATTCTTCATACAGCTAGAAAGAGCAATCTGCAAATTCATTTGGAATAACAAAACACCCAGGATACCGAAAACTATTCTCCAAAACAAAAGATCTACTTGGGAAATCACCATCCCTGACCTCAAGCTCTACTACAGAGCAATAGTAATAAAAACTGTATGGTATTGGTACAGAGATAGGCAGGAAGATCAATGGAATAGAATGGAAGACCCAGATATGAACCCACAAATCTACGGTCAATTGATATTTGACAAAGGAGCTAAAAACATCCAGTGGAAAAAAGATAGCATTTTTAACAAATGGTGCTAGATAAACTGGAGGTCAGCATACAGAAAAATGCAAATCAACCCATTCCTATCTCTTTGTACAAAGCTCAAGTCCAAGTGGATCAAGGACCTCCACATAAAACCAGATACATTGAGGCTTATAGAGGAGAAAGTGGAGAAGAACCTTGAACACAAACATGGGCACAGGGGAAAAATTCCTGAATAGAACACCAATGGCTTATGCTCTAAGAACAAGAATCGACAAATAGGCCCTCATAAAATTACAGAGCTTCTGTAAGGCAAAGGACACTGTCAATAGGACAAAATGGCAACCAACAGATTGGGAAAACATCTTTACCAATCCTACATCCGATAGAGGGCTGATATTCAATGTACACAAAGAACTCCAGAAGTTAGACTTCAGCGTGTCAAATAACCCTGTTAAAAAATGGGGTACAGAGCTAAACAAGGAATTTTCAACTGAGGAAGCTCTAATGGCTCTGAAGCACCTAAAGAAATGTTTAGCATCCTTAGTTATTAGGGAAATGCAAATCAAAACAACCCTGAGATTCCATCTCACACCAGTCAGAATGGCTAAGACAAAAAACTCAGGGGACAACAGATGCTGGAGAGGATGTGGGGAAAGAGGAACACTTCTCCATTGCTGGTGGTATTGCAATCTATTAAAACCACTCTGGAAATCTCTATGGTGGTTCCTCAGAAAACTGGACATAGTAATACCTGAGGATCCAGCTATATTACTCCTGGGATATAATCAGAAGTTGCTCCAACATTCACTAAGGACATATGTCCCACTATGTTCATAGCAGCCTTATTTATAATAGCCAGAAGCTGGAAAGAACCCAGGTGTCCTTCAACAGAGGAATAGCTACAGAAATGGATACACACACACACACACACACACACACACACACACAGTGGAGTACTATACAGCTATTAAAAATAATGAATTCATGAAATTCTTAGGCAAAAGGATGGAACTAGAAAGTGTCATCCTGAGGGAAGTGACTCAGTCACAAAAGAACACACATGGTATGCACTCACTGATAAATGGATATTAGCCCAAAAGCTCAAAATAAACAAATTACAATTCACAGACCACAGGAAGCTCAAGAAGAAGGTAGACCAAAGTGGGGATGATTTGGTTCCTCTGAGGAAGGGAACAAAATAATCACAGGAACAACTATGGAGACGAAGTGTGGAACAGAGACTGAAGGAAAGGCTACCCAGAGATTGTCCTACCTGGGGATTCATCCTATAAACAGTCACTAAACCCCAAAACTACCATGGATGACAAGAAGTGCATACTGAAAGGAGCCTGTTATGGTTGTTTTTTGAGGGACCCTGCCATATCCTTACAGATACAGAGGTGAGTATTAGCAGCCACCCATTGGACTGAGTGCAGGGTTCACAATAGAGGAGTTGGAGGACAGACTATAGGGGCTGGAGGTGGGGGGTTTGCAGCCCTATGTGAAGAGCGACAATGTAGGCCAACGAGACAACCCAGGGCTCCCTGGGTCTAAGCCATCAACCAATGGGTACACATGGTTCTAGCCAAAATATTAGCAGAGGAATGCCTTGTCAGGCATCAGTGGGAGGAGAGGTCCTTCATTCTGTCAAAGCTCAATAGAGGCCCCAGTGGGAGGGGGGGA
Organism: Tokudaia tokunoshimensis; assembly: GCA_036184795.1. Taxonomy (NCBI): domain Eukaryota; kingdom Metazoa; phylum Chordata; class Mammalia; order Rodentia; family Muridae; genus Tokudaia; species Tokudaia tokunoshimensis. The sequence goes on from BTHU01000017.1 coordinate 19,074,688, forward strand.
ATCTAGTGGGGGTCATGGGAGTGGGTTAAGTGGAGGAGCATATTTTTGGAGGCAGGGGGTGGGAGGATGGGTTGGGGTTTTTCGGGGAGGGGGGAAACCGGGAAGGGGTATAACATTTGAAATGTAAATGAAGAACATATTTAATAAAAAAAAAGAAATATACATGTGAAGAAAACAGAAGCTGGAACCGCTTAGGAGGAGGGGGTCAGTAAAAGTGGGAGAGAAAAGATAAAGAATATTGGAAAGGGAGTAAATAAATACAAAATATCAGATAATTTTTTAGGAAAATGTCACTATGAAACCCCAAATTTAACAAAAATGAATAGAAAGTTTTTTCTTATAATCTATAGATTCTTTGACTCTAGATATTAAAATGGTATCATACTTACATTTTTAAAAAAAAATATATATATAAAGCATTATATATATATATGTATATATATATATATATATATATATATATATATATATTAACCTAAATTGTTCCTTGATAATTTTTAGTAATTGCTTGCATTTCAAAAAGCTGTTCTTTAAAAAACATTTACAATTCTTTATTTGGGTGGTGTGTGTGTTTGTGTGTGTACGTATCCATGATGTGCATGTGAGGGTCAGAAGACAGCTGGACAGCTGGCAGGAATGACTTATCTTCTGTTCTGTGGGTCTTGGGGATCAACCTTATATTTCTGAGCTTAGCAGTAAGTACTGGCTGAAATAACTCAACAGCCCTGTTACTCACTCACTGATGTGTGTTTGTTAAATTAACATTGGAAAAAAAATCACATAACTTTCATTTAAATACTTCTACCTGCTTTTCTTTCTATATCTGTGTTAAAGAGTAGGTTGGTCTCTTTTGCTAGTTACTTATACATATTCTTTTTGTGTCATGAAACTGTTACATCACTTAAATAATTCCATTGATATCTGAGCAGAGTTTTCTGATGTTAATGACATCATCTTTAAATTATAAGGTTCTCTCTGTTGACTTTTTTGCTATCCATAAAAAACAAACAGACAAAATTCTCATTTTAGTTTTAGGGGTGTGTGTACCTGTAAAGGGGTATGTGTATATGAAGACAGTGTTTGTGGAGGCCAGAAGAGGTGTCAGGTAACCTGGAACGGGAATTTACCTATAGACAGATGTGAGCTGTCCAACACAGGTGCTAGGACCCTAATATGCTAGACTCTTTTATAACAACTTGACACAATCTAGAGTTACCTGAAAGGAGGCAATCTCAATTGAGAAAATACCTCTTTGAGATCCAGCTGTAGGACAATTTCTTAAGTAATGATGGATGGGGAAGAAACCATTGTTGGTGGCACAGTATCTGGGCTGGTGTCCTGGGTCCTAAAAAAATTAAATAAATAAAAAATAAAAATGAAAGAACACTGAACAAGGTATGGAGAACAAGTCAGCAAGTAGCACTCCTTCATGGTCTCTGCATCAACTCTTGCTTCCAGGTGCCTGGCCTATTTCAGTGTCTGCACTACTTCCTATGACGAATGATGCTGTGGAACTATAAGCCAAATAAGCCTTTTCTCCCCAACCTGCTTTTTGTTCATGATGTTTCATCATAACAATAGAAACCCTAAGTCTCCAAACTAGTCTGGTAAGAACATTTAGGCTCTCTTACTTCCTGAGCTGACTTTACAGCCCCTAGATGTTCTTGATCTGTTTGTCAATTCTGTCACATGCTTAATACATTTATTCATCTTCTTTCCCTGGGTGTAAGTCTTTATCTTTTGTTCTGCTAATGTGCTAGTAATTTTTAGATAATGTCTGCTTTCTCTGTGAGCTCCTAACTTCTCTGAAGCTATCCATCAGGAACTTAGGCTGTAAGCACTGTAAAGTGTCTATGAATTTTCCATCCAGTGGAGAGCATGATGTCTTAGTAGACTTTGAGAATACGAAGAGAAAAAGTTTAACAAGTTGGATTCTAGGTTGTTTTCTCCTACGCAGCTGAATTGCAGTCATGTCACTTTAAAATTTTGTACCTTCTTTCTTATAAAAATTTGATTTATGTCTTCATAATTACATGAAATAAATATTTGTGAAGTGTGTGCTTAATGTGCAGGTTAGATTGATGGATGTATCTGTTTAATCTGACATGTTAATATTCTTATGGACAATCCTCTCTTCCTGAAATACAAGAGAATTTCAGGGGTACTGGGTCTCTCATATTGATTATGGAGACCACAGTTGATAGATTACGAAAGACAGAAATTGGAATAAAGTAGTGAGGAATCTTCCAGAAGATAAAAAAGGAGGAAATGGTTTTCATTCTTAATATACCAAGGCAAGATGCAAATAGTTCAAATAGAAGGCAAACAATTGAAGATAATTTTAATTTGACAAAAGAAAACAAAATATATTTAAATACTTAGATACAGATTTCAGAATATTCTGTCACTTGTTAAGAAACCACATTTTAAATGGTAGAATGAAAGGGAATTCACACATTTTGGGAAAAGAAGCAAATATTTTTTTTTTTATTTTCTAAGTTTTTTTTTAATTTACATTCCAAATCATTTCCCCTTTCCCGTTTCCTCCCTCCCCGAAAGTCCCATAAGCCCCCTTCCCTCCCTCTTTTCCCCATTCAACCCCCTCTCACTTCTCTGTCCTGGCGTTCCCCTACATCCAGTCTTTCCAGGACCAGGGGTCTCTCCTTCCATCTTCTTGGAAATCTATTGATATGCGAATTGTGTCTAGGGTATTCTGAGATTCTGGGTTAATATCCCCTTATCAGAGACTTCATACCACGTGTGTTCTTTTGTGATTGAGTTACCTCACTAAGGATGATATTTTCAAGTTCTGACCATTTGCCTAGGAATTTCGTGAATTCATTGTTTTTAATTGCAGAGTAGTATTCCATTGTGTAGATATACCACATCTTCTGAATCCATTCCTCCGTTGAGGGACATCTGGGTTCTTTCCAGCTTCTGGCTATTATAAATAAGGCTGCTGTGAACATAGTGGAGCACGTGTCCTTATTGCATGCAGGTAAAGCCTCTGGGTATATGCCCAGGAGTGGTATAGCCGGATCCTCCGGAAGTGTCATGCCCAGTTTTCTGAGGAACCTCCAGACAGAAGCAGCAATTATTAAAAAAAAGATTTTCTCTAAATAGGATGTCTAAACCAATCCCCTCCCCTCTAGTTTCAGAGCTCTAAGAGGAAGAGGAGGCAGAAGACTGGGAGAGGTAGAGGTCATAGATGATTCCAAGAAACAAGATTTCCAGATACAACTGTGCTGATATGTACTCCAAAAGACTGGGTCAGACTTGTACAGACTCATGAAAGATAATACTCCAACAATATGAAGGAGTATTAGACACAAAGTCACCCTCCTAAACAAAAATATTTGTGATTGATGCCTATTGGAAATGGAAAAATTAGTTTCTCCAATGGGGTTTCATTGTGAATATCAACCATACTCAAGGATAGGCTTCATGCCTAAAAGTAGTTGGCCAATATAAAATAGACTCAATGTTTGGGGTAAGTATTTTTTTGTTTTGGTATTTTTCATTTTACCAAGGTTCTGGTTTGTATGTTTGTTGTGTTTTTTGCATTTTTAATTATTTCTCTTGTTTGGGTGCATGTAGTTTAGAGGAAAAGGGAAGGAGAACATGCAATGGAGAGTCCAGGGAGATGGAAAGAAGCAGGTAGGAGCTTGGGTAGGAGAAAGAATACGATTAAACTATTTCATATGATAAAATGATTTAAGAGCTATAAAAAAAAATTCACAGGCTTCCAAATCCAGATTATAGAAATATGTGCAGAAGGAGGCAATGTTGAAATCAGTCATCAATCACAAGAGAACACATAAATATGTAAAATTAATTAGGAAATTAAGTATGATTTATCTGTGTAACATGTGACAGCAAGCAGATTTAAAGAAGCCATGAATTTAAAAGAGAAGACAATGAGTTTACATGGAAGGTTTGAAGGAGAGGAAAGTTAAGGGGCAATTGATATAATGTCAAAAAAACATTTTAAGGAAGCTTTTTGTAAGCAGGATTTCTGACTGACGATTTAGCTATCCTAGAGGCATGCTTATCATTTTATTTCCATCTCTTAACATGTTGTCATGTTTTGAACTAGTGTATTTTATTAAACAATGGCCCACTTGCCAGTAAAGAGATATTAATTTATATTTCATTATATATTTGCAATGTATGGGTTGTGGATAGTGTCCCTTCTTATAAGATGAATATGTGTGCAGAGTCAGTGTTCAGAGCCGATGAGTGCTTCCTAGTTGCTGTGTGACTTCTTGCCTGTAGAGTACAGTGGGGCTTCAGTGTTCAACTAAATTTCTTTAAGCATGATTCTGAATTTTTAGTTTCATTCTTTTGCTGACAAACAATGGTTGAAGGTTCCTGGGAACTATTTCTTTATTACCTTAGCTGTGATTTTGTACCATCTAAGAATGTCAAAAGAGAGGAGTACCCTTCATAACTCTGGAGACCCTTTGCTCTCTATGGGAAGATCAAGGCAGGACTCCTTTGCGCTGATTGAGTAGAATCGTCCTGTAATCTTCCCTTACATTACAAACACTCAGAAATGGCAAAGTGAAGGTAAGGGCTACTTCCCTAGTGACCTTCTGCTCACACAGTGTGAAGTAAAGTCTCCTTTGTTGTCATCTTTTGCAATTTTTTTTTGCTGGAAATTTTTATGAGTCAAGGATTTGAAGATAGACTTCATGCATGGCATGATTCTTTCTCCCTTGCCTGATTAAAATAAGAGAAAGGGAACCCTGAGGAGTATTTTTAATACGTTTCCCCCCTGACACTGCATAAATCTAGGAAAATTTATATGCTAATCAAATCAAAATAGGAATTATTAGTGACTAGAGAGCCCCAACATGGCTGTTATTTTCCCACCAACATATGATAACAGCCCTAACACTGAATTAAGAAACTGAATATTATATAAACCCCAAAAGGTTATAATACATGACAGGTTTAAGCAATATTATGTTCTAGAAACCCTGACCTACCTATTACATATTTATTCAGTATTACAAATTGTAAATATTTAAAAATACACAAAGATACAGTGTGGGTAAATCCTTAATGTTTAATGAAATTATTCATGATATACAAAGAGTCGAATACCTCGACAAATACCATGAAGGTTAATGCATGCAGATGAGCCTGAAGAGTCCAGATAGGAGAGGAACACTCCACGTCCTTCCTGACGACGATGATCATGAAATGGAATTAACATAACCTGATTTCATGGTTAGGGTTATCTCTGGGGATTGAGGCACGAAGCATTCAATGCATCCCTCAGAGCAAGTGCTTCATACCCAAAGTCAGGTTTCCATGGTAAGCACTAGGACCCATCATTACAATGCCTTTAAAGACAGAATCCTGATTATGTTGAAAGTCTACAATTGAGCTACTCCTCTGACACTTTATAGTTTCTGTTCTTTAGTAGAATGCTGCTCTTTCAGAAGAAAGAGCACTTCAGGAGTGCACTAAACCAACAAGCTTCAGAAAGGGACAATGAGAGTTGCTTAGGAAGGGGCTTAGTGAGGACAGTGCATTTTCAGCAGGTGTTGACTTTCCATCACAGATTTGCATTCATGCTTCCCATATTTCCTGCTGCAGGGTCCCCATTCACCTTGTGTGTGGTAATCAACCACACAGACATTCTACTTGAAAAATGTATTTTGGTCCCACACTCCTAAGGCTATTTACAGGCTCCTGTCCTCAGTAGAATATTTTGATGTTTATAAAGCCACAAGAAATGAACAACTATGAATATGGTATCCGCCAGTATCTTACAGATATTAATTCTTTTAACAAGACAATATTCTTCTAGAAGTGCTTCTTATAATAAAATGTTGAAACATTACTTGATTACTTTAATTGATAAAGATTTAGTCTTGTGACTTTATCATCCATTTCTATATCATCTATCATCTAGCTACATACCATCCCTTATCCAAATATTTATCTATGTATCTACCTACTTATCTATATATCTATCTGTCAAACCATAATACACCTGTTTATCCATCTAATTTTTATTTACTTATCATTATTTATAATTTATCTGTGCTATAATTATATAAATAATATATATATGGATGTACATACTATATACTATATATTATAATGTGTAAATATGTTAGGCTATATTGTGATATATATTATCACAAGTTCATATACATGATATACATAATAATGAAACGTAAACCAAATCTAGACATTTATATGGAACCCTGCCTTTTAAATTGAGAATTCATATTATGAACTTATGCAGAACTTTTGTGTTTGTTAAGAAGGAATTCCTCAATGTAATTCTTCAGTTAATTGAGTGTATAAAATAACATGATTCAATACAATTGGTGTCTTTACTTTCAGAAGTGATTGTTCACTGTTAAAATTTTATGTAATAGGAAATAATGAATTTAAATTTTGAGTATTTTATTCAAATGCAAATGGTTTTGACTTCATCAGATACAAATAGAATTTTCTAGCTAAAAAAAAAATGGCTTTCTGTAACAGAGTTGGTGGGTAGGGAAAATATTTGTAATTTTCCAAAGAAAATATTATGTCACATAGTATCTAATCTACATTGAGTTTGTAGGATACTATTATTTATGTCTAGTTATGTTTAACAATCATTTGATTACTTTTACCAACATAGTTACAGAAAACACTTTCACCACATCATAAACAGATTCAGGACAATCAATTAATAATAAATTTGTTCTTGAAGTCCACATAAATTCAAATTGAATTTACTCATAGTGCTTGATATTAGTCGTGGGGATAAAATTAACCTAACCACTCAGACTCTGAGATTTCTGATACCCCAACAGAAGCACTAAAGAATGCCACCTAGATTAGAGCTCTAAATTAACTAACTTGCTGACATGGGGCCTGCCTTCTGAACAGCTGGCAAGAAATAGAAGAGACACACATGTTCACAATCACACTACACAACTGGGTAGAATCTGTGATGCATAGAGGAACTCACATATATTTGTGGTGTAAATTACATTTCTTTTCATGAATATATACTAATTTTCATTTGAAATTTAGAAAGTGAATCAGAATGTGTCTAAAAATAAGGCTATCTTGGAACTCAACTCAAAAACAAGGAAAATAAAGAAATGTCCTTCCAGTGTTGCTGAGTCACATGTTAGGAGCAGATCTGAAGAGTTAGGTCAGTTTACAAATAATCAATTTATAATTGATCATTTACATTTACATCCATGTCTTTTTCTTTTTTAATCCATGTCTTTAACTATGGCATTAACCTCCTATACCCACTTCTAGCAGCCCAGTAGCCCCACTTTTAAACATATCTGACCTGGTCCATGAAACATCTCTTAATTCATATGATAAAATGAATTATCATAACTCAATCTCCAGGCATAGTATCACTAGTCATTTAAAGATTTCCAATTTTTTTTAGATGAAAATGAATTGTTACCTTTTCTCTTTTTTTGGAAGTCATTGGTTGTATCATTAATGCATCTGCAATTTTAGGTAATTATAGAGAATTTTCTCTCTCTTGTGAAATGCCTTCTTGTGGTATGCCATTCATTCTATAAAGGTAGGTAGGAGCTCATTGGAATTGTTTTATTTGATTATCTGCTCTTAATTTTATTCATCAACTGTATTAATTTACCACATTAGATTTTAAAGAGACGTGCCAAACAGAAGAAAAATGCACTTAAGTTCTTAGCCATCTATACATCCAAGTCCTCAGCCAGGCTTAGTAGTTGCCGACTGGCTGCTCCATATTTAGCTCTTTTCAACCAAACTCTACATGTTTTATTGGTTACACATCACTGTGTCACAGTCTTTGGTGACAACTGACAGTATTAAAATGGATACCAGGGTATCTATCACATCTTCACTATCGATATCCAAAAGCCCTGGCCCTCTGGATTTCTCAGAGTTACAGGAGTGCCCTTATCTTTCACTTCACTTAAGGAAAGTGTGTATTTTCTGTGAAGAATATGCTTAACAGATGAATGTCATTAAATGTAAAAATACTGATGGAAGAAGGGAGTAGAAAAAAAGTAATAAGCAATCACATACTCGGAACAGTGACATAAGGTGGAAAAAAATGGAAATGAGGGAAGTCCGCCATGATGACTGGATGACAGATGGCCATTATCTTATTCTCTTGGGTTCTGTCACCACCTTCAGCAGGAAGATAACACTGAACATCTGGGGAACAAGCGGTGCGGAACCTTAGTGAGGCTGAGCACAGCACATGCAGGATGCTAGAAGTGGGCTGGGGGCTGGGCGCCGGGGGCTGGAGCGCTGGGGGCTGGGGTACTGGGTGCTGGGGCTCTGGGGCCTGGGGCTCATCTCCTTGCTGGCTCCTAAAAGAAGAAATTGATCCAGGAGTCAGATTCCAGAGGATGAGTTGCCTTCCAAGGAAACATCCTAATGAATCTTACTTGTTTCCTGCCATCAAAGAATGAAAGAAGCCAATAGAAATGCAATGCTGTCCTATGTCCTATGTGATGGCAAGGAAACTGGAAAAACCCTGGACACTAACAAATTCAATTAGTTCAATGAATGTGGACTTTATCTCATTTAAGGTGAATATCATTAGGTATTTTTAAAGCTCCAAAAGAAGCATGCAACACACATACACACAAATTCTGAATTTTTATTTTATTATTATTGTTTTAGCTTTGTAAACAATCGAGTAAAACCCCATTCTGCCAGAACATAAGATCCTTTTCACTTTTGTGGTTCTCACATTAAAGGAACAGTCTTGATACAGAATAGTAAAACTAATAACGTGGACAGTTGTTTTCATTTTACTGACTGGTTTATTAGCTTAAATTTCTTGAAGAATATATATATATTCTCATATATATATATATATATATATATATATATATATATATAGAATATGCACCTGAAAGTTTGGTATGACCTTTTTTCTATCAATGGTTTTAGTGTTTTCTCAGGCTTTCAGTTGCTTTTAAGTGTCCCAAAATTTGTATGCTGGCAATTGATGATGATGATGATGATGATGATCATGATCATGATGATGATGATGATATGATGATAACGATGATGATGATGATGATGGTGATGATGTTGATGATGATGACGATGATGATGATGATATGATGATAACGATGATGTTGATGATGATGACTAGCACAACCACATAGTATGAACAAATCATGAAGTATAACTGCCACCTTTTTTATTAATCTCAGTTTACCAATACCACGTTTAAGACCTGGAAATATTAATCACACTCAATTCTTATAAGCTTGCAAGAGCTACCTGGCAACTACCACTACCTAATATTCAACATAGGCTATCTTCTTCAAAAAGTCAATAAGGATTGGAAGCTTGCAAAAAATTTTTGTTAACATTTTTCTTAAAACCAACAAAACATTTCTCTTCTAAGTTGTTTTTTTCCCCCAGCAGTATTTAGAGAAAATAACAGGACTTGATGCTAACAACAGGACTAGGTGGAGACAGAATGATTGGTAACTACTGGGGAAAATAGATGTGCCTCATTTCCACTGTTTCTCACCTAAAAACAAATTAAAGCAGGCATGCCTTCCTAATAGTCCTGTGGCTGGGTTTTTGTGGCATGTGCAAGTGAAATAAGCCACATAAAATCCAGATAAACACATACTGACAATGTGGTACTGAATGGGCAGTAGTGTATCTTTAGCATTCAGTTATCACAGTCTGTCTACTACAATGGGGAATCTGTCCATTTCTGCCTGATGATTTGTTTTTTTCTATATAGTTGGAACAGCAATCAAAAAAGCTGTGCTTCCTGAAAACCTATGCTAAAATATTCAAACACTAAGTAAACAATAAAAACTAAGAAAAAAAAAAGATGTCGTTTTCTTGTGTGTGTGTGTGTGTGTGTGTGTGGTATATGCCAGAAGAAGAGGTCTTTGGGTGTCCTTCTCTATCACTGTCCATCTTATTCTTTGAAACGAGGTCTCTCTGAATACAGAGAGACATTTCTATCAGTAAGTATCTGAGTTGCTTCTGTTTCAAACCCCTTAGCACTGGTATTATAGACATTTGTGTTCATGCCTGACGTTTTACATAGGTGCTAGAGTTTAAACTAAGGTCTTCATGCTTGTTCAGAGTCTTCTTCCTCCTCCTCCTCCCCCTCCTCCTCTTCCTCCTCTTCCCCCTCCCCCCCTCCTCCTCCTCCTTCTCCTCCTCCTCCTCCTCCTCCTTCCTCTCTCTCTCTCTCTCTCTCTCTCTCTCTCTCTCTCTCTCTCTCTCTCTCTCTCTCCCTTTTCTCAAGAGATACCTACATAGCTTTGACATTCTTTAATGTGTGTGTGTGTGTGTGTGTGTGTGTGTGTGTGAGAGAGAGAGAGAGAGAGAGAGAGAGAGAGAGAGAGAGAGAGAGAAGGGAGAGAGAGAGATCTGTGCTGTTCAGTACAGTACTAAGAGGCTCAAGTGACAGAAAATCACAGGAAAACCACCCTTCTTGTCTGGAATAGTGCTGAGACTATTCAATATTTGCTAGTTTCACAGGACAACCTCATAGTTTAATGATTCTTTCTTTCTTATGTACCACAGGAAATTGCCTGTCCTGACACAAAATATTAGTGCTCTGGAATTTAAACAGCTCACTTGGTTGTGCAATCTTTGACTTTCATCCCAGAGTTATTTACTGCACTTCCTGAAATTCTCTCATCTATTCCTTCTTGTATTCTTGTGTTCCATTGTTGTGAAATTTGAAGAACTATTTCCCTTTAAACATACTCAAAAAATGAGTTATTGTTGCTGATTCCAGCTTAGGTGTATTTTCCCAGTACCATTGTTTTGGCAGGTACCATCAATTCTATGGTCTTTTCATGATATAATTTTCCCTAGGCAATCTGTAGCAGATGGTAATTCTTAATTTCTTAGACATACTGAAACTTTGTTTCGCCAGTCTACATTAATGTCTTCCTCTATTTCATTTTCAAAATAAATACAAAACATGTTCTGCTCAGTAGGTGATGATTGTCTGCTTTGTTTCACATTCCTTTCTTTTGCAAGGCGTGCAGTTCAAAATTTCTATCACAGATACCTCTTGGATTCTGCAGAGCACTGTTATATTCAGTATAATGCAACCCTAGCCTACACTTTCCTCCTGAGGAAGAAGTGGAGATTTTCTTTATGCAGATACAGTACTTGAGAGTACTTGGCCAATACATTACCCAACCAACAATATTAGTTGCCACTCCAGGGAAGTAACTGAGGGATAACACACCTTATCCCAAGTCATGAAAACTGAGCATCTGTAGACTCTTTTGAGATTATTCTGCTCTGGGTGCAACCTTTAGGCACTACTTAAGAGTGTAGGAGTTAGGCAAGGCAGTACACTGCTTCTTTGAGAACCTAAGTCCCCTTGTCTCCTTTTGTGGATCTAAAAGAAATTAACCATGTTAAAGTATGTGAGCATTATGACATGTAACTCTCATTTAAAAGTATGAGGCATGCCATTGGATTTTCCCAGGACCCACCGAGAAATATGAACAGAGATGAATTTTCATTAGAAAAAGCAATATAGTAGAGAGTGTAATTCTAAATCATGTTCAGAAAGACAAGTAGTGCATCCTCTATCATATGAAACTCCCAACTGGAAACTGTTAAATGTATTTATTGGAGTAGGGAAGAAATGTGTACAAATCACAGAAATTGTAGGATAGACTCTGAGACAAGAGCAAAGAGAATAGAGATGGCCAGGAGGGTAAGGAATACAAGGGGACATAAAATGGAAAGGGGAATCTTGATGGGGAAAAAATTCAATAGATAAGGCAGACAGAGATACAGGGGATAGAGAACAGAGAATCAACCTGTGAGAACCCTGTCGGAAACAGCAGACCAACTCCCCATGATCAAGGATGGGGGCTCACAACCGAACTGAAACTTTCCATTCTGCCCATGACTGCCTGGGGTGAGGACAGATAAGGAAATGGCCTAACAGGGAACCACCCTGCCTAGGGTGAGGACAAAGAAAGAAGTGACTAGACAAAAAGAAATACAAGGAAATATCACAAATACCACAAGGTGGGCAGGACAAGGCCAAAGGACAAAGGCACCACCCGATTTGAGTTGACCAATAATTTTAAATGTTGCTCAAGGTAACCAATTGCAGTCATCCAACTCAGGCAACCACTAAACTGCAGGCCAAAATGTGAATAAAGAGTGTGTGCTTTGTGAGCTCGGGGTCCCCTCTTGCCTTTGTGCTGGGGGACCCTAACGCTCACTGGAACAATAAACCTCTTGCAGTTTGCAGCAATTCTAGTCTCTGTGGCCTTATTGAGTGGGGGTCTTCCAAGCGACTCTTACAAAGCCGAGAATAGTATGAATGAAAATACTGAAAGATCTCTTATCTCATAAATGAATTAATAGAGAGAGAAAGAGAGAGAGGGAGGGAGGGAGGGAAGGAGGGAGAGAGAGAGAGAGAGAGAGAGAGAGAGAGAGAGAGAGAGAGAGAGAGAGAGAGAGAGAGAGAGAGAGAGAGAACCTTTCCCTTTCCAACTTCTGCTTTGAGGACTTGACTTTAGCTACTTGGTACATAAACATTTGCTCTGTATGGCATATTTTAGCTTTGGTTTCTCCTCATTATCCCATTTTCTGAACATAGGAGGAAACCAAAAACCACAGTTCTACTAAATGAAAAAAACAGCAGAATACCTCCTAACAATAGTTTTAGTGTTTTGCATATCCATCATCATAAAATCTTCTTCCTGCTTCCTCCTGCAGATGAGAACAAATACAAAACTCTAATGTTAGTCAATGAGCAAAGAATAAGAGACTTTGGAATGCTCATTCCTAAATGGAGTCTCTATCCAATCCCTCCCTTCCCAGCTCAGGGAACCCAGCAGAATAGGAAGTGGGAAGATTGTAGAGGCCAGAAGAGATGAAGGACACCAAGGAAAGATGATTTATAAACCCAGGGGCATTGACACACATGAACTCATGGAGACTGTGGCATCATGTCCAGACCTTACACAGGCCTGGGCCCAATGGATCTCAGTGGAAGTAGATAAAAACTCCCAGCCTTAACTCAGAACGTAGCTCCAACTGATAACTACTTATAAATGAAAACTTAATTTTCTTCAGTGGTATCTTACTGGTGATATATACCACTCTTGAACCTGGGCTTCATGCCTTGTAGTAGATGACAAGTAGATGATGATATTTTTGAAGGTAGTTTGTCAGGGAGTTGTTTCTTTTCATTTCTTTTTTTTTCTTTTGTTCTTTCTTGGTTGTTTTTGTTTGTTTGGTTGGTTTTTGTAAACTTATGAGTCTTTTGAGTCCATATTATATATTTGTTTTCCTATTTTGTGTTTTTATAGGATTTCCGTGTGTAACAATGTATGTCTATATCTACTTGCAGTTTTTGAACTTTTGCTTTCCTTTTGTTTTTATTTTTTGCTTCTGTTTGTTATATTCTTTTTTGTTGTTTGATTGATTTGCTATAGTATTATTTGGATTCCTACTTGTATTCTAATGAGAGAAATAAAAGGTATGTATGTGGGGAAGGATCTGGGAGGAATTTAAGGAGGGGAACCTTCAGAATATATTATATGGAAAATGTAATGTTCAATTAAAGAAAAAATAGTTTAAAAGAAGGAAAGGAAAGAAGCATGGAGAGAAAGAAGGAAGAGAGAGAGGGAGGGAGGATGGACGGACAGAAGGAAGGAAGGAAGGAAGGAAAGAAAAACTGGCAAATTGAGTGAATTTTAATATGTCTGCCAGCTAACAGAACAAGAATCTAAATCCACCATTGGTATATGCAAATCCTATACTGATCTCTGAGTATTCAACATTTGACTTTTCTTTCTAATGGTTCGATTTACTCTCTATCCATATTTGGAGGTTGTGGTTAAGATAATTAGTAGTGACTTCATTATTCTTAAATACATGTAACACAGTTGATTTCAGTTTGGAGACAATGTAATTCTTTTGTCCTTGGTGACAGTTCATAATGTGTACATCATCTGGACAGCAGGTGGGAGAACACTTATGAATAACCTGTCAAAATAGCAATATATGACTGGTGCGTCAAAATATAGTTTAATTATTATGAGAATGAAAATTTTAAAATGTGTTTTTAAAAGTATCCTTCACCCCACTGCACAGAGAATACAATCTGTTGAAGAAACAGACTCCTTTTCTTCAAGGTTCTCACATCTCTAAAATCTCATCAGCTTCTGTGTTCTTAGCCACTGTCTCATCATTCTAATCCCTGTTGTTACTATTTTACCTTTACAAAAGTACAACCTGGAAATCTAGATTTTCCTAGTTTACTCATTTAATTAAGCAAGTCACATTATACAATTACCTAAAGGTAGTCCCCATTCATTTTATCTCAGCAATTAAATCTTATAGTATGATTAAACCAAATGTCTTTTATACTCACCAATACTTAAAAGTAGGTAGGCAGGCGCTGTGATGAGAGGACATCTGGCCAGTCTGTTACTCCAAAAGTACCCTAAATGCTCAAGTGGACATTGACTTGGTTCATCCTTTACATTACATTCATTGTCCTTGCTGAAATCCAATGCATTTAAATGTTTTGCTATCAAAAATATGTTCTCACTTCACATATTCAGACCATGTAGGAAAAGAATGCCCACTTCTCTAAGAAAATGAGCTTAGGGGCTTTGTGTAGACAGGACATTTCTTTAAAATGACCCTGTCTATTGCTCATTGAAATTCCTCACAATACAGCCAATGAGTCTCATCTCTGTAATGAGATTCGCAAAGATTGTGGCTCCTTGTGTTTTATTCTATTTTCTGAAGCTGGGAGTTTTTGTCATCACACCTCCCAAGAAAGCAACAGGAAAAACTCTAGAGTGCCTATTCTTTAAATTCCCAGTGATTGATAGTCACTTAACATCACCAAGGTGTAGACCAATACACTGCTGTGTTTCATGAACCTGAAAAATCTCCTGCATGTTCAAAAACAGAGTTTGCATAAATTTTCTCAGATAACATCTCTTATCATCTTTCTAAGGAAATGGACTTGTTCAAGTAAAGCATAATTTTTCTACCTACAACCAGATGCAATTTGATACTAGGATTTCTTATAACACGATTATTTTCTGACAATTCAAGCTTATATTTTTTTATTTGTGTGTAGAGTTTTTTTTGTTATTCTTCTCCCTCTTTCTCTCTTTCTCTATCTCCCTCCCTCCCTCCTGCTCTCCATTTTGCTAAAGGCTATCTGTTCTCCATTTAGAGGCATTTTGATTTTTATTGAATCCAAAATGAGTGAAATGACTTACATATAGATAATCAGGTTTTCAGGTATAGAGCAAATCAATGCAATAAGTCATTTTAACCTTTCTAGAGTCATGATTTTTTATCTTAAATGGTCACTAGGAAATTTGGGGAAAGTCATGCTGATTTTTTTTTTCTGGTATAGCTCATGTTCATGGAGGCTGTCATGGAACCTGCAGCTTACATGCATGGAAGCTATCATGGAGCCTAAACTTATGTGCACAGAGAATAGCACATAATTTCCACCATGACAAATACATTCATTCACCCTTTACCTTCTGGACTATGAATTTACAATGTTAGTAGGATACCTGCTTACTTTTATGATCATTGTTCATTTTGTTTCTTCCATAAACCCCAGGCAGAGTAACAGAAGATCCATTCTTTCCTTTGTATCATAAATCTGTGTATGCTAATTTTTGTGTAAGAAAGAAATGACTAAAGAAAACAGCAGTATGATGCATTGTCTTGTTCAAGAGTGATCTCTGCAGGCTTCACTTCATACCAAGTGTATCACCTTCATGAACAGAGCACTCATTTACAAGTTGTTAATTCATGGGTCAGCAAATTGAGATAAAACTAGGCAGGAACCTTTTCCAAATTGGCCTCTTAATGAAGCCTTAGAATCTGATAAGTCAATCTTGTTCCTGAAGTCTTGTGATGTAAAGAAATAGATCTCTATCTCCCCATAAAGAATATACAGTTGAGAGAGTAAAAACAACATAAAACTAATCCTTGAAAAAGGAGAATTTGACCATATATAGATGCTACCCATTCTTATCATTTTTAAACATATTTATACACATACTACCATCACCTTTATTATCTTAGAACCCTGTTGATTAGTTCCAAGGCACACTTGCTGGAATATTAGAAACCTATTTACTGTATGATTTGAGCATTTAGAAAGAAAAATAGAGATCTTCTGTTATATGGTGGCAATGTTTGCTCTTGAAACCATGCTAACATGGTAGCCCACTGGATCTTGTATTCACTCTAAAAAAAATTTCCTTATTTTAGAGGAATAGAAAGAATGAGAAACCATCTGAATATACATTTAGACACCCTGTTTCTTTCTGTTTTCTGTCAGCCATACTATGTGACTTAGAACCCTTTTCATTTACAGTTTGTGATAGGCTATTTGAAAGGACAGTTGAAAGTATACTTTGTATCATGAATAAAATCTTCCAGGGGATCCATGATTCCTTTAAGTATCTAGTTCTACTGCTGTCTTAGGGGATTAGTATTACCTTCAACTGATACTTGGAAGGAGGACCCTTTTCCTCTGGTCTCCATTGATAAAAAAAAAATCCTTCATTCCTTTGGTTGCATCTGAGAAGGAAGATCCTCTCTCCCCTGTTATCCACTGGGAGAATAAACTCTTGCTTCTGGTACCCACTGGTATAGAGCAAATGAATTCACTTTTGTGGTTTGAGAGAGGACACAATAATTGGAAGAACCAGATGAACTGACTGTCTGGTACTCTTCCTGGTTGTAGAGGTACGTGAAAGCTTGGGAAGGTACTTAAAATACTCATGGGGTATCTCTGAAGTCCAGCGGTTGGTATTTAGAGAAACACAACATATAAATTCCATGTTCTTTAGGGAATCAACCAAGAAACTTGATTAGAAATACAGAAATACATTTGCTATATCCTCATGCTCACACAGACATAAAAATTGTCCATATTAAAGACATGAGGATGAAGACTATGTTTTTCAAAGGGAACAGAAACAAGAAACACAGCTATCTTTAATCTGTTCCTATGAGGGATCTAGCATACTTTCACTGAACAGATGAAGCCTGTATGATAATCATGAACCTTTAACAGCAATGAATTTGATTATGTATTTGGTAACTACTTAAAACTGACCCACTACAAAAAATTACTTTATCTTTGAAAGGTAAAACTTCAAGCAAACCATTGAAATTGGAAAAACTCATTATTTTTCAATTTTTAGACTTTGACCAAAACTACACTCAGTCTTTTACTTTCTCTGCTCTCCATAAGCTATAAAGAAGGTTTTCCAATCTTTCTACAATGAAGGTCTACATTCATTTTCTTTGATTGTTTCTTTATTATTGAGTTTTTATCTCTTATTAGTTTCTGCAACTGCAAACTCTAACAGACTACATATGCTGTTCTTTGCTGCAAGCTAAGAGATCTTTCTGTCCCTTTGGAAACATCAAGGATGCTTTCTTTTTTTTTTTTTTTTTAATTTGCCCATATTTATTCCTTAAAAGATGACAGGACAATTTTTTTTAGTTTCTTTCAACTTCTATAGACTTGACAGGGATCACATTTACAATAATCTAAAATGGCATATTTCTTTTAAATTTATGTATCTTCCAAAGGCATCATCAACTTCTATTATCTATTTTATAAATTTAAGCATGATCACAACACAGCTAAAAGATGCTGTAGAGATGAGAATATTTTCCTTGCTGCAACCTATATGTATGTGTTTGTTTGTTTGTGTGTGTGTGTGTGTGTGTGTATTTTGCTTTACCAAAAATGTGTTTTTAGATGCTGTTGATCTTTTTCCTGTCTTGAACCTCAGTTTATCAAATCCATAAATTATCTGAGATTCTTGACCCACTCTAATCTAGAAATATATTCAGACTGGGCAGAATGGACTAAAAACAAATAAATAAATAAATAAATGTAAAATTGTAACCTTCATGAACTCTGTCCTTCTTGTAGAATAATAGTAAAAGGCAGACTCAGAAATATTGCAATGCTCTCAGAGCCTGTGAGATAATTCCTGACTCAAGACTTCTTTGTAGATGAAGAAGGTCCACTGACATTATAGTCCCTTATGTAATCAACAGGTCACCTTACTATAAGCAGTAGCCCAGTACAGAATAACTTTGTTGTGGTTATTTGATCAAGGCAATGGATTTAAGGCTGATAGCAAGAAATAGAAAACTTAGACTAGGCTTAGAAAATCAATTTTAGTTACTTTTTCAAGCTAGTTTTCTTGCAAAGATAAAGAGAAAATAAAGGAAATGCCACTAAACAATCTCTTTTTGTTTTGTTCTCTCTCTTTTTCTCTCAGTGTCAATGTTTAGGCCCATGAATACAGAATGCTAGAAGGTCACAAGGGGACAGAGTACTCATTTCTGAATACTTGTTATAGTAAGTTTCTATGAAGAAATCTAGAAACACCTCAAATATTAGCGGAAAGTATAAATGTGTATAACAGGACTACTGTATTATTACCATTCTAAGGCTTAGGACGCATACATATCTAATAGGTTTGAGAAGTAGTATAGATCAACATGATAAAAGTTATAAGGACTGACAGAATGCAGATGTGATGAGTATTTACTTATATGTCTTAGAAGAAGGGACTAAGCATTGTCTTCATTCTATCAAATATCCAGTTGAGGGCATGACACCATTTGAAATCCAAAGAAAATATTCAGAAATCAAATAAGAATTGGGTTTTATGTTTATTTGTTTGCTTTGTTTTAAACTAGATAAAGGCCAGGAGGACCACTGAGTTTATCTTTGGGGAATGGACAACACCAGGTAGCAAAAGGGTCACAGCCAGAGGCCTCTTGTCAGTCTCAGCTCCTTGTGTTCTATAACAATTATATTTCTTTTCTCCAAAATACTAAAAACTGATTCCTTCCTCCAAAGTGAGCGTATGGAAATGACTTTTGGAAGATGAGAATTGCGTTAGGTACTTCATCCCTTGCTCCCAATAGACCTATTGTCTATGACTTCATTTCTAGCTACACACATTATCTCATTATTATATGATGTCACTGTTTACTATCTGCAAAATATATCCAAATGTGGACTTAGTTGACTGACTAAGAAGAATATATTCATTCACATCAGTGGTGTATAACAGAACCAAATATAGTTCACAAACTGTTTTTCATACATATATATGAAATATATACATATATTTATATGTGTATATATACACATACATAATACGTATGTCCCACATATTTATCTTATATATATACATGTATATACATACATATGTATATATATATATACATGCATACATATATATACATATACACATACATTTTGAAAGTAACTACCATCAAGTGAGATTATTTAATGCCATTCAAGCATTTTATAAAATTTAAATGTCTGTTAATTGAAGAAGTTTCTTTGGATAAAGAACTCAGAGGCAATGGAAAACACCAAGAAAAGAAATTCCACCAACTCAACTAAGCAGGGTTCACATGGGCTCATAAAGACTGAAGCGACAATCCTCAGGCCTACATGAGTCTGCAGCAGACTTTCTGGAGAGGTTATGTCTGTCACCTTGGTGTGTTTGTGGGACTTCTAACAGTAGCAAAATGTGTATCTCTGGCTCTTGGGACTGTTTTTGTCCTATTACGTTGCCTTGTCCAGATTCCAGGCTGGACTTTTGCTTTGTCTTATTATATCTTGTTTTGTCCCGTTTGGCTGTCATCTTATAGAGGCTTGCTATTTTCTGAAGAGAATACAGAGGGGTAATAGATACAGAGGAGAGGGGAGGTAAGAGGAGTCTGGGAGGAGTGAAGTGAGGGAAAACTGTGGTTAGGATGTATTTATATGAGAAATGAGTCCACTTTCAATATAAAATAAAATAAAATAAAATAAAGTAAAATAAAAAATAAAATAAAAAAGTAAGAACTAGCCCTTTTGTTTACCCATGGCTTCTTAGTGCTTCTGAAGCTGAGGTCTGAAGAGGCTGAGGCTTCATAGCCCACAAGTATATTTACAAACGTTCATATTTACGACCTTGTCTTTTCATATTCTGAGCCTTGTAACAGCTAGTCTAGAGATCCTTTCAGAATTGAATATTTTCTTAGAATAATTTATACTGACAGTGTGGGACCAACATGATTCTTTATTGAACCTGAACTCAGGCTGCTCTCAGCCATACAATCAAGTCATTCTCCAGAAGGTAACCTCTGGATAGATAAAGACTTAAGAACTTATGGATTTACCAATGTGAAGTAAAGATGAAGAATGAACTTCAGCACATAGAAGACAGCTGCAAATTCTCTGCCTTCACATTGACAAGAGAAAGGGTTCAGAGAGGCCTTTAATTTGGGGAATAGGAAAATTGTCAATCTTTTTGCAGTGAATGTTCCAGAAGCACTTATATTGGGGATAAATATAATAACATGTGTAGCTTTGTTATGCTGAATCATAATCATTTATGTTCTGGTTTCAAGATGCTCTTTTAGGAAAAATAAATTGTTCTGTTTGTTAGACCATCCTGACTGGTATAACAACAGAAAACTTTCCTGTCAAAAATTGAATGTCTCTGTGCATAGATTCACTCATTTCCTTCTCTGGATAATCCTGGATTCTCAATATCCATTGGTGAAATTCTCTCGACTTATTTTTCAATACCAGGAATATGGATATTGAAATATTATAAGACTGTTCCTGTAGGCATGGGATGTCTACATAACAAATGGCTACCAAAGGTGCTTGTTATATCCAGGTGGCACTGTATCATGCATTTTTGTTGGACAAGTTGCACGGATAATTTCTATTCCTAGAAATTGTCACCATGAGGAACAATAAGGGTGGATTGTGTCAGAACCCAAAATATGCTAGAATATTTCCAAATAGGAAAGGAAAGATCTGATGTTCAAGCCTTGTAACAAATTCCATGAGTGCATACTAGCCTATTCCAATGTGACTCCATCTATTGATATAGTCTTGTTAAGAAAGGCTGGGGCAGGAGGTGGTTTAAAAAAAAAAGGTTATCTCTGTCTTCACTCTTCTCTTACTGGGCAATTGCCTTTCAGTGATAACAGCTAATTCCTTTATGGTGCTTTGGCACCTGTCCCTTTGATGGGTTGTAGTTGTGGATATTATCTTCTTACATGTCTCATTTGAAACAATGACCCAGAAACATACATGAACAGTTCAGAATTAGAAAATCCATGGCCAGGGTAAAACAAAGAACCTCCGTTCCCTTTTTCTTTTTTTATTTACTTTTCCAGGTACACAGAAGAAGCTCAATAAATACAATCTTGATTTTAAATTTTTATAGTAATTAGAAATTGAGAGAGAAAGTCAAAGGGACAAGAGCTTGTTTGAAAGCAGATCTTTAGAGGTAATCCAGATAAATTATAGATAAGGGCTACAGAAGAGAAAAATTCACTTGAAAAAAAATTACATATCAGCCCAAGGACACAAAAGTCACCAATTTATACTATTGGGGATGGAGAGGGATGATAGATTCTGATGAACAAGGGTTTAGCCTACAGTCTTGTTACATATTAACCTTGACGCACTTGATAAATACTTGATTTTATTTCAAATAATTCAAAATAATATTAACAAGACATATTTTTTCATAAGTTAATATATTAGATATTTTGTGATCTGGTAGGCCATGTGAACTACTTCTGCAGTTCAATGGTGTCAAGACCTTTGGAAAAGGTGAAGCACTGATACTTAGCATCTGTTTTCAGTTCCACGTTAGTACAATTTTTCCTTTCTTCAACTCTTCTCAGATCCTCCCCACCTTCTACTCACCCAACTCTGTGCCTGTGCTCATGCATTCTTTCTTTCTCTTTAAAAGAGCAAACAGCAACAACAAAATGAAACACATGAGCACACACACACACACACACACACACACACACACACCACCCCCACACATACAGCTTCTAAAACTACAAGCAAAAAAAAAAAAAGCAATGAGACAAAAATGATCAAGCGAAGCAATATGAGACAAATAATTTACAGAAACATTGAGTTCAATCGTTCATTTTGTGTTAGTCAGCTCTTTATGGTCTACCCTGAAATGTGGTTAATTTATTCAAAATGAGACATGATTGGAGAAAAATAAGATTTTTTTGAAGTGAATATAAGTTTTTTAAATTTTACCTATGATCAAACATACAAATGAAAATGTCACAGTGTCCCCAATGGAGGAGCTAGACAAAGGACGCAAGGAGATGAAGGGGTTTGCAGTCCCGTAGGAGGAACAACAATATGAATCAAACAGTACCCCCAGAGCCCCCCAGGGACTAAACCACCAACCAAAGAGTACACATGGAGGGAAACATGATTCCAGCCACATATGTAGCAGAGGATGACCTGGTCGGACAGCAATGAGAGGAGAGACCCTTGGTCCTGTGAAGGCTTGATGCCTGAGTATAGGGGAATGCCAGGACAGGGAAGTGGTAGTGGGTGAGTTAGTGAGCAGGGGGAAGGGAAACAGGATAAGGGGTTTTCAGAGGGGAAACGAGGAAAGGGGATAACATTTGAAATAGAAATAAAGAAAATATCTAATTAAAAAAAGGAAAAGAAAATGTTAAGCCTACAAATACTGTAATTTCACTAAACATTGGTAAGATCACAATACTGTTGGTATGTATGTTTCATATATATGCTATATTGCCTAGTCCAAAATGCGCTGAACTCATATATTAATGGGAAACATATTTTAATCATGGGAATTTTCTTTACTCATAGTTCTTCCATTTTCTGTCCTTTCTACTCTAAGATTTATTAAGCTTTATCCACTTCAGCCTCTTTTTCATTTGTCTGATACTAATGATAAAAGCAGATACATGTATAAAATACTGACTAATGGTGAATCCTAAATTTTTTTAAATATTTTTGTATTCATAAGCATTTATTGGAGTCAAAA
This sequence comes from Tokudaia tokunoshimensis, assembly GCA_036184795.1. Taxonomy (NCBI): domain Eukaryota; kingdom Metazoa; phylum Chordata; class Mammalia; order Rodentia; family Muridae; genus Tokudaia; species Tokudaia tokunoshimensis. The sequence goes on from BTHU01000017.1 coordinate 19,097,586, forward strand.
GCAAGTTTACATTCTAGCAAGATGAAAATACTTGTTTTCCTGCAAAAAATTCACTCTTTGCTGAATGAGAGCAGAAAACATTGAATCTACCATAAAATCACCTTGTCTGATAATATACAGTGGTCTTGAATGTGATTCCAGGTCTTTCAGGTAAACTTTCTAGGCATTACAGTTTCTGAATGGTGTACAACTCCGAGAAGAAAGTCAGTGACATATGATATACAGCTTCCATGCCCCCTGTTCAGTCCTTCCCTCTTCCTATGCTGGGTACACCATGAAGACATCTTAGCATTCTCTATCAACAGACAGTTTTGCAGTTTCAAGGAAGACTTGACAGACACTACCACAAATAAATCCAATGTGGCTTACAACCTTTTGGATGTACTGTGGAATGGTCCATGCACTTTTTTTTTTTTTGGTCTGACCTAAGGTTCCTGAAGAGAAAAGATATGCCTAAATAGGTTAACACAGATAGAAGCTTATCATGGAAGTGTGCTCCAATTTCTGAATTTCCATACTTTTCAGATAGTACTGGTATTAGCTTAGTGAATGTCATGCGCTTAATTTTCTTTGTGGAATTAGACTTATCTTTAATGTTCCCAACGTAAATTATTTGAGTTTCTAGAAATACTAGGCTTGTTAATTAGTCTTCCAGGATTCTGTGGTCAAGGTTGCCCTGCCTCCAGTGAATACCCTCATCACAGGGAAGTGATAGTTGTATTCCCTCTTCAGCCTCCGCTTTGAAGTCTACAAGTCCCTACCTCTTTACCCTGCTCCTCTGAGGACATGCTGCACACATAAATCAGGTTTCCAAGAAAGCTAAAAGAGGTAATTATTATTTGCATTTTGGGCATTTAAGAACTCAGAGCTCAGAGGTAAGCATACTTAATTGTAACTCCTTCACCGGATTATAAATTTCTCTAGGGGCTTTTATGCCTTCTGTTTGTTTTACTAGCATCTCATCTCCTTAACATTTCTCTGGGAGCATCCTACAACGAACCCTGACTGCAGAATTCTGAGTAGAAATAGACCAAGACATGTCAAGCTACTAAGTGAGTTTTTATTAGCTTGCTCATTCTTGGCCACAGAAAAGGGATCAACACCATGACAAAGTGTGTTACAGTACCAGAAGATGACAATATTGCTGAAATGAGAAGACTGATTTTTAGGAAGAGTAAAGATTACATATTTATTTATTTTAAACCACCTGACTCTACCTTTATGTCTGAGTGGTCCCAGCTACAAAGCAATGGACTGGAAGAACTTCATCTTCTCAAACTGAGTGGGACTCAGCGACTTCATTGAAACAAAATGAAGCTGAAGCTCTCCACCAGGTCATTTTAGAGTTTAAACCAAAGTTAAAGTATTTTTTCCTTCTTTACTTCTTTGGCCTTAAAGTTACACTTTAATTACAGTGCAATAATTTGATGAACATTGGTAATAGGGAAAACTTTCAGACCTTTTGTTCTTTAGTGCAGTCAAGGGAAACCTCATTAGAGGGGATTTTCTTAGTTAGCAGGGTTTCGAGGTTAATGAGCTGTGAGTGATAATATAGAATGGTAATCCCTCCCTGCTGTAGCAGGATGTACTTTATGCATTCCCTGATCTCAGTAGGAATAGACAGACATAATGCAAAATGGTTATAAAGAACCAATATGAGGGACTCAGGGATGCTCTAAATATTGAGCTCTTGGTGTGAGTCATGATCAAACCCTTCGCATTCAAAGAGAAGTCAAAAACTGGAGTAGGTAAATATCTTTCTCTGTGGATGGATTTCAAGTACAAAGTGGCAGTTCAACATTTCTCATTAAAGACTGAAGGAAATTTTCAATATTTAGCCTTTTGGAGCTTCTTCTATTCTTAAAGTCATAAAGAGGAACCATAAAGTTTGGAGTCACTGCAGTGATTTGAATGAGAATGACTCCTTAAGGTAATATATTTAAATGTTTGATTCCCGGTGGGAAGAGGTATCTTTACATGTATAAAATACTGACTAATGGTGAATTGTTGGAAGAAGTATGTCACTGGGAGAAGGCTTGGAGTTTTCAAAAACCCAAACCATTCCCTATAAGAAATCTCTCTCCCTCTCCCTCCCCCTTCCCCTCCTTCCTACTCTTCCTCTCCTTCTCCCTCTCCCTTCCTCTGTCCTTCCCCTCCCTCCTCCCCCTTCCCCTCTGCCTCTCCCATCCACTCCCTGTCCCTCTCTGCATCTTGCTTCTGATCAAGTATAAGCTCTTAGCTACTGCTCCAGTGGCAACATCAGGTCTGCCCGAATGCTGCCATGCTCCCAGTCATGAAGATCATGAGCTTGCCCTCTTAAACTGTAAGCAAGCCCCCACTTAAATGCTTTCTTTTATAACTTGCTCTGGCCGCAGTATCTCTTCACGACAACAGAAAAATAACTAGACAGCCATAGTCTCAAATGTACTTGATTTAAATGAGGGGCTGGAGAAAGTATGGCTTTTAGCAAGAGGATACAAGGTTTTGAATTCTATCAGGGAGCACAATTGACATGGTGTAATTCCAAATCCTCACAGAGCTGTTTTCAGTAACACCGCAGTGGCCATGGTAACCTCTTGCTAATCCCATTGGATCTTTGTTGCTGTTGTTAGTCACACAGTAGATGTGACTTAGGTCATGTTGTTGAGATTCCTTTTGAGACAGGGCTCAGAGCAGAATTGTCTGACCTGTGCTATTATCTTTTGTCTGTGGACTCTTCCCAGCAGACTGACAGGTTTCCCAGAATTCATGGGTACTCCTGAGTCACCATTATTTCTTTCTACTCCTAACAATTTCAGAATCCGGATAACTTCACCTTTCTCCAGCAGTTAGCATGATCTCAGTTCCCTTTCTTGCTTCCCTTTCTTTCTCCAAGGAGAGGAGGATGTCAGAGCAAACCTGGGATTCCTGAGCTCTAGATAAGAAAAGTTTCTCTTTTCCATTTTTCTCTTTAGGCTAATCCTGTCTAGAATGTTCTCTTCCATTTCTAGGTATTTATTTTCTATTGTTCCAGTATTTATTTAGCTTAGGAGAAAAAGTTAGATAATAAGAAAAAAATATCCACTCCATTTATTCTTTATTATGTCTCAATATAGAAAAATAATTTCAGAAACAAGACTGTGTTTGCTTTGTCTCTAGAAGTACAGTTTTTAATGTGTGACATTTTTAAAACAGAAATACAGGGTATCATTTAATTTGAAAGTGCTTCTAAAGTTATTGACACTAGTGATTTTAATAAGATGATTTTTCTAACACTGAAAACATAGAGGAAGAAAATCATCATACGATGAAAGATAATCTCATAAAATAATTACATTTACATTAAAAAAAGCCAAACTCATTTGCTTACCGTTATTCTTTTTATTTTGCCACAAGTACACAAATATGTAAATAGCACTAACCCACAATCTCAGCTGTTCTTAGATGAGTTTAGGAAATCCCATTTACAATGGAATATTGATCCAACCAGGAATTGCTTCATTCAAGTTACATATAAGCAAAGAATATAGCTACTACAAATCAATGCCAGTCTTCTGGATATATAATTATTAAAAACTCTGACATTTCTAACCCATGAGGTCCTTCAGCCCCCATGCCCAAAGCTACCTCTATTCTTTCCACTACCCAGATCAACCTTACATCATGCTTCCGCAAGGCCAAGGCCAAGAACATTTGAAACAGATGTTTGTATCTACAAGGCTCTCCTTAAGTAAGATTCAGGTATAGTGGGCTTCAAAAGCCTGAGCTCAGCTTACCTGTGTGTCAAGGTCAAGGATTTAAGGACAAGAGCTGAATCTGCTGAGAGTCTGATCTTAAGTTTGTCAATCATTTTGTGTCCTAAACTCCATCTGAAATACTTTTATCTTTTGACTTTACATATACTTTTCTAAACAACACTATCATCTATATGTTTGCTCTAATTTCCTGTTTATTTTGTCCTGTAGCTTTGAGTCTCTGGTGGGTTCTGAGATGCCACCTGTGATACCTACCTCACAGAACAGATAGGTTGCTCATGATTTTCTTAAACTTTACACCCTCTTGTGTTGGTTTTCAGTAATTCCTGCATCATATTCAATTGGAAAAAATGAATACGAACCAACCCCTTTAAAAGAAAGTATAGGTTAATAGGGAAAAATGTGCTATTGTTTAGCAGTTTAAGTGATATATATTGTTAACCAGGGTAGATTTACTACTAAATGTAGGTAAAAGTAGTTTTGAACATCATCAGCAATGCATTAATTCCCAATATCCACTGTATCAACTTTACTCCAATTACCCACATTAAAAGCATGTTTATCTCAAATTCCTTCTAGCCCTTTTATCATTTTGGACTATTTAATTTATTAATATTTGAAAATATCAAAAATATTCTGTGTAGTGGTTTATTAATATAGATAGTATTGAAGATTGTCACCTATGTACTAAATCCTATTTCCTGTATGTCTACTGTGATTTCATCTATCTGGCAGGTGGATGAAGTTGAAAAGAAACTGTTTAAGATGAAAACAAGATTTGCACAGCAGGAACACAGATGTGGACAGTGAGGGCTACAGTGACAGACTGGGAGAATGACAAGCAAGGAAGATTGTCTACCACCTCACCTGACTTAGTTCACCAGCCTCCAAACTGATCCAGAACCCATGTCTGCATTATACTCCTCTTAAAATATTATTTTTGTTTTTGTACTTTTGTAATAAAACCTGCCACCATGAGAACAAAACCAAAAGCCAAAAAACACCCTCTAACATAACTCTCTGCCAATGTGGATCCTCAGGTCTATTAGGAATATTACTTTATGTATTTGGGTCCTTCTACCTTTGGGTCTAGCTAGTTCCTACCTAGAACCATCTTGGGGCCATGTTCTTCTCCTATTTTCCTATAAACCTACTGTGAGATGTTTGCCTTTGCCATATGACTGCCTTCCCTTTGTGTTTTCTGTACAGGCAGTACCTCTCTGCTCTCAGCCTTCCTTGTTCCCTCCTTCTTCAGGAAGCCAGCTCTGGTTCTTCCTCCTGAATTCACTGTCACCAAACTCACAGACTCTTTAATCACTTTGAAAGCTGCCAAATGCCTCAAACATCTTTCTCACTGGGTCTTCTCATTGGAATCATTCATATTTTAAATTTAGTTGTACATACATTGTGTATATATTTTTATTATATATTAATATATTGTGTATATACTGATGTTAATTTATATTTTTCATATTTGATATATAATTAAATAATTATATATTTATTTTCTCTTATATACATAGAGGAAAATAAATCCTTTGATGACAGATGTTATCTCTTTCACTCGTATTCATCCTGGAGAGTTACGGTCTTTCACACAGATCTGTTGCACAGAATTCTGAGATGCAGATGCTGTTAGAGTCCATGACTTAGAATTGTAGAGTTAGGCTACAGGGAAATTGTCACAGCGCCTTACCAAGGAGAGATACAGACTTAGACTAGAAGCTCAGTTAGTACGGTGCCTTCAATACAAGTTAGGGGACCTAAATTCAATTCCCAAAATTCAGGAAAAAAGACCTTGCATGGTGGCACAAACTCATAATCCCATGCCTCTAGAGAGGACACATAGTTCCGCTTGGGGCGTGTTGGCCAGCTTCATTGACAAATTCTGGCTAGCAGTAGTGCCTGGTAAATGACAACATGCTTGACTTTTACACACACACACACACACACACACACACACACACACAGAGAGAGGGAGAGAGAGAGACTCACACATACTCATAAACAAACACACACTCAGACTGAGAGAAAGAAAAGGAGAGAGAGAGAGAGAGAGAGAGAGAGAGAGAGAGAGAGAGAGACATTCACTCATGCCCACACAGTTAAATTCTTCTCTTGAAACTTTGTGGAAACATATTTGTTCCAGAATGACGCTGACCAGCACCATCTACACCACCTTAGAGCTTACAGATTTCCTACCAGTCAACCTTATGAATCTTTCTACTCTTAGATGATTAAAAAGTTTACCACAACTTCAAATGTCATTAAAAGTCTATCTACCTGGATGCTACAGAGTAAAAGCAGGCATGGGAAATAAGGAAGTTTAGCTTTGCATCCTCGCACCCAGATGGGATCTGAAACAGACTAGGTACAAGGGGGCGGGGTCATCTGTGATATTAAAATGAATAATTTAAGTATCTCTGATAGAATCAGTTGAAGTAAATTTGGAAATAAAGTGCAATATTACCACAGAGTCATGTTGTTGGTGACAAGAGACCTAAAAATGCAGGGGTAAAATAACTGACTGGCACTATTTTAAAGGGTAAACTGTGCTCAGCAGCAGCTGGAGGAAGACATTAAGTAACGGAGCACACTAATGTTAACTGCTCTCCTGGTAAGTGTGGTAAATGAAATAAACCCCTGCATCCAGGGGATCATTAATCTATAGTGAATAATGGCAGGGGTAGTGTAAGGAGATTAAAAAGGGCATTGTAAACATTTGTGGCTGTATAATATACAAATTAAAAATGTGAGAACGCTCGCAGCTGCATAATCTACAAATTAAAAAGTGTAATAGTCTGGCATTAATTAAGGGCTGATCAATCCCCGTAATTGCTGGCATGGAGATGAACAATTATAGGTCCAAAATGTTATTTGAGAAAGAGACATTGACCTTGGAACTGTGAGGAATGAGACTGTGTTACAAGGTATTACAAGACCCTATCAAACTCGGTCCCAGTATTTGTAGCTGCCGCCAGCTCAGCGCGGGGCTGTAATCACCACACTATTTCTTTCGATTATGGTGCCACAGGGGTTAGACTGTGTTTTCTCTTTTTGAACAGAAACACCCAGTGACCTTCAGCCTTCTGAAAATGGGACCATCAGGCCTCATTTCCAAGTTCAAACAGTTTTAATAAAAATGAAATAGCAAGAGATAATGCATTTTACCCTTCTAGTCCAGAGGAATGGTTCAGAAAGTTGGAAAGACAAACTTCTTTTAGATGTGAACATTTCAACTGGGATTGCTGCTGGAAACCTAAATGTTCCCATCAAACATTCTCAAGTTGACAGCTCTGAGCCAAGAAACCAGAGACCCAAACATCTGATTGCCATTCGATGTCAGAACTTTACCACTATTCTCTGACCCTTCTCACTGACAAACATTAGAGCAACGCTGGTTGGGAATTTGTTGTATGGTACCCAATTTGACAAGGGAGCTCAGTTCTGGCAGAATGATACTGTCAGCTATATAGCCTCGCCTAGTTCTCTGCTTGTGACATTCTTGTTGGTAAAATTCTTTGTTCCTTCATTCATTTATTTTAGGTGACAATGGGAATTTTAGTTACTGCCCATCTTGTAAATTGTCTTCCTTGAGCTAATAACAACTCCTACCAAAATTGACAAATTTAGACTTTTCTATAAATGGACTATTTTTCCACTCCTTTCTTCTAGAGTATCTGAGGTAACTTGGATATCAATATCACTTCTTTAGTGACTACTTCTATGGCTGATGCAACTCTCTTTTATGATCAGCATATTAACTTCTGTTCCTCCCTCTGTTTACATTGTCAGGTTCAAATTCCTGTAACCCTAAAGAAATGTACCTTATTTTAAAAAAAGATGTATCGATTTGGGCTTATATTTCATTGAGTGAAAGTCTAGAGCCACATCTGGCTGTGTCTCCTTGATAGCAGTCCTGGAGTTGTCTTAACTATCTCAGAACATCATGTGGTAGGACACTGGCAGATGTGTTCATCTGTGAATCTAGTCTTACACCTCTTCTTACACAGTTGCTAAGATTTTATTACAGGAACATACTAATGACTTATGTGAGTTTTAGTACTTCCCAGAGGCTCTGTCTCTCATTAATGTGTATTCTCTCTATATGTGTATTCTTGTATGCACAAAAATGTATGTGTGTATATGTGCAAATACACACCTGTGTTGGCAAGAGGTCAGCATGAGATGTCATTCTTCCTCAGGGTCTGTCATGCTCTATTTTGAGGTGATGTCAGTCACTAATCTTGAGTGCTTATCAATTAGGTTGGGATGTTTGACTAAGGAGTACCATGGATTCAACTGTCTCCAATTTTCCAGCACTGGGGTTACTTGTGAACACTACCATTTTTTTTTGTCCATTTTTACATAAGTCTTGGAGAATGAACTAGGGTACTCATGCTGGTTTGACAAGTGTTTATGACCTAACCCACCTCCCAAAGTTAATTTTTTTTCCTGCTAATACCATGAATACATGGCTTTGGGCAATAAACTCCTATTTGGGACTGGGATATAGCACACCTTTCTAGGCTAACTTAAAATGAAATCTTTGGTTCTATCCTCTTCCCTACACCTTCAGACTTTTTAGCAATACCTACTGAACATTAACTAAAAAAAAAAAAGTGCTCAGTGACTTAGTTGCTACACATTCACAAAAAGCAAACCACTGAGTCAAAACTCATGCTTGTTTTTCTTGCAGTCACTGAGAGGAACACCACCCAACATGATAAACCATGACACACCTTATGGCAAGTCAATCATCAGAATCGCTTCGCCCATACACTAGGTTTTTCTCTCATCTGTTGCCTGCCTCCATTACTATTCTCTTCTATCAGGATTCTTTTCCTAAACCAGAACTTTTCTCCCTCACTTTTAACCCTGATGAAAAACACTGTTTTTAACCCAATGTCCACGGATCTTCTAGTTCCGGATGACAGTTACAATGAAAGGGTGTGCAAAGTAACCTTCAGCTGTCTTCTCTTTCCAGGAGTCATTTGGGGCAGCAAAACACCAATATGTCAGCTTCCTCTAACATAAGTGGCATGTAACATCCTTTCCTAGGGTTTGTGAGTCCTTCCCTTGTTACAGGTCCCATTTTAGATATACAGTTCCAAGACGTTGACATCCTCTTACATAAATAGCATGGTTAGTAGTCAGCGGTTAGTACCACTCTCTGTATAGATCGACAGGTCAGTGATGATAACATACTTTGATACAGACACCAGGTGTTTCTCTTGCACAGACAAGACTGAGACCTCCTGCGCTAAAGAGAAAATATCTTTCTGCAATGTTCTAAAGTCAGAACACATAAAGGCATATACATTTAAGGAACAGATAAAAAGCTCTTACTGATAAATATTCCCCTAAGGAGATATGGTCTTATAATACTTAAGCCCTTCAATCCATAATGCTGCTTGCAGGCAGGCCTCCACTGATGAGGTAGCCTGCTTTCTCAAGATGTAGCTCAGAAAACATAACCAATTTTTTTTGTCTTCTTTCTACTTCCCAACTACAAGAATTTATGCAGATATTTATTTTCTCCAACCTGCCTGCCATGGTATTTTCTCTAAACCACCCAATCACTAGCACCTTCAAAGTTCCCTTATGGGACAATATTTTTTAAGATATATTTTACATTTAAGTATGTGTATGTATATGTCTCTGAGTCTGTGTGTGGATAAATGCATTTGAATGCAGTTATCTATGGAGGTTAGAAACTTAATATACCCTAGAGATTGAGTAACAGTAGGCAGATAGCCGTTTAGAATCAAACTGGTCCTTGGCAAGAGAAATATTCACTCTAAATTGATGTGCCATCTTCCCAGCCCCTGCATTCCTTTTAATTTTAAATTCTTTATCTGTGAGACAAAGAACTTGTCCATGAGACTCTCTACCCTATGGTGAAAATTTCTCATTACCACTGACACTCTTCTTCCTTGTCAATCGTGTTTCTCTGAAGGGCAGTTGGGATTTTCATTATGAACCCCATTCCTTTCAGAATCTGATTCCTGCCTAGCTAGAATAAGCACACAAATTCCTGCTTTGGATTCTGTCCTCTGGCTCCAGCAGTTGCCAACAATGAAGAATGCCTTAACTAAAGCAAGATGTATAAAACCTCGAGGTCTTTGCAACTGCTGTTCCCAGCTAGAATTCCTGTACCCTCGTTCTTGAGTAGTGTGTTATCAGCTCCAGGGTCAACTTATATGTCCCCTTCCCTTAGAATTCTTTTTCGTCACTCTAGACAACCCTCTTTCTGTGTGTCTCTATTCTAGTAGGCCCGTCAGTTCTGAAACCTTTCAAAAGTAAGTGATAGTTCTTTAAATGTAAAGTTTTCCTTATGAGAATTGTGTTTATAAACAAGACTCTCATCCTAGCCTGAAGTCAGTAGCTCTAGTTTTTTATATCTCATCGAAGTAAAACCAAGAGAAGTGTTCTGAAATTGGAAATGAAATGGTAGATACTATCTTATCTTGTTGAAAGGGCTTTGCCTACGGTTAAACAATAGCTGGATTTAACTATGCTAATAGGGGAAATGACTGAACAATACTTGTGTGTATAGTTGAATAGAGTAACTCATTTTACTAGGAATGATGACACAAATGTTGCTCCTTCCCTATGTACTAGATTCCTGTTTCTTCAGGCATGGATTTTCTCAAGCATTCTTCACAACAGATAAAGTAGCTAACAGTGCTCTAGAGGTATTTTTTTTTTAAACAATCAAAACTAAAAAAAAATCCTACTGTCTCTTTGGGTTTAGTTAAGGTTCATATTGCTGTGAAGAGACGTTATAAGCTCAGCAGTTTTATGAAGGAAAATAAGTAATTGTGGTTGGCTTACAGTTCAGAAAGTTAGTCCATTATCATCATGGCTGGAAGCATTATAGCATCCAGACAGACATGGTGCTATAGAGGTAGTTAAAAGTTCTACATTTGGATCCTCAGACAGCATAAAGAAGGTAAGAGACTGGGCCTCTCTTGAGCCTGTGAAAGCTCCAAGCCGACCCCCTTTGATGTAAGTCCTCCAAGAAGGCCATTTACATTCAAACCACCAGGTCTCCACTGTCTCAGGTAGGAAATAGGGGAGCTGGACCTAGTTTTTTCACTATTGTCTCTGTTGATCCCAACAAAGAGCTGTCTCTCAAGGTCTCTTTCTGATCTTGGGCCCAGGCCAAAAAAAAAAAAAAAAGATTCAGCACTGTAGAGAGCTATATTGGGGTGTCATGCCACCTGTCAGGAACTTGACATTGACCAAGGTAAAGTTCCTCTTCCAGCTTTTGAGAGAGGAATTCCTGTGCTAGCCATAATCCTGCTCCACCTAGGGTGGAGTGAAGGTGAAGTTCATTGTTCCTCCAGGTCTATGAATTCCTGAATTAAGCAGACGACCCGCCCAGCTGCCTGAGCAGTGGAGCCAATGCCTAGTGAACTGCCAGACCAGTTGGGGGAAGGGTCTTAAGGGTCTTGCCTGAAACCTTATATTCTCAGTCCCCAATAAACCACAGACCTCAATCAGCTATTGAGTTGTCCTGGTCTATGTCTCTTTTCAATGCCTCCCCATCTATTCCCAGCTTCCTTTCCAGGTACCCTGTTGGAATGTAGCTGCAGGCGGCTACACAGCACATGCTGCCCAGATAACTATGGTATCTGAACCTCAAAAGCTATAAATTGAAAAACAATCCTCTCGACTCCCATAGGTAGCCTGTGACTTGTATTTTCTTATAATAACATGAAGTTGGTGCAAATACGCATTTCAGTGGCATCCTCGTTTCTGTCTATTAAAGATTTAGTCACTGTGTGTTCTTTTCATCGTCTCTTCCCTGCTCCCCTTCACAATCCCACATTACACCATCAATCTGTCTGCAAGGTGGCAGCCTAATAAGTCTCCTTCTTCCTCCAGTTGAAATATATCTTTCTCAACTTTTGGATTCATACAATTGCTAGCTGTACCCTTCAGGGAGTGTTTTCTTCTTCCAATTCTTAATGTCACTGCTCTTTAAGGATTTCCTCCCCCATTATCTAAGTCTGCTAGGTGCTTCCTTTTCCAGCCATCATGCCTACCTAAGCCTCTCTCTCTCATCACTGTAATGACCCTTTCTCTTGCTGCCTATTTGTGCTGTGTGAGGAGCTCCATGTCATATGATGGAGCTCCCTGATAGAGAAACTTATTCAGCATGAACAAGGTCCCAAAGTTCTTTGCATTCCACTTTAAGAAAACAAAAGCAACCAAACTGCTTATCTCGAAAGGGAGATATTTTCAGCATCCTAAAATATGTTCTAGCAGGCAGTTCAGATACGGAAAACAGTACATATTTGTTGAAGATATAAATGCAGACATCTTTAGGTCACAGAAAGCTGTAGAAACCATTCTAGGACAGTAAGCAATGGCCAGCAATGTAGAGAGCAAATGCCCTGGATGAACTGGTAAAGGGAAGCAAGGTTCACATTTTCCCACCACCCTGAATTTTATGTACAGGTGGCAATTACATGGATGTATTGTAGGGATGTAGCAAATATCCCTACAATAATGATTTCCCTATGCCAGCTTTCTAGTGTCAACTCAGATTGTTAAAAGGTACAGTGTTCTATTAAAAAAAAAATCTGTAAACTAATTGCAGTATATCCCATAATAGGGGCAGACTCACAGTCAAACTCACTTCAGAGAGGGAAGGCAAGACACTGCTTTTGTACCAGGATGAAGCAAAATGAAACTTATTCAGCTTTAAAATTTTGAAGCCCATACCCACCCTCTCTGTGAATGGATAAACTTAGAATGCTTTTCAGTTTATGACAGAGAACACCCCATTTCCCATTTTCTCCTTTATTTCTCGCTGACTTGCTAGAGAGAAGGTGCACCCTTTTCTGCTGCTCTGTGATGCTTGCAAAGGCTTTGAAATATTTTCAATATTTCTAAGTGTGAAATGTGTTATTTTCAAGGATGGAAAAGTGAACTGAGGCCAAGTGGTGGTGAGTGTGTTGACTATAAATCTATGAACTATATACATACATACATACATACATACATACATACATACATACATGCATATTGAGGTTTTCAAGAATAACCATGAATGCAATTTGATTAATTGCTTCAAGCCTAGCCAGGCTATAAAGTGTCACGGCTGAATGTGATATTTGTAATGTGTAAAGTTCACACATAGCTTTTGCATTCATACTCTCTACTGTGCACTTTAAAAAATTCATTTCTCTTTTACTAATACACACAAACTAAAATTCTGTAGGCATTACTCAGACACAGAGTGAGGAATGGATCTATTAAAAATATTGACTATTAAACAATAGATTTTTGTCTATATTCATTTCAAGAATGCCTTGTTTTCCAATATCCTTGTAATATGCAAAACATCACTGTCTTTTTTAGTATTCTGAACTGAATCAATAGCTATGGCAATTCGTCTCTTCAAATGTTATCATAAAACTTAAAACTTATATGTTGGTAATGGTTATGAATCATATATTCTTATCATTACCTATATATATAAAAAGCCTTATGCTATGATATTTGACTTCCAGTAGATTGTTGAACTACTATTATTATTGGCCACTTGACCTCCCATGAAAAGGGGGGAAATGTTCTTATTTCCATTAACTAGGTCTCAGAAAATTTGTCTCTTCTTAAATAAGTGAAAGGATAAAAAATTGGCGAGGACAGCAGTGTCCTTTAGAAAATAGACCTTGCCTTTAGGTTTCTGTAATCTACAACTGATTTAATAAGATTTATTTCTTTTGTGATTTATGAAACATTTCTTGTAGTTGAGAAATAACTCAGCATTATTGCAGACAGTAGATGAAGAATGACCCTTTCCAGCCTCTAAAAGGAGTTTATGCCAGTATTCTTTCAGGCAGAGGAATAAGACTGCTAATCTTAGACACTTCCCCTGCAGATGGTCCTGGTCAAGTCTAGTTGCTTGGAATGAAAATGTGAAGTGTATGCCTTCATTATAGTACAAGAATTGAATACAGCCATGAGAAGTTATATATTTTTCTGGGTAAATGGCAAACAGTTTGACTCCAGTCTGGACTGTAGTGCTTGCTAGAAACACTGTGTTCTCAGAAGAAAAACTCAAAATGTGTAAATTGTAGCAGATGTTTTCTTAACGTGCCCTGGTGAAATAATTTTGATGGGTGGTTATGAACTTGTTTGTAATGTTTACTTCTGAAAAGCCATAATTGCTTTTGGAACTATTGGAGGCATTTTGAATTGTATCTGTTTTTATTGAAATATGGAATTATATTGCCAGTTTATGAAGTGGCATCTTTTTGATGCATGGAGTTTCTGGATACATTTGTTATCCATCACGAACAAACCAGATAAGTAAATATTACAACTATAGCTGAAATGCTGCTTTTTTACATGAATAAATGAGAACCATTTTGAATCTGAGGGCAAAACCACTCTATTCATAGACTGACAAATTGCACATTTGTTTGGTTTCCTGATGCTGGTGTCTGACTTCTACACTGGGAGTGAAAGAAATGTCTGTCTGCTTGTATAACAGAACCTCCAAGATGGAAAACTTTCTCCTTGGGGGAGGCAGAAGAGGTCATCTCAATGAAACATAAAAAAGTCATTACAATTGGCCGGAGGAAAGCCACACAGACTTTCTGCTTACCAAACCATAGCTTATCTATGAAACTACATCAAAATTCCATTTTGCCTTCTAAATTCTTCCCATAAATATTTATTGAACAAAAAAATGTTATATTAAGATGTGTTAACCAATAGGTCTTTTATATCATTTTGAACATTAGTGACTAATAATTTTGTCATTAGTATGTTTTTAAGAAAACTTAGATATAACCCATATAGACAATGTGAACACACTTATTCTTACACAGCTTACCATGTAAAAAGATGGGTTGAGTTGCTCAGTGGCTATAGTAGGCTCTACTCTAGTTAGTACTAGCTGTCAACATGACACAGCCAAGCGTTTGAGAAAGTCCCTGTTTGGTAATTTCTTATATCTCTTTACCCTATGGGCATGTCTGTGTAGGAACATTTGAATTTGCTAATTGATCTAGAGGAACCACAGCATTTTGGGTAGTACCGTTTCTAGACCAGAGTCCTGAAAAGTGTAAGGAAACTAGGTGAGGAGGAATTAGGGAGCAAGACAGTAGAAAGTATTCATTAATGACACCTGTCTCTTTCATGCAAGAGTTATTGCCTTGACACCCCTAAACGATGGACTATGAACAAAAGGTTCAAGAAAAAAAAATAGTCGTTTGCTCCCTAACTTGCTTGTGGTCTGAGAGTTTATTGAAGCAACAGAAAAGCAAGTAGAACAAATCCCTGGTTTTAAATGAGAGCTACCAGCTGATAGTGTTGATATTATTGCCTGTCAGTTAATAAATGCATGACGGTGACAATTGTCTGTTAATGTCTTTAGAAGAAAAGGAACAAGTTTACTGACAGAGGGCATATCTATGTCATCATGAAACACGACTTATTGAAGTTATAATTATCTTGAGGATGCTTGATAAAATGTCACTGCCATTTCAGGCTTCTTGGGTAGTGAACCTGGGTACATGTCTAACTATCTCCCAGGTGATACTAACGAAACATTCTCATTATCCATCCTGAAAGGCTTAAGGCTGGACCAGCCTATAGATTACATCAGGAGTAGGGACAATGCTTTTCCTAACCCAGTGGGCAGAACATGATGAATTCATCAGTAAGATTGACTTGGTGGAAACTACGCTCCATATTCTTTGTTATAATTCCAGCATCTACAAACATCCAGCTTGTCTCTGTGTATTGATGACATTATCAAACTAGTAATGGCTGAGTGAAATGGCTTCCTGACCTACTCTTTTTTTTTAGCATAAATTTATTCAGTGAAATAAAAAAAAAAGGAAATGCAATTAGTATTTCCTTTTTCAAAGACTGATTTTTCCTTTCTCATTATTTGTGCATGTGCCTATGTTTGTGTATGTCAGTGTGTGTGCCTGTGTCTGAGTATGTCACTGTGTGTGCACAAGCCTGAGAAAGGCAAAGGTAATGGATAAAGATATTACTAGTTGCCCAGCATGGTTTCTGGCAAAAGAGCTCAGGTCCTCTCCAAGAGAAGTATGCACATGTAGCCACTGATCATGTGTCTCCAACCCAATACCTTTTTAAAGGAGGGACAAATAAGTTATTACAACCTACAGGGCAATTAAAGTAATCAGTTCTGAAATAATCATTTAGAAGATTACTTGGAAATGACTTTGAAAGTGTGAAAAGTATTACTTTTCAAGAACTTTAACATCGTGTTCTGAGGCCAACTGGAAGCTCTCTAGACTCCAGGAGCTCATGGGAAGTCCTACTGTGCTGTCCACCAAGGTAAAACTTTGAAGCCTCTCTGACTAAGATGTCCTAGTTTCCTGAACAGTAGACATTTCAGACATAAAGATCAATAAAGCATTGACAATGTCTCCTTCATCAAAACATTAAAATACACAGGATAGAAGCTTCAAGGATTGGAGCAATGTATTTTTATCTAGTAAGTTATATTCATGTATGAAAAACATTTAATCAAGATAATATAGATACCTCATAAAACATCAAAATGGGGCAGGATAGCACAGATATCCATGAGCTAACATAGCCAGTTACACGCTGGGATTGTGTAAATCAGTGAATGCTTTATGTTTATATTAAGATTGATTATATAGCTAAAACATACTAGCTTATAAAAGTCAATGCATAATTTTGTCATAAAAAATATCTGTTCTTTAGAAGAGGTGAGTTTTTTGACATCAGGAGTCTTTATAAAATTAAAGATCTTGAGAGAGAGGAAATGGCCATGGTAAACTTTACATTGTACAAGAAAGCATTGGTATCAGATTGCTACACAGAAATGATAGATGAGAGATGATGCTGGGTTAATATTTCATGAGATTGACAGCAATAGCATCAGGAAATTTGTGGAGTTAAAATCATCCACAGTCTATGAGAGACACAGAAAGAATATCTATAAAGAAGTACAAGTGTTGGCATGAAGTAAGACAAAACTGTTTGTCTCAAGAATCTACGGAGTATCTTCAGATTTTTTCCCCATAGAACACATTGCTTTTCCTCTTTACATTTTCAATATCCTGTTAATAAAAGTTCAATTTCATAATATAAACACCCAATAGCATAATAAGGATGTAAGTAAGTACATGGTATCACACACACACACACACACACACACACACACACACATATATATATATATATATATATATATATACATATATTCTATTAACAAGGTACCCATTACAGATAGAAAGAGCAATCTCTTGTCCATCATTCTCAGAGTCACAGACAAATATGTGAAATGAACGGAATATCCTGCCTCCATTCTGCAGACTGGAGACCAGAGGTCTTCTTGTTGCTCATTGAAATTTTCTTTCTCATTTCAGAATCCTCTCAGCCTCCTCACTGCCCATTTGGCTCTCCTTTGTTGAACAGTACAAGAAAAATCATATCAAGTTAAATTAAGATAACTATGAAAGCGCGCGCATGTGTGTGTGTGTGTGTGTGTGTGTGTGCGTTTGAGCATGTGTGTCTGTGTGCATGTGTGCACAAGCTGAGTGAAATATAGCCTTGAAGCCACAGACTGCACATTAAGAAAAAGAAATACAGTAAATGAGTAAAATATATTCTCATTCACAATTTCCTAGAGACCCTTTGGTTGTTAATTGAAACTTTTGTCTACTTTATTGAACAATAAAAGTGGCAGCAACTACCCCCAGGTGTCCTTCAGTATAAAAGGAGGATAAAGGGTTCTTGGCAAAGGTGACAGAAATTAATGCGGTGAGCCCAGCTATCAAACATTCTGATGTGTGAATTGCTTGATATTTCTATAACGCTGTCTTATGATTGGAAATGTTATCACTTCTATTGAATCAATAGAAAATGTTAAAGCTCCAAAGAGCCCCAATTACTAACTAAAGCTAGAAGGTTAACATCTGGGAGCTGAAGAGATAGAAACAATCTCTATTGTCATACTTTCCTGACAAGTAAATGTCAGAGACGTAACGCCTTTGCCTGGGCTCAGCACGAAGCTTGTGTGAAAGAGTGATTGTGAAGCTGCCTCAAGTCAAATCGCCTGTCATTTCAGCTTTGACACAGAATTACTTTTGTTTTATGCATCTATTAACCTTGAACTATCAGCATTTGTTTTAATGTTCCAGACTGAAGGGACGTAAATGTTCTTCTCTCATGCAGAAGGCATCTGCTGCGACAAGACAGCGTGCTTCGTAAATCAGGGCCAGTGTGTTCAAAAAGGCACAGAGTCCCTGATTGAAAGACCCATCCCTAACCCAAATGGTAATGCCTTCTTTCAAACTCTTCGGTGACACATGCACCATGTTGAATAGCCAATGCTCTTTCTTTTCCTAAGAATATGCTACAGACGTCTCATACCATCCGGCATTCACATGGCTGCATGTAATCTGTTCAGATAGGTAGCTGGCATGGGGATAAGAGAGGAGAAAGAAGATGTAAGGTTTTTGTTTCCTTTGTTTTTCTGTAGAAAAACAGTCAGAGGATAAAACATAAATTTGGTGTGAGTCTCGGTGGTTTCACATTTTACTTTCTCCTCTTTTATGTTTAGACTTTACATATAAAGAAACCACATCTTCCCAATAATCTCATTTGCTATCTGTTTAAAGTGTGTAAGCCTTGAACTCCTCCTCTGATCAAAGGAGATAAGACATTCTTACAGAAAGTGGTGGACCTTTGTGACTGACTTACTCTTTCTATCCTTATACCCCTGTGAAAGGTACCTGTACCATTTTAGAGTTCAGCTTTTCATAGACATGTAAGTTGGATGCTATCTAATCTTCTTGGGTAACATAAAACAAGTAGCTCAGTAGAGAGCTTCACATGAATCAGGCAATAAAATCTTGACAGCATTCAAGAGCTACTTGAGTCCTCTAGTTGTTATTTTCCTGGGTCCCTATTTAACAGCCAATTGACTGGTTGCATTGATTCGTAGGTTTTCAGCTTATTCCCAACAAATGTTGTCTTTTGTGGTTAAAAATACTGGAACAGCTCCCTATTTTACTTAGATGTGACATCTTCTGTGCTAATATCAAGCATAGATCCTGTAGCACTGACTTAGAGATCAACTTTCACCCCTCTCTTTCTCCCCCTCTCTCAGTATTTCTCTTTCTCTCACACTCTTTAAAAGATGTGTGCATTGAAATGAAGACCACTTGTACATGAATGATGAACAATACATGCATGCATCATATAGTGAGTATCACAATCAAATTAATCAGCACACAACTTATAACTTAGGATGTATATCAGGTTCAAAGAAGCTGTCCATCCAACAGAATGTCTGTACTCGGACAAACATCACTCTGTTCTCACCCACTTACCCCTGGCAATTCCTTTAGAAGCATGCCCATAATACACACCAAGTACCAGACATTGTTACCAGCATTCAGCATCTCCTGGCTTATAGGTTGGCACAAAAATTTTAGGAAGGGACTGTACACGGTCTTTACAATGAAGATGATGTAATTAAAATGTAAAGAAGTAGACTACACAGCCTTAGATACAATGAGGAGTAGAAACTAGATTTGAGTACCACATAGCTCCTCTTTAACCTAGAGCATAAAATCCCTAATGGAAACACTACATAAAATGACCAAGGAAATGAAAAGAAGTGAGCAGAGAGGAAGAGAAGGAATGAAGCAAGAGAAACAAGAGAAAAAAAATATTTAGAACACCTGTGCCAAAGCAGAGACTCTGTAAGGATTTTATGTGTTCTATTTAATCCTCATAAATAAATTTCAATTTTGAAAGGTACAGCAGTAAATGTACTTGTAGCAGGAAACACAGATGTCTGAAGCTCTGGCTTTAATTTTAAGTCCTGGTCAATCTGGAGAAACTGTCAGTGTCCAGCGACCCTAAAGGTCTAGATGGCAAACCCTCAGTCTCCATGATGGGACTAAGCAGAAGTGGTGGAGGTAGTGTGTAGTGGGAGGCGCTCCCATCTGTAGGCATGTGCTCTCAAACAGAGGGAGTGACGTATTCTGATGTATGCCACCTCTATGTTGAGCTGGATCTCCATGGCCACTCAACCCATTTCCTTGCTCCAAAATAACAGAAACATCTAATCAGAATAGTGGCAGAACCACACGAATCTGAGCAAAATAAAGCTTTTCTCTTTAGAAATGGTTTACCACTGGAATTTCTTATAGCATCCTAAAGCTAATAGAGAAGATTGATATAGTTACAAAGATGACAGTTATGGGTTAGATGGTGGCTGGTGCCACAGGCTAACATGAAGCAATGTAGGTATTTCTATCCTAAAAGTTGGAGAAAAGCAAATCCTATCCTTTCCTATGAACTTGTTGCTGAATATCAAACAGGTCTGTACTGGCATGCTTCTGTGATTTTTTTTCACCTTTATCAGAATAATTACCTATCATCACTGTGTTTTAATAAACTGTTGTTGCTTGGAGTATCTTATACTTTACAGTATATCATATAATGGAGAAAGAGAGAGAGAGAGAGAGAGAGAGAGAGAGATTTTAGGAGAATAGTTTTTGAAAATACAGCATATTTAAGCCAAGTTATATGTATACAGTTAATAGGCTCCCATCCTTATTGTATTATTCATAATTTAGCTATGTATCTTAATATCTGTTGTCATAAACAGGACTTATATGTGTATTCCTTTTTTGTCCTTAGAGCACCAGCAAAGTCTTTCCGATTAGTTCAACTCAGAAGTAAAGGTGGCTCACATCCAACTCTACTGAACCATGACAGAATAAAAGTAAAATTGTAATAAGTGGTTTTATTTTTCTATGAGCAGCTGTAAAAATACTGTCCATCAGTCTGGAAAAGTACTGTCTAGGTGCAATGATGCCCGTGGCCCATAGCTGAGTAATTGCTGTGGCAGACATTCTGCAAAATTCTCTTTGAAGTTAGTAAAAGTTGACATGGAAAAAAACTAGGGGCAAAATCTGATCCTGAATGTGTTTCTGTTTTAGCCCAGGGTATATTCAGAAAGATGGATACCTCATGAGACAGGAGTGGGGCGGGGGGATATTACCAGATAAGGAGATGCTAGCACACAGTGCTAGGGATAAACAGAGAAAGACAGGGTGTTACATTACTAAGCACTATTCACATTTACGCCAGAAGCACCCTCCACCCCAGACAAAATTACTTATTTTCTTTCTTATATTCTTGGGACTTAGGATCAAAGAAAAGTCTCATGCACATGAGTTTATAAAAACTAAGAATTTTCAAGTTTGAAGAGAGTTATTTTCCACAGGGTCATACTAAAATAAAGCAAGCTCACCTGCTCTTTCCCTTTTTTTCATATTAATTCAAGTGGAGCAGTGATGACTGTGATAAATAGTTGCTAGAAGATAGTGAGTTAAGGTCCAGTAAGGCTGTCTTCCAGTGTGAGGAATATAAACAGGTTCTATGCACATGCATATATATGTGTACATTTATCTAGCCTATATCATTTACCAAGAGTAAGACATATATATGTGCTTATACAGAGAGCTAGGGAGAGACAGATTAAAAGTATCAGTCTTCGAATCTTTGTGTTGGAATTACCATGAATTGAACATAATTCTGCCCTAGCTCAATTCCCTGTGGAGTAGAAGAAAGTTCACCATTCAGATTCCATCCCTTTAAATTTGATTCTTTTGAATTAAGAGACAAATGTGTGCATAAAACATATACACACATACACACACACACACACACACACACATGCACACATACAGAGAGAGAGAGAGAGAGAGAGAGAGAGAGAGAGAGAGAGAGAGAGAATGCTACAATATTACTCTTTTCTCCATGCTGTTTCCTGGCACACACTTCTTGTTCTATATATTCATAAGTAGTGGTTGATCTCCAAGCCTTGCTTGACAGGAAAGCTTAACAGCTTAACAATCTAGTCATATAAAGTGATTGATTCATTTGTTGATTCAGCAAGTATTTAATACCTTTTATAAAGGTAGGTGATAATGAAAATTAATAGAAAATAGTCCTTCACTGAAAGTGTTTACAGTTTATGGGAGATGGGGGAAACAGGAGTGCTGTGCATAATACACTTACTTTATTATTACCACAGAACGCTTGTAGTTTCCAATATAAAGAAAAACTTTGTACCAGTATATGCCTGGCTTACACACAGAGACAGTGTATTTGGCAGGATAAAGCCACGAAAATAAAAAGAAATAATGCCACGCAATTACAACTCATTTCCAAAGAAAAAATATGCACGAAGACCACACACACACACACACACACACACACACACATATATTTGCATATGCAATGCACATAGTAAACTAGCTAAATAAAGAATTAAGATATAACAAGGGCTGAAACTCAGCTACTCCAAGCACAGCACTGTCTTTGTCCCAGTAGTAATATCTTTAGTACTACTATTAGTACTATTATCTTTAATTATCTTAATTACTATTAGTAGTAATAGCTTTAGTAGTAGTTCTTCATCTGCTATCTGGGAATAATACTAAGTTTTTGTGAATCAAACTTGGAATGGGGTCTTTAAAGAGCTCGAGTAAACTCTGTTCCTAATACTAGACTTCATTCTTTGGCAACTACACATCATGGATGCTTCATGAGAGACAGGGCCAGCTTCAATGGACACAAATGCTGTATACTGCTCTCTGGGTCTCTTACAAGAAACACACAAGAGAAATGGCAGCTTCTGTAATTCTGAATAGGAATCATTGTGAAAAGGATATTTGTATCATATAACATTGCAATCACCATTGGTCAAAATTTTGTATAATTGGAGTAACTGTGGTTTACTTCAATGACATCAGTGAATATCAGTTGAGATCTCTAGTTGTGAATCATTCTTGTACTCCTAGTACTGGACTGGTAAAGGAAAGAAATAATGTAGCAAAGGACAGCTTTAACTATGAGTTCAAGACCAGCCTAGACTACATGAGACTCTGTCACCGCAGAGAAAGAATAATAGAAGGAGATGTGAGAAGAGGCTGAGAGAATAGGAAGGCAACACTAAAATTAGACTGACCCAGATATTGCTCTAGTCCAGCAGTACTCAATTTGTGGGCCCATAACCCCATTGGAGGGCTGTGTATCGGATATCCTGAATAGTAGATATTTACATTGAAATTCATAACAGTTGTGGTAGCTATAAAATAACTTTATGGTTAGGATCTGTCACAATAACATGTGGAATAACAGTGAGGACTGTAGCATAAAAAGGGTGAGCATCACTGTTCTAGTTGCTACAACTCAAAGGCACAGACTCACCAAAACACAACGTAGAACATAATAGAGTTGGATATGCAACTTGAAATCAGACCTGAGTCGGAACTTGTCCAAGGTCATCACACTAGTTAAGGTCAGTAGGCTGAGTATATTTATTGACTAGAGTAATGACTGGTTCATAGCCTTATGATTAATTTATGAAGACTTTGGGGGTATGGGCCCAATATCACCTTTTCTTTCTGTATGATAGAAGTTAATTTAAGCATTCACTCTGTGGATCAGCAGTATCTATGCCACTTTTTGTGAGGAATGAATACAGGGAGGAGTGTGATCATCTGATGTGATTCTATTCCTTCCCATACAATTTCTAACTGTTGTCTTGAAGATGTCGATGAATCTGGGCAGAAAATATTGCAACTTAATTATAGGGATCAGACTTTGTCAAATTATGCCTTGGTTCTAGTCCACATACAGTGAAAAGTTTAGAAATTAGCAGAAGAATTACATCATCTGAAATGCATTTAGTATCATTGTTGTCATATTTATTGCTGTTTCCAATGAAAGCAGTTATTTCTAAATAGCTCAAACCATTTTCAGATATATCACGGTTGAATCCCAGGAAAAACAACTAGTTTCATTGAAGGACAGGCTCAGATGCAAATGAAGTAGATAAAGCATCTTATTGCTCAGCTCTCATATTCTCTCATTCTCTTCTTATCAACCTTTAAGAGTACTTGTTTAACAACAATATCAAACAACCAGACACCCCAGCCCCACCCCAGAGCTCCCAGGGACTAAACCACCAGCCAAAGAGTACACATGGAGGGACCCATGACTCTAGCTGCTTTTATAGCAGAGGATGGCCTTATTTGGCAACAATGGGAGGAGAGGTCTTTGGTCCTGTGAAGCCCTAACTTCCAGGTGTAGAGGAATGCCAGAGCAGTGAGATGGGAGTGGGTGGGTGGGGGGGAGCACCCTCATAGAAACAAAGGGAAAGGGGATGAAATAGGGGTTTGTGGAGGGGAAACTGCTAAAGGGGATAACATTTGAAAAGTAAATAAATAAAATATCTATTGAAAAAACAAGAGTACTTGCTTGATATGAGCAAAGCCCTGGCTCCAAACTATAGTACTAAAGAAAAAAAGGAAGAGAAAGAGAGAGAGAGAGAGAGAGAGAGAGAGAGAGAGAGAGAGAGAGAGAGAGAGAGAGAGAGAGAAAAGAGGACTGGATGTCTCAGCTGGTTGAGAGCACTGACTGCTCTTCTAGAGGTCCTGAGTTCAATTCCCAACAACCACCTGGTGGCTCAAAATCATCTGCAATGGGATCCACTGCACTCTTCTGGTGTGTATCTGAAGACAGATAGTGTACTCATATAAATAAAAATAAATGAATAATATTAAAAAATAGATCCCAGATCAAAAATATTTTGGGAAAAAAAGAGATAGATAGGTAGATAGATAGATAGATAGATAGATAGATAGATAGATAGATAGATAGATAGATAGATAGTAGATAGAAAAAAAATACCTCATTGCATATATGAATCTACAATTTCAAACTATAATCAAAATGGATATAAAATATCATTAGTGTTTACAGGACAGAACTCTGTAGAGACTCCCTGACTATCGAAAAAGTATACAATTTTATACATTTTAAGGATAATGTCATCTATATTCTAGTGGCTTTTAAACCTTAACAATTACCAAAAATGTGCTCAGTCTGAAAACATGAATAATATTCCAATGATTGAAAGCAACCAAGGTTTATAGTAACTTTAAGGGCTATTAACCAAGTTCCTATATGAATCCAGAGTGGATTATATAAGCATTTCAAATGTGCTGATGATAAAGGGATTCATAAAAGTTCTTATGCTGATTTTTATGTTGATGGATGTTTGAATATATGGTGAGTTATTAACCAGAGGCAAGTGAAACTAATGTATAAACGTTATGATGTATGTGTAATTGAAAGTGAGGTTTCTTGGCAAAGTGGGTAGCATAGTGAAAGAGAGAGAATGAGTTAGTTCAAATAAAGATAATAACATTGATCTGCTGCATCAATACACAGGGGCAAATTTCACATGAGCCGAGAAGCCTTGTTCCCAGAGGATTCAGTCAAGTAGCTTTTGAAGTATTGCAGACACTCCTAGTGTGTCGATAGATGGCACTCAGCTCTACTTCACAGTAAGATCTACAGTCTCTCCACCAGTGTCTTTTCATCACATGCTTTTTTCCCTCCATTTTGGTTGCCTTTGCTTTATATGTCACACTAGCATCATTTTCCTGATGCTTATGAATTTTCCTATAAGGGAAGTTGTTGACTTTCATTTTGAGTAATTTGCTGATTATTGGAAAAATAGAGTGCTCTGAATCTATGCAGGTTAATTTCCTCAAAATTTGGAACCTAGAATTTTGTCTGATGTCTTAGAACACAACCTTAAGTACAGGTATTGTTATACTTAACAGGTAAAGACATAAAGTCCCATGGACTAATTATAGACTCATCTATATACTTTTGCATTTGTCGTGTTCTCCTTTGTTTCAGTTTATTATTGGTCAAAAGGCAACTAAAAGTGTCCACAAATTAACAGAGAAATACAGCCTCCCTCAAGGCTCAGATGTTGTTGCTAATGACTTGGGAGTTGGCTTGTCAGTTAGTTGGGTGATTGGCTGTTTGGTTAGTTGGTTGACTGGCGGATTGATTGGTTGGCTGATGGGCTGTTTCTTACTTGAATCACTGGTTGATTGGTTAATTGGTTGGCCACAGTTGTGTCTGATTGGGTAGTTCGTTGTTTAGCTGGGTAGCTAAGTTGTTTGGTTGACTTCTTAGGTGGTTAGTTGAGTAATTGTGCAGTTAATTAGCTAGCTGGCTTGTTGGATGTGTGGGTCAGTAGTTGGTTAGTTTTCTGGTTGGTCGCTTGTTTGTTTCCTTGATTAACACCAAATAAACCTACAATAGAGGTAGGTAAAGAAATTTCAAAGTATTTGTTTTAATAATTAAGGATGAGTTTGGATTACACTAAGAAAGAAACAGAATCATATAGAAAATATTCACAATCATCTTCCCCCTGCCTGAAGTCACCACTTTTCTACTCCAGTAAAAGTTTGAAGCCAGAATGTGGAAATGCTAATGAACTTAAACTGTGCTGATTTAAAACAAAAATCTAGGCTACTAAAAAATATGATGCTATATACTATGAAATCATTCAACTTCAGTTTTAAATATGATGAATAAATGTAACCATTTTATAAGTAATTATTTGTAAAAGGTGACTAAACTAGAACAACAGTTGACAAACTACAATGCTCACTCTCAACAGGAAATGGAGACCTGGAGCTAGAGGGGGTGTTTTCTTGCATTAAAATCTTATGGGATAAAAGAGTAAGGAATGGAGTCAATTTTTATTGTATCATTAGAAAACAATTGTTTTAATCATTTCACAAGTAAATCTGTTGGAAAAGTGAACTTTGAGATGTGAGTAGTATTTGTTATCCACTCTCAATGTCCTGCAGTCTTTTTTATTTTTATTTATTTTTTTTTTTTGGCTAAATGAGAAAAAGAGGTATATGATGACTTAGACATCCACATTCATAATTTATAGCAAACATTCCATCAGCCCTATTTAAAATGTCATGTAGTAGTTCCTTACCAGAATTTTTCCTTCTACATTGTGTTACTTAAGTTCTGCCTTTGAAGGCAAAATGTTCACCAAATATGCATTATGACTCTAAATCAACATTACACTGGATAAGACAATACTTTATCATCAACAGAATAAAACAAATTAGGGATACATTTTATGTTTTAATTTGATGCCTAAATGAATCAATCAAGTAAAATGTAAAGAGGAAAACCTTCTTTAAAATATGTCCATATACAAAGCTCTAGAAAGAAGAAGTCACAACAGCTCAAGTTTGGGGTTCATTGCTGTATAGACATCAGCAGCAAAATGAGTATTACTCTGCTGAACCCTTCAGATCATATCTGAAGATCATGTCATATTAATTATTTTGTATTTTTTAAGAAAACCTAGCAAGATTGTAGATAAGGTCACAGAATGATACCCAATAATGCAAAGGTGCTGAAAAATGTATCCACCAAAGAGGTCCCACGGGACCAGTTTTGCTCCTGGAAAGAAAATGAGGATTATTAACACTAAAATCAGAGTGGAATAGAACTTCATGGACTCAATCATTTCTCTTCCAAAATCTTGTGATCAGACAAGAGCTGAAAAGCTACACATTTGGGTATTGATTCAAATAAGAACATAGGAACGCCAGGACAGAGTAACAAGAGGGGGTTGAATGGAGAAAAGAGTGAGGGAAGGGGGTTTATGGGACTTTCGGGGAGGGAGAAAACGGGAAAGGGGAAATGATTTGGAATGTAAATTAAAAAAAAATAAAATAAATAATAAAAAAAAGAAAAAAAAAGAAAATGACTTCTCTATGATACAAATGGAAGGTTTTTAGGTAAAATATTGGCATAATATTTAATAATATTGCCAAAAATAATCCATAATAAATCAAAATATGATTGTACTTTGAGTGAAATATGCACATGAATGTGGCCATAGACTCAATCCAAATGTGAATAATAGCTTCAAAATTAAGATCAATATAGCACAAGCCTGTTTTCTTTAGTTAACAAGGAAGCATCTCAGCCTTTATAAATTAGAGGAAATTGTTCTGTGTCCTCCATGTTTTTTCCTACCATCTAATTTTCTTTCTAACACACAGAAATAAACTGACATCTAAAAAATATTCTTCCCATTAGCTATAGTAAATTAAAACAACTTCTTTTAGATAATTATTCACTAAATAAGCCATTTTGACATGCATACAAATTTTATTCATCCAGACACAGTGGTACTCACATGTGAGTCTAGCATTTCGATGGCTGAGGCAAGAAATTGTAAATACAAGT
The DNA here is from genome assembly GCA_036184795.1 of Tokudaia tokunoshimensis. NCBI lineage: Eukaryota > Metazoa > Chordata > Mammalia > Rodentia > Muridae > Tokudaia > Tokudaia tokunoshimensis. The sequence continues at coordinate 19,125,473 of BTHU01000017.1, forward strand.
CTAGCCTGGATTACATAATCAAACTATTCAATGAAACAAACTAACAAAATAAGTGAAAACCCAACCCAAGAAGAAGGAGGAGGAGTATGAGCAGAAGGAGGAAAAGACAAAATTCCTTGTGAAAACCAATACTTCCTTTTCTTTTTATTAAAAAGTTGATTTCTATGTTTTATTATTTTTATTATTTTTGAAATTATGATATATTTATATATTCTCCCTCCTCTCTTTTTGTCCTTCCAAAGCCTCCCATAAATCCCTTCTTAAGCTCTCGAAAATTCCTGGACTATTTTTTTTTCATTAATTGGTTTTTCATGCATACATTGCATACATGCATAAGTATTATTTATAAAGTGCAGTTTATAGAAGGCTCCAACCAGATTACCCATTAAAAGCTGAGTAAGCCTTCTAACATAACCTGCTGAGGAATTACGTGTAGATGAAGGATCTGTGTCAAAAAGTCTCATGGGCCACAGACTTTTGGAGACAACAACTCCCTTCATTCCCTAGTTTTAAAAACACAGGCTGTCATCTCAGAGCACTGAGCATCTTCCCATTTTCCTATTTCATTCATTTTTATTCTCCTTAGGGAAGAATAAACTTAACTAAAATGGAAACAATCTAGCACTATATTTTTGTTTGCATAACAGAAAATGAAGGTTCTTTAACATAAGAACAGACTACACTGACAACAAGGGGGTCTCTAACTGCTCACTTCTCTGACAGTAACGACTCTGCACCTAATGTGGAGTCATATGTTCAAGTTCACACCAACACTGGCCAAAGATTATCTTTTTTTTTGTTTTGTTTTGTTTTAAAATTTTATTTATTGGTATATTGATTTTCAGGGAGAGGTAATCATGTTTTATAAAAGTTATACATTTTTAGAATTAGATACATACATATAAGCATATTCTTATAATATTATAACAAAACCTCACAATTATATAACTTAGAATGTTGTGACTGCATAAGTGTGAATTCTAATAAAATACATAGTACATGTAACTATTGTTAATTGATGGTGGTTTTGTCCCTGGGAGCTCTGGGGGTACTGGTTGGTACATATTTTTGTTCTCCCTGCAGGACTGCAAGGAACTCAAGAAGTTAGACTCCAGAGAACCAAATAACCCTATTAAAAATGTAGTACAGAACTAAACAAAGAATTCTCAACTGAGGAATACCGGATGACGGAGAAACACCAAAAGAAATGTTCAGTATCCTTAATCATCAGGGAAATGCAGATCAAAACAATCGTGAGATTCTACCTCACACCAGTCAGAACGGACAAGATCAAAAACTCGGGACAGGATCTGTTGCCATCAGTAATATTTTTGGTGGTAATGTAATTTTTCAAAAGCAAAAGTCAATGTTTAGCCTGCCACTGTCATGAGGACTCAATTCCCTAATGACATACATACTGTAAGTAGATTCTTACTGGGTGTTCCTCAACTCCACGCTGGCTTCTACTTGTTCACTATATACTTCCTCGGTTCTAAATAATATGACTCTTTATAAGCAGAAAACAGATGCGTGGGGCCTCTGAATGACTGATATGATGAAACTTCAACATTAATGTCCACGTAACAAAAAGAAAAATAGAGGGGAAAAGGACAACAGCACAACATAAAATAGGATAATAAAACAAAGAATGACAAACAAGTAAGGAGGCAAGAAGAGAGGGGGAGAGGAGAGGGAAGGAATGAGGAGAGGAAATGGCGGGGAGAGAGTAGAGAGGAGTGGGGAGGAATGAAGTAACATTATACAGTCTCAGATGTTTGATTTTGAAATAGATATGTATAGATAAAGACATATATGTATGCATTGACAATTAATAAAACAATAAGTTCTGAATTTGAAGGAGATTGAGAGAAAGAAATGTGGGAGGGTTTGGAGGAATAAAAGAGAAGGGAGAAGTATAATTAACTTACAATCTCAAAAATAAACAGAAAAGAATAGTTGCAGCAGGTGGAGAGGATTATGTGGTGAAATAGATGGAAATGGTTAATGATATGCTTATGATAAAAATTAACAGCTCAACAGGAAAGTCTATTTTAGCATATCAAATTATCCAAAATTATTTACCTATTCCACTTTTAAAAGAGGGTCCATATCTGCAATCTAAATTGTCTTCTGGATAAATGCTGCCAATGGTGTAATGAAGCTAGCATGCCAACCCTAGGGATAAGCCACACCTGGAAGGTTAGGTTTTCATTTAAAGACTTAAAGACAAAAGCAGGAAACTCAGAAAAACAAACACAACAAAAAGAGACAAAAGCAGGCATTCCCTAAGAGCTATAGGGTATAGCTTTGAATATACAATTGAGTCAAAATCTGTTCATGTTTATTGTAAATATTGAAGTCCAAAAGGCCAGTTGTGGTTGGATGTGATGAGGGCTGGTAGGGACCCTGACCAATTTACTTCAATTGAAAATACTATCATTTTTACTCAAAAATATGTAATAAACTTATTATCTTTAGGGAAGTTAAGAACATCAGCTGTCAAGATGGCTCTTACTTGCAAAATGTATACTTATAGAGACAGATTTTAATATGTCCTACAAAATTCCTCAGTTTTGCAGTTATAATTATTTATATATATAATTATTATAATATTGAGTATAAGTATTCTTCAATCTGTACTTTATCATATTTTCTTGAGGATCATCGTTGCTTGGTTCATGTGTTACATTTATATAATGTACTAGATGTCTTGCAACATAGAAGTAGATATTAAAAGCTTTATAAAATCAGTTCTGTTCAACCATGTCTAATAATTCACCAGGGCCTACTATTGCTTTTCTCTGTTCTTTAAAGATGCAATGACTTTTCATGCAGTCATTTCTTGCAATCTGTTAGAAATTGAGGGTGATAAAAATACATATTAATTTTGTTCAATGGACTGAGATGTTTTCCTTAGTCATCTCATTGTTTTCTGGTTCAAGAAGACATGGAGAGAGAGAAAAAAAAATCATTGCTTCTATTGCAGTGTAAACAAACCATTTTTCCTTGTCAATGCCGAGTCTTCATGCACTTAAACAAAAGTACACAGGAAGTCTTCTGGACTGGAAAAAAAGAAATTTTAAAGTTAAACTCTGCCACAAGATATTCCCATGCCACATCAGAATGCCCTGTGTGGGCAATTAGCTTGGTTCCAAAATTCAAACCTGCTAATAGCACAATTGTATATCGTCCAATGAAGATTATTATTTTTCTGTTACACATATGGACATTATCTGTAAGACACAGTAAAAGAAAAGAAATCATACAATTTTCTATTTTAGAAGTTTGTGTTTTATTGCAGTAATTCTCCTTTCATCTTATCCAGTAGCCTATGTTTCTTTAGCTAATACCTTTCAGTATGGTTCTCGGGACTTAATGAAAAATCTATGAGAAAAGACAATAATAAAAATGTTTTAATAAAAGTCACAGGACTGTCATGTCTCTTTACATCTCACCAACTTCTGATTATCTATACCAGTGATAAAAACAAATGACTGGAAATTAGATTATTACTACATAACAAATTAAACTGGTAATGAATTCACATGAACAAATGCTAGAGAAAATAAAGAAAAGCATACCTTTATCCATTCTAGGAAATCAGGGATTAGCTGCTGTCCATTCTGCCAAGCATGCCCACTGAGAGGAAAACCTAAGAGAGAAGTTCTAATAAATCTACTTTAAAGCTGATTAGAAGGAGCTCCCAAGCCTCCTTATATAACAAGTGATAAAGGATAGGGTTTGAGCATCTATCTTCTCTGCCATTGTTGCTTAATTGAGGAAAGAAAAAAGTCTTGGATTGTTAATTTCAGAAGGTTTGGAAGCTACAACACTTTCATATTACTATATAAAAGTAAGCAGAACATGTATAAAGTCTACATTAAGGTATCGAGTAATTACAACAACAACAAAAAAAAAAACAATGTCCTGCCTATTTTATTTTACAATAAATATGTAATGATTTCATCTGGATACAAGAGAGTGGGAACATCTTCCCTGAGGAAAGATAGAAAGTGGCAAACACCAATTAAGCAACTGATTCAAATTAATCAGCTATGGCATGATATAACATGTTGTGCACTATAGTTCAGGAGACAGAACCCTGATTTAGAATATGCATGTATAGAAGGTACATGTAGCATAATGGAAAGAGGCAGATAACATAGAGTGATGTAACAGTTGCTGATTCTAATTGAACCAATCACATGATTGACATGGAAGGGTATCAGTTGTTTATGGCAGTCTAACACAAAATTTAAACTCCAGAAAGCCAATCACCTTTATTTAATAATGAAATGAAATGAAATGAAATAAAATAACGTTGATGTTGATGTTTTTGTTATAAAACAAACATCATAAAAACATTATAAAACATGTAACAACAGTCAGTGGAAAATAGAAGCCACAAATTTGAAATACAGCAAGGAGGTATATACTGGAGATTTTGGAAGGAGGAAAGGGAAAGGGAAAAGATTGTTAATTGTATTACTATCACATAAATAAAATAAACCACTGAACCAGATCTCCAAACAAAGAGCACTGAATATCTGCATTTCAGAACCCACCCAAAGCTAAAACTAACCAAAAAAGATGAGAAGAGTAAAGTAGAATGTTTTAAGATTGGAAATGTAGGAGTCAAGATGAAGAAAACTTATGGGAAAGACATTCCATTGAGGAGTGCGCATTCCAAAGTCTCTCACTTTCTGCACATTGTCCAGTTGTAGGTCTGTCTCTGTGTTAATTCCCATCTGTAACTGCAACAGGAAGATGCTCTGATCAGAGCTGAGAGCATCTCGATTTATGAGCATAGCATCAGGAATCATGTTATGTCTATGTTCCTTTAGCAGGTTTTCCCCTTGGTCCATGGCATATCAAGTCTCGGGTGCTTGTCTATATTAAGAGTCTCAGGTAAGGATTCTACTTCATAGAGTTTTTTGACTGTTTTCAAGTTGCATAGGGAAGTAGGGAGGATCTGGGAGCGTGGATGAAGAGAAAACATGATCAAAATACATCATGTAGAAAAAAATTGTTGAAAGGAAAAACAAAAGACCAAGTTTGAAGAGTTGGCAACATAGAAACAATGGAGCCATGTGGCTTCCAGCAGAGACCTCGAGGGAGAGCACAGTGGTGCAGAAGAATTGTGACTAGGACCCAAGCCCAGATCATGTAATGTTCTGCTTTATGTGGGGATTTAAATCTGCCTCCCCAAGGGTCAACTTTCGCAAGTACCGGGTTGAATACTTGAATATAGTATGTCAATGGCGCTTATGGTTGATCTTACAGAAAAGAGAAATCTTACACTTAGCATAAGGTGTAAGACACATTAAGAGAATTCTAATAAAGAAAGGGGAGGTAGGGGCACCAAACAGGCTGCACTCTGAGTTTGAGATTATTCCCAATTTATGGTAAATGATCGAAAGTGACTGTACCCAGGCAACCAAACCATTGAAGCAGAGTCCCAAGTGGTATTTTCAAATACGTGAAAAAGAATCAGTTAACACAAACCTACCTTAGGTAAAGGCAGACTGTTTTAAGTGCTGTGTTGTTACACCTTGAGGAACACAGGTTTTCCAGTACAAGAACACCCTCATTTCCTACCTGTTTAGAAACAGGAAGAGATACTGATGGAAAATCACAGCCAACCCAGAAACTCTGCTAGATGGATGACTAGGGCTAGCACTTCAACATCAGGCTTATATAGACAGAAACAATTATTTTAGTCCAAAGAGCTGTGGAGGAAACTGGGTGTATAGACTTTGACTGAGGG
>BTHU01000017.1:19733739-20071239 GCA_036184795.1 Tokudaia tokunoshimensis
CATATGTGGGGAGAACAGGAAAAAGAGAAGAGAGATCAGGTGAAAATTTCAATATAAAAATGCCTTAGCGATGGGTAGTAGTTACTATTATCAGGTTTTTTATTATGTGTCTTTCTAGGCATGGTGTGTGCTTGTGTGTGTGTGTGTGTGTGTGCTTGTGTGTGTTTGTGTTTATGTGAGCATGCGCTAATGTGTCTGTCTGTGGGTGTGCAAATGCCTCCATGTACATTGAAAGGTAATAGGACAATCTCAGGTACCAATCCTTCCCTCCCCCACTGCTTTACACAGAATCTCCTGTTGTTGGAAATGATATACACCAGTCTAGCTAGCCCTCAGGCTTCTGGGGAGTCTCTTGTCTCTGACTATCTTGTGTGCAGCATGGGTTTACAGATCCAGACTCAGTTCTTCATTCATTCACAGGAAGCACTCTATCCACTGTTTAAATAGGATAACTCTTGCTGTGATGAAACAACATAACAAAAGGCAAATTGGGAAGGAAATCCTTTATTTGGCTTACATGTCTTGAATATCAACCATTGAGGGAAGCCAAGGTGGAAACTCAAATTGGGCAGGAATATGTAGATAGGCCATGGGAGAATGTTCCTTATTACTCATGGTTTACTCAGCCTGCTTTTTTTTATAGAAAAAGTCCACCAACTTAGGTATGTCACCAATAATAATTAATTTTATATCAATCATCAATTAAGAAAATGTATATATATATATATATCATAAAATATGTCTGTTACTTTGTTTTTTCAAATGTAATGTCTGTAGCATTAAATATACTCACATGATTGTACAATAATCACTACCTGTCTGAAGCAGGGATGCTTAGTGAGTGGGACTTGATTTTTACATCAACTTTACACCAGTTAAAGTCATTAAAGAGGTTTGCTGTTTTTAATGATGAAGGAGTTTAGGAAGAATCTCGAAACCTTCAACTATGAATCCATCTGCATATCTCAGTCAGAAACGTAAAGGTTAAAATTATATTTATTTATTTAGTAAACATTACAATTTTTCTTGTAATTAGATGCTGTTCACAAACTCTTGTCTATCTCCAGGTTCCCATAGGATGTCTGCTTAGGAGTCTAACACTGCTCGTGGTCAACTATTACCCCTGCTCCCCTTCCTTCCCTTCTGGTTAGCAGATGCCCTGAAATGGGCAACCTGTATCCTATCGGTAGCTTTTACCTTATTTTCTCCATTAGAAATAATTGATACTTTGGGGAGTACTTTATGTGATCATAGTGTCTGTGATGAAGAAGACATACTACAACCCACAATTTTGATCCTTGAATCTCTTGTCCAACCTCTTCCTGGCTGAAATGGAACAGATGTGGTCATGCTCCAGAAATGTCACTTCCTATGCTGCTGGCTATCACTGGTATCCATCCACTCTATGCTAAGAGAATCATATCAGTACCTATATAAGAAGTAAAGCCAAGAATACCAGTTCCATCTCATTTTGAATTTTTATATTAATCATGGAGTTTGATGCTGATTTTGATTTTTTTAAAAAAAATATTGTGTTAAAATAATACTTATTTTGATTACTGGTGTCTTTTGGATTTTGTTTCTGTTTTGTTTCTTGTTGCTTTGCTACCTCCTTAAAATATGCTTTGGACAAGAAGCCCACACACACACACTTCATTCATGCTCCTGCATTAATGCCAATGAAGTCTTTTAAAGAGGGGTAGGGAACAGGACAGCCATCCCCGCATCAGGTATTCAACGGTTCAAAAACAGTTAAGTCAGGTGCCAGTCAATATTTCTGTGCGGTAAAGACTTGAGAAGGCTCAGCTGTGACCCTAAGTAGAAAAGAGCTCAGTGTGAATGTCTTTCATATACATTTTTGACAAGATCATTTCAACCTAGAATCAAACGCTTTTATTTAAATACTGTAAATTGCATATCTGTGAAAAAGAAAGTTCCTGCAGGCTAGCTTTCTGCATTTTTTGTTCTTTATAAAGAAGGTATTAGAACAGTTTCATCTTCTTTAAAGATTTTTATTGTTTCATGATAGGTAGTAGGAAGCTGTCAACAGAATATATGGCAAACAGGTCAGAGTGAAAGCAATATGGCCAGACTACTAAATATACCCCGCTCAGTTCTGCCTGCAAGTGACCAACACCCCCCTCCTCTCTCTCTCTCTCTCTCTCTCTCTCTCTCTCTCTCTCTCTCTCTCTCTCTCTCTCTCTCTCTCTCTCCATTTCTCTCTCTCTGTGTGTGTCTGTGTGTCTGTGTGGGTGTCTGTGAGTCTGTGTGTTTGTGTGTGTTCTGTATTTCTCTCACTCCAGGCTTTGTTTATTAGCTCTCAAGCAATCTTACATAGCTTTGTCTTTTGAGCACCACAGAACTTTCCTCCTTGACTAGGAAATGGGACAGCATCTTCCTGGTGAATGACACCAGACCCAGACAGTCTGCTATCTTATTCCCAAGGACTGCATTTGGAATTAGCTTGACAACACACTGGTCTGATCTCTGTACAGGACTGTTGAGAGGAAAACCTGTCTGTTCTTTCCACAGGCGAGGCAGATGCCGTCACACCAAGGGCTCAGTGGGAGAGCCAGGATAATGAGGCATTTTGAAACCACAGACATTGTCAGAGAGACAGAAACTGGGAAAAGGACTAAGGTGGTGAGTGATTATTTCTCAAAGGAGCAATGGAACACAAAATGAATCTCAGTTTGGGTGAAGCCAGTGAGATGAGAAAAGGGGATGTGCTGAGAATTGTTTACCCCCAGATGCAGTTTAGTTTTGATTCCTGGCCTCATTGTGAGGTGCACTTGGTGTGTGTGAGCTGAAATAAAAAAGATTTGCCAACGTTTCTACTGCATATTTCAATGGACACTCATAACACAATGGTGTTTCTTAAGGGTTGTACAGAGGCCAGGCTTAGATTCACTGATTAAGTGTATAATTCGCCAAGGGTTTAGAATGTTGTCAACTACTAGCTGTCTCCTATATTCAAAACTAAACTGTATAAAATTCTCCTGCTAAAAATTCATTGGTTTGAGCCTTTTTCTCTTCCTCTTTTTTATTGATAGATAAAAAGTGCTAGAGCCACAGACAATGCTTGCTAAGCACACATGGGAGGATGTCTAAAAGTCTATAGGATGCCTTGGTATCTTTGTTGATCATACAGTCTGACTGGCCCAAGTCATCCCCAGGTTAAGTCAACTGTCTTAAAGCAATTAGCAGCAATTTCCATTCTTAAAAGTTGTATTAATGAATAAATTATACACTCCCCTTTCCATATGGAATTGTCTGTGATCACCAAATGGTCAGATCTCTGTGTGCAGGACTGTGGAGAGAGAAGACCTACAAAATCTGTATTTCTAGTTAATCAGTTGGATTATTTTCTTCAGGAACATAATAGACCTATAGATTCAGGAGAGTAGGTCTTAACTACTTTGAAGGTTTGCCTAGGGAAGAATAGCATGCACTACGGACAAAAGTCATTCCCTTCATGACGATATGTCAGATCTGGTCTGATATGGAATCTCCCCACCCCTCCTGAGCTTCCACCCGTTCCATGTTCCCAGTGGGGTCTGAGGTAGCACTTCTCACATTAGCTAAAACTCTATCAACTGCCCAATGTTTTACAAATTCAGCCATAGAAGCATACAGCAAGTCATCAACACCTTACTAATAAACTGTGTATATTGTCTGCTAACAGACAGAAAAAAATGAGAGGAAAGTAGGAAAAACCAAGACTACTCCCAACAAGGATAGCATTCCCACAGGGAATGGGACTTCCTGTGACACTCACTTAGGACATCCACTGAGCCTGTCACACAATGAGTATGATTGCTTACGCTCTCCTAATCTTGACTACAGACAGAAAAGTACATAAGATTCTTCCACAGACCCCCACACATCCTTTTTGCTGTTCTTCTTAAGCTATCCATTTTTAGATAGAATATAAACTCTGTAATCATGAGACAAATTAACACTTACTATATTATCAAAGTATATTCTACTAAGTTAGTGAGTCCTCAAATGTTACTTACCAACAAGATCCATCTCTTTCCTGGTTGAAAACAAACAAGACTCAGGTAGTGCTCCCAAGGTTAGTTGTACTTCAACAACAACAACAACAACAACAACAACAACGTGTTGCCACTAGTGTGAAACTTGTTGGCTTCAAATCTATTCTCTGTGTTGAATGGCAAGAAACAGACTGCCCAATTCTTTATCACTGTTGCCTCAGAGCATTGCACACTGCAGATACCATAATTAAGGCTCAAAAATTTTTATTAAATGATTGAATACATAAATATGTTTTGTATGCTAGCCACGAGCCAGGAATTTCCAAAGAGCTAAATGAGTCATGATTCCTGCCTTTGAGGAACTCACACTCTACCAAATCTCATTGAAATCGCAAGCAAAACCTTGTCAAGTCTAAGACTTTCAGTGAGGCTGCAGGGATTAATCTTATACCACATATATTAAAACTAACATGTCTGTTAACTTTAAATTTAATTTATAACTATTGAGCTTAAATGTGTTATAGTGTTTTTTATAAGTCCGTGTGTGAAGAAAATACAGGAGAATCAGAGATGTACTGGACCCACATTTTGACTTGATTTTTATTACTGCTACCACAAAATGGTGAGTAATAAAATCAGTTGCTGAACTGTTTTGCATTCCTCTTAAAGGTCCCAGATTGTCTTTCAGAAGCCACTTGTAAGCATACAGAATTGTGGACAAGAATAATCACGCCAGTTCGAGGGAGATCATGAAGTAAGTCCAAATTCTTAGACATCAGTGTATATTTGAAATGCAACCAGTATATGTTTATAGAATGGTGCACTCATAGAGATTCTTAAAATTCAAAAGTTGTAATGAATAGCCAGAATGACTAATACAAATATTTCAAAAATAGAAGGAACAATGTGTAAAGATATGATAATCATGTCTTTTGGGAATTCTGAGAGGGGAAAAAAAACAGATATCTATAGTCGATAACAAAGAGTCATGAAGGGGAGAGAGAGAGAGAGGATGAGACACTACTGCTGGGCTTAAATGAATTAGAAATAAGAAGCCTCCAATTAGAGCTTGTCTGGAAAAGGCATTCAATATTACAGTACATGGTTATTCTTCCATCGTTAGTGTAGGAACTTTCCAGTCATAAACGTGCCTGGAATGATGCACGGTGCTTTCAATCCTCCTGCTTGCCAATACTCCATAAGACGAATTCTCAACATTTAAAGAGACCTTTCATTTCTCCAGTCTCCAGCTACATGTCAACCCCATCTCCAACACCCTGACACCATGATGACTGACGTTGGTTTTGATTTGACATTTCAGCCGTTGAAATACACAGGCATCCTCACATTCACACACACGGAGCCTTCAACTTGAGACTTGATTGGCATCAGTCATTTCATAACCTGTCTCCTGGGGATCAGACCAATGGACCTTTTTAAAGCTTGCCTTACTGAATTGACCCTTCTGATCTCGACGCATGATTCATACTTGCTAATCTTTCTGGGAGCCTTCCCCACTCTTAACAAGCCTGTCACTTCTTCCTTCTTAGACATATTTTTCCTTAGGTACAAGATGATTTAAAATGTTATTTTTATATCTGCCCTTAACTTTTGTGAGGGGAAAAAATTGCAGAAATGTTTGAAGTGACTATTCAAATTGATTAGAGAATTTCTATAAAAGAATATAGACATCGTCATGTTTGTAGATTGTATTTAAAGATACACGAGGCTCTGATTTAACTCAGAAAATATAATATCATAAAACATTAAATTTACAAAGGTCTTTGGAATTTAATACAACTTTCTACCCGACAAAAAAGAAGCTCTCTATTATCTGCCTCAGATAATTAGTCTCTATTTGAACACTTTCTGTTAATTGAAGCGATTTTGAAAGTCAATCTAATTCTAAGTTCTTCTGTCTCTTAAAAGTGCATCTTCACTTAATAATATGACTCTTTAACTGTAACCTCCCAAGAGCTAATTGCCTTTGTTAATGTATCTGTTTATTTGATCTTTTTATTCTAGAACCACACAAACTTGTCCCATATCTCTTCCCATGATAGTGTTCTATTGACCTAATGTAAATAGGACTCCAGTTCCAAAACTTTATTACCTTCTTAGTCAAGTGCAGGCCCTTCAACTCCTAGTTCTTCACTACCCCCATCTACTCTACGGGTGCCTAAGACAATCCTGAGAAGACCTCTAATCTCAACTGAAGAGCTCGCAAAAGATCCTAAAACTGACTCATCTCTTGCTGTCCTTTTCATTTTCAAAATATTCTTAAAGAATCATATATGAGGTTACATTCATCAATAAATGAGCTCATACCAGGCACTGTGTTAAATGAAAGGATAAAAAGATTATAAATGTATAAACATAAAAATTCTCCTCTACTGGAACAATAGAAACATTCTTAATACATATGTGTGGCATTGAGTGGTGTGATATGTTGCATTCTTTTGAATTATTTAAATCTCTGAGGCTGACCATGGGATTTCTTTTAAGAGAGGGGACAGAAAAGAGGGCAATGTCATCTGGCAAATGTAAGTCAGAAGGAAACCTACAAAAGTCACAATATAAAAAAGACTAAATTTTATGTAAAATGATATCTATACTGTTTATAGATGATGATGATAACTGTACTGCTCTTACAATGTCTACGGTTATAACTAACTCCTCTCTGGGATTCCAAGTCTACCCACTCACAGCCCTACTGTGATTTATCCTACGAAGCATTTTTGGAATACCGCCAGTACCTGTGCTACCGAGCCAAAACCTGGTTAACATGCTCTCATACCTTAAGTAGTAAGATACAATAATATATACTTATAAACTACATTCATCTTTAGCTGATACTATTTCCTTATTAAGCACCTATTCCAATGCTTTGAGTTACAATTTAAGAGTTCCAGTTGTGGATTTCATACTTACTAACATGTAATAATTTTACATATTCATGAAGCAGAGGGTGAGAGCTTGACACTTTTTATGAGGTTGTAATGATCAAATCTGAGTTATTAACATCCATCTCATTATCAGATATCATTTCTTAATGTTGGGCTTTCATCCTTGTGCTCTTCCAAATTGCTGTCTATCCTAACACATTCACTTCTCAGAAAAGTCTTCTCACCTCTAGAACCTAGAATCAGGGTGAACACCCACCCTGATTTGATAGGAAGCTTCAGGCTGCGTAGCAAGAGACTGTTGGGCAAAGAGGCCACATCTTGTCAGCATTTACACCTCATCAAAAGAAATCGAGATCTCAAATTCAGCATCACCACAAACAGACAGACAGACAGTACAAAATAAAAATCAGAGAGTAGGCAAGCTATGAATTGCAATAGAACTCAACTAAGGCAAGGATCAGAATGGCTTAGACAGGTCAAGAGCACATAACCAAGGCCATATAATCACACTAGGATCTAAGCAAATTGTACCTTCCCATCAGCTTCTTCCAATCCTCCCTTCAAATGCTTGAGAAGGATGTACTTCCACAGTCTTCCCAGTCATAGTACCCTCTGCTATGTCCTTACAATGAACTAGGTCTTTCTTTGTGCTTGGCATGACAGACTTTGGTTTCCTGCTCTAAAGCAAGACTTGACTGGTGAACACTTGATAACTCTATGCTGTATCCTAGATCTCCACCTGTGAGAAATACTCTGTACCAGCACTCTAAAATGGTGGTTATGCAGAAAAAAAAAATCTTGTGTACAATTCAACAAGTATTAAGCCACTGATTTTTAAGACTTTTATTAATTCATAGGTAAGAGAGTACTTGTTATTTTCTTTATCTAACAAGGACATAGAAGTGTTAAAAGCAATGGAAGAACTAAGCAAAAAATATTTACATACTTCATTATTTAAAGACATATTTTATGAAGCAGGAAATTGGTATGTGGTGTGTGTGTGTGTGTGTGTGTGTGTGTGTGTGTGTATAGAGGTCAATAGTCAACTTCTGTTTGCATGTGGAGGCCAGAGGTCATTGTCAGTTGTCTTCTTCAATTGGTCTTAATATTTGAGACAATGTCTGTCACCAAGTCTGGAACTCACTGATTCACTACCTAGTCAATAAGCCTGAGATATTCCCCTGTCTTCACCTACCCAGAGTTGGGATTACACCATGTATCACTATCCTTAGCTTTTACCTGTGAGCTGTGAGCTCAAGTCCTCATACTTGCATGGCAAACACTTTACTGACCAAGCTGTCTTCTCAGGTCCATGTGTTTTGATAGAAGGTAACTTCATGTGGAATAAGCCTGACTGCAAACAGAAATGTCATATGTCTCTGTAACTTGGTGAAAAGACAAATAATACAAATGGATTGCAGCCACCAGGGATGGATTTTCCCTTTTTACTACCAATGCTATTTGCTTACAACAGACAGCCCTTTAAAGTGACAAGTGGAAGAGCAGTCACCATGAACCAGAAGAGAGGTCATGAGAGGAACAGCATGGAACAGAAAACGGGATATTTTCAAACTTATTTGAGTCCCATGACAATTTGTTCATACTTTTATATTTCTGATATTAACAATGCAGGGTACCAACAAACACTCATCAGAAAAACGATTCTAATAAAATGTAGACAGAAGAAAACAGAAATCATAATCCTAGGATGTGGACACATTCCCCCCACCTATAAAATATTGAGAAAGACCTGTATATCTTCTACATACAAGTTGGAATGTAAATCAAACATGAATGTGAAAGGATTTTGCAAACTTAAAGGCTTCATGAATGCAAGATGGCTAAATGCTAGTTGCATATATTTTTGCAAACCTAGCAAGAATACGAATGAGATCATGTGCTTTTCTTCTTCGACCTCCTCCCTACTGCATTTAAAAGTTTGAAAAGTAGTTATTTAAACTTCAAATGGATCCAAAGTTTACTCATCTATATTGTCCTTTTTTTGTTTCCTGGCTCTTTGAATGTCAATGAGTGTATTCCTCAAAATTACCTCTGTCAATTATGAAGGCCCTTATCTTAGCATTGATTTTTACATGTGCAAATCAATAGCAGGATATAGTCCAATAATTAATATTGGGAAACTGAATTGCTTCTTTTCCCAGGCATTAAGCTTTAGGCACGGAAGTATTCTTCCTTTTCTAACAGTGTGTTTTTTGTTTATTTCATTTAGTTTCTGATTCTGAAACAAATTCTTTCACATAGCACCATGCATTTCAAATTCATATGAATTTAGCACTTCCTGTATTTTTGTAAACAAGAAACAAAATATTTCATACAAAATATATCTTAAATGTGATTAAACTCTCATGTCACATCATCTCACCATATATTCTGTAACACTGGTAAGGCATCATCCACAAACATTGCTCTGCACCCGACACTGTGCAAGGCGCCCAAGCAGCAAAGCATAACACATTATTTTTCCTTTAGTAACTCCTCAACCCATGACCCATGATGTGGACACAGACTGCCATGTTAAACAAACCTCAATAAGACAGAATAAAGAAACATTGCATGCCCTTGGGTGAATGAACATTTCATTCAGGGTCTGTAAAGCTACCTCACTCTGGCTGAGGGGGTCATTTTCCCAATTCTCCTTCTATATTCAGTGGCAATGAGAAGTTGAAGCTGGCTAAGACAGAAGTGTTTATCTCAAGGAGCTGGGCAAATACTACAAGCCAGATCCCACTCCATCACCTGCCTAGAGAACCAATAGCAAAGTTTCACTCCCAATATTCTCCAAACCCTGCCTAGGATATTAGAAAACAAAGTAGACTGAACCTTGATGCCGAACTTCAAACTCTTCAGCACTGAAATAAAATTCATAAAGGCTTTGATAAATATCTCTTTCTCTCTGTCTCTCTCTCTCTCTGTGTGTCTCTCTGTGTGTCTCTCTGTCTCTCTCTGTCTCTCTCTCTCTCTCTCTCTCTCTCTCTCTCTCTCTCTCTCTCTCTCTCTGTGTGTGTGTGTGTGTGTGTGTGTGTGTGTGTGTGTGTGTTTGTGTGTGTGTAGACTCCAGAACTGCAAGACAAATCCAATTGCTTGAAGGAAAAAAACTGTGTTTTCTTTAATTCATTGGGTAGTTGATCACACTGGCCAAGCAGCAGTTTGGATGGCCTTCAGAGTAATCAGTTAAATATGGTAAAAATGCATTTGCTAATGTCTGTCTCAATACTGTTAAGAGATGGGAATGTTATCTACTGATATTTTTCCTCTTTCCTACTGTGAGAGCTAGGGAAATTACCAAGGGAAACTCAGTGATATTTGGTCTTTGAGTAGCTATGGTTAGGTAGTTAAATAACTGAGTGGTTGTTTAAATTTATATGATGTTGCCATAGGATTGAAAAATCAAATACAGATCAATGGATGATAGACTTCTGTATCTGCCATAGGTCAGAAGTCACACACCATTTGTGCATAGCAACAGAGTCCAGAATGAAAAACAGGGACTTTGGAGACGAGTTACTTCCTGTCAGAGCTGCAACTTCTGACGTGACCAATGCCTAGACATTTGTTTTATTCTAAAACTATTTTCAGTTATTACAAAACATAGGGCTAGTATAGGAAGCCTCAAAAAGATACTTCAGAAGAAGCGAATCAATTTAAAATATAAATCTGCCATGCACTTCCAATCATGTATTTGTGTTCTTTATTTGCCTGTGTATGTCAAATTTCATAGAGATCACAGAGTAGATGTAAATTTGAAAACAATTTTTGTGGTGCTGTATCCTTCCATATCATTTCTTGTGATCATTTCATGACTTAAGTGTCAACAGAGTATTTCTATTAATAGATTTATATTATCTAATTAAGAATTTACCAACCTTGGATATGGAAGATATTTCCATATTTTTTTCTATAGGCTATCTAGTGATTATTATGGATAAGTTGATGCTCAAGTATTAAGTATTGATACAGAATTAGTTCTTTATGACAACTTCTTAAAAGTGGTAGTTTTATGTTAAAGCGTTATCAGTTTCTAGACATGCCTGATAAACACTATCTTCCACCAGTGGGCCAGTTTTCTCCTTGACCACAATGTTTGAAATTACCATTTTTGTTTATCTTCCAAAACTGATGCTTATTTCTAAATTTCTTTCTTTGTAATGATTGACAGGTACTTTCTAATTTATATTCTTTTGAAAATAAAATGAGGTAAATAAGTTTATTAGACTTAAAATTTGATGTTAGTAAGTTGAATTGATTTGTGCATTCTTTTTGTTCATGTTACCTTACCATTGTGGGGATAAAACCTTTTTTGTAGTGTCCTACTTTTCTCTCTCTTGGGATGAACACCATGACTAAAAGAAACTTAGGGGGAAAACAATATTATTGGCCAGGGCAGGAGCTCAACCAAGAATCAAAGTAGAAACCATGAAAGGATGCTGGTCACTAGTCTCTCTCTGGCTTATGCTCAGTCGACTTTCTTTATTTTCCTGGACCATCTGCCCAGTAGTAGTATTGCCCACAGTGGGAACAACCCTCCTGCATCAATCAATAATCAACATAATTGCTCACAGACATAGACATAGGCCAATCTGATCTCGACCATCCCTCTTTTAAGACTCCCTCTTCCAAGGGAACTCTTGGTTGTTTCAAGTTGACAATAAAAACTAACTAGGGCATGCAACAAGCATAAGATTTTTTTTCTTATCTGGGGAATAGAAAGATGGCTTACTGATTAAAAGTATTTGCTGCTCTTGTGTAGGACTCAGGTTCACTTCCAAGCACCCTTGTGGCAGCTTATGAGCATCTGTAAATCCATTTCCAAAGCATCCTACACTTTATTCTGGCCTCTGCAGGCACTGACTGCATATAAGTGTGTGTGTGTGTGTGTGTGTGTGTGTGTGTGTGTGTGTGTGTGTGTGTATGTATTCATATGGTAAGTCCACCATCAACTGTCACTTGCATAAAGGAATCACTCTTCATCTTCCACATACTATTAAACTGATAACAGTAGTATGGATGTGTTTTCTTACATTTATATCATACAAAGAACTGGAGGTACATTTAGAGAGTTCTTGTGCGTACACAGCCTTAGGTTGATAGCGTTCCTTATGTGGCTTGCTCTGTCTTATAGAAGTTCCAATAGGCTAAATAGGATTTCGTGTTTAAAAGTGAATAATTATCCCTTAACAGTATTGTTTTATCAAAGATGAGTAAATTAAGACAACAAAAATCTCTAATATTTGCTCATATACAAAAGATAGGATTAAATATATATAAATAAATATAATAAATTATATATAATAATAATTTCTAAACATATTGTTATTCTTCTAGTACTTTCTCCTAACCTAAGACATTTCATCAACTGGACCAAATTTTTATTGCAACATTATTTCTTGTTTTCCCAAGAATCAGTCTGGTCTCTCCACTACCATGACTGGTGTACCTGTGTTATTCTAATTTGCAACAAGCAGAAAGTAGGGTATGATCACCTCTCGGTTGCGAACTGTCCCTTCTTCTCCCATAGACAGCTACCATCCTTATTGTGAAGTGGCCAAATATGGAGACAAAGCATGGAGCAGAGACTGAAGGAAAGGTCATCCACAGACTGGACCACCTGAGGACCCATCCCATATATAGTCACCAAACCAGGACTCTATTGCAGATGCCAGGAAGTGCTTGCTGATGAGAGCCTGATATGGCTGTCTGCTGAGAAGCTCTGCCAGAACCTGACATATACAGAGGTGGATGCTCACAGCCATCCATTGGACTGAGCACGGGGTGCCCAATGGAGGAGTTGGAGAAGGGACTGAAGGAGCCAAGGGGGTTTGCAGTCACATGGGGGGAGCAACAATATCAACAGGCCAGATACCCTGGAGCTCCCAGGGACTGGACCACTAACCAAAGAGTGCACATGGAGGGACCCATGACTCTGGCTGCATAAGTGACAGAGGATGGCCTTGTTGGACATCAGTCGGAGGAGTGGCCCTTGAGCCTGAGGGTGTTCAAAGCCCCAGTGTAGGGAAATGCCAGGGTGGGAAATAGGGAGTGGGTATGTGGATGGGGGAGCACCTTCATAGAGACAGGGGAAAAGGGATGGGATAGAGGGTTTCCAGAGGGGAGACCCGGAAAGAGGAGTACATTTGAAATGTAAATAAAGAAAATATCCAAAAAGAAAAAATCCATTTTATATTTTAGGACCAGAACTAGTTAGAATTTATATTAATTCATCTTTCATACAGTTAACAATGATATAATGACATAATCTATTTTATTTTTGCTACTAACATTTTTACATTGATTAACTGGTTGATTGATTGATTGGAAAATATGTAAGGAGGTCATATTCCTCCTTTCACTATGTAGATCCTAGGGATCAAACTCAGGTTGTCAGGCTCTGTGTGTGACAAGAGTCCTCTGTCTGCTGAGCCATCACTCCTGCCAGTATTGCTCATTTTCAAATGAAAACACATGATTATTTGTATATACTTTACATTATAATAATAAGAGCTACAGTCTCATATAGCTCAGGCTGGCTTTAAACTTGCTATGTAGCTAAAAATTAACTTGATTCTCCTGCCTCCAGTCCCTAATGCTTTGGTTTTAGGCTTGTACATCCATCCACACTTGGTTTATAAATTGCCTGAGACTGAATCCAGATCTTTTTCATACAAAGGGAGCACTCTACGAATTAAGATGTTTTCCTGGCCCTATGAAAGCATATTTTGCCTCAATTATATTTCTCACAGCAACAAATGCAGTTTGTATGCATATATTCAAGATACATTATCAACCCTATTGAGCAAACATTGCCTATTCTCTCTGTTATCATATTATTATTTAGGAAGTTTTTCTTCAATATAAAAAGTTTATACATATGTAACTACAATTATTATTAGAAATAAATAGTTGAAAAATATGTTACCATGACCTTGATACAAAGGAATTTCCACTTGGGTTTATATGTAGTCATTGATTGGTACAAATTTTGTCCCTATTATTCCTGTTTGAACTGCTTTGGGAAATAGAATCACTGTAAGCAATTGTTCACATTAATTTTTTTTTTTGCTCATCCTCACAAAGCACATCATAATATTCCTGAATGTGTTGCTATGCCAGTTTAAGTCCCCACACAGAACCTACTAATCACATACATAAATTATATGCAGGTACGGAAAATTGCATTATTGAAAACTAAACAAATTGAGTTCAAGAGAAAGAAACATAATTGTATAATTTTATGAAGGAATAAATATTGACCAAAAAGTGAGTTTTTACAAGTAATGTTATCTCTGATCGGCCAGAAACATGTTCTTGATCAATAGTTGCAGTTTGATTCATTTCCTAACACATAGAACTTGACGGACTTGTCAATATATTCGAAGGTTTGAGAGAGAAAGAAAAGAGCAAGTAAGGTTGTAGAAAACTTTTCCATAAGCTTTTCGTTTTTTTATTTTCTATATTTTTTATTTACATTCCCAATGATTTCCCCTTTCCTGGTTCCATAAGCTTTTCTTAATGCTCCTGTTTCATCTTTAACAAGTTTTGTAGCCATTGATATCATCAGGGAAGATGGGGGAAGCTGCATTCTCCTGAATGGAAGAAACTTTTCAAGATCAGACTCAGAACTAAAATGAGAGCATTTACCCTTGGGTAAGAGAAACAGCAACATGGAGAACCTGAGATGATTAGATCCAGTTGAAGACTGGTGGGTTTGCAGTAAGAAAATAAAAGACAAATTAGAAATAACTTGCCATCAAGTGGAGGGTGACAATGTCTCAAATACCAGGGTTTTCACTGCTTCCTCTTTTTCTTGATAATTTTAGGTCATCAAAATCCACATCAGAGTGCCATCACTATCATTGTGAGACTTTGGGGGTTGCTGACAAAGAATCCTAGTTTTGTTCATTTGCTAACCTTGTGTCTAGTTATTCTTTCTATTACATTTCCAATGGAATGAGGAAGGCTAAAATGTGGTTTGGTGGGTCACCTAGAAGTCACAAGGAGAACTAGGTTCTTTGCCTACAAGAGCATTTTAGATTTAATAAGAAGATATGCATGCAGACATGAATGGTTATGTAAATGACATAAAATATCAACACAGGACATCAGAAACACAGAAGAGGAAGAGAGTCATCTGTGAAATTGGGCTCCTTAAAGGATTCCCTGGTAGCAAGAAAATTCCAAGATATTAGATTAGAAACAATTTCAAGATTTTGCATTTGGAAATAATGTTTTGGGCTCAGACAGCAACTTGCAATTTTCCGTGGAAAATCCCTGACCTGTTATGAAACTGTGAGTCGCTTAGAGATGTGCTGATCTAGAAAGTGTAAGGCAGAAGGGATTATTTGGTGGAATGGGATGCCTTGAGATCTTTGACTATAATTCCTTGAAGATGAGACTTATAGTTTTATTACTCAAGAAGACAGATACAATGAGGATAGGATCATCAACATTACAATAATCCTAAGTTCACAGGCTTGCTTTGATTGACAAATGTTAGAAATGCAATAGAGTTATTAAACACAAGGTTAGCAAATGAATAGAACTCCTAGGAATATTGCCAGTTCCCTTCCAAAAACTCATATTACCAGAGATTTTGCAGAGTTCAAACTTTCCAAATAACAGATGAAAGTGATTGAAAAAAGCAAACCTAATTACAAAGCGGTGTCTTCCAGGAGATGTAATCAGACAGAGACCTGGACATCTACTTGAATCCCATAATCTCATCTAAGTCAAGACCTGAGATGATAGCAATTCCTTCATTGATATGATGTCTTTCCAGAACTGGGCATTGGGGCCAACTAACAGGGACCCAAGACAAAATCAGTCACTCTGACCATCGGCATGTTGACAAAGTTCTCTGGACCCCACAGGCAAAGACAGTTCTGCTGAGAAAGAGCCTGTACAGAAATGGAAACAATATTCATCTAGAAATATTTTCCAAGCTCCAATGCAGCAGACTCAGCAAGTGTGGCAATTTCAGAGCTCTGGTATCTAACCCTAGAAATAACGGAGCTGCGCATGGTAGGAAGGCAAAAGCTTACTGGCAAGCACAACATCTTCTATACTGGATGTAAGAACCCAAACCAGTCTCAGCAACTCTTTCTGTTGAAGCCAGAACTACTTTCTGAGCAAACAATCTTTAGCAGGAGCTCCACTGCAAATAGACCACATAAGGGCCAATAAGGGGGTTGTAACACTTGAATGTGAAAGACAAGAAAGGTACCAGGGAAATCAAAGAACTATGGAACATTTCAATACAAACACCTTCCTCTTCACTTGAGACTTCTTTGCCTATAAGAATTTTTTTTTCTGGATTTTTGTTTTTGTTTGGTTTGGTTTAAAATTGATTGTACTCACTATTTGTTAAAATATTTGCTAAAAATTTGTTAAAAATTCCGAAATGACTGAAAAAACATTGAAATGGTTGATAAACTGTCTTTAGGTTTCATCACCCAGAAATAAACACATCAAATATTTTTAGGTATTTCTTCCATTCTTTTAACTAAACAAATTCAACTTCTAGGGGATTTGGAACCCAGACTCCTTTGTCTTGGTTCTGCTCATTTAACACTATAATGAGCATTGCCCCTCATCATTAGATAGATAAAATTTTTAAAAAATTCAGCGAATGAATAAATAAGGTTGAGCCTCTGTCGGCACACCACCAATGGTCTGCCTGAGATGTCCTTCTTCCCCAAGTGCATCGGCTAGCATACTGTCTCACTGCAGCTGTTCATCTGACTCTCATCTGGATCTGAAAAGACATGCACATCCTTTCTAAAGCCTCATCCCAACTCACTTTGACAAGTACAAATTATTCGTGGGGTCGGCACAGTCCTCAAGCCTTGATCATAACAATGGGCTAAGAGCATTCTTCGCATCTGTTGACTTGTTTCTTCCTCACAATGGTCTCACTGTTGTCATACACTGATTTCCACCTTTTATAAATGAAAATACAGAAAATTAGTGTACTCAAGCTGAGGGAGGCTCCCTTCTCTGTTGGCTGAGTCATGATTCAAACTCTAATCTCATTGTTGCTAAGGTCTCACCCTTTGTATTGGTTGCTCAACAGCTTAGGATCCAGTTTTGATTAATTACTATGCATTTTAACCAAATGGCATTTTAACTGTTGCTGCATTTAAAAATACCCTGATACTTAGCAGTAAACAAAAACCAAAACCAAACAAACAAATAACTTATTTGTTTCATGGTGGTATATGTGTCAGGAATGTAGAAACCAGGTGTAGCTGGGTTATTTTTGTGTTGGGAGAACTTATTTGATACCTCTCATCAGAAAGTGTCCCCTATATGTCTGCTGGTCCAGAAATAGACTTATGGCAGTCTGTACTCAAATACCTCTATATATGGCCCCCATGGCTTCCTGGCAGTCAGATAGCTTTCATAGAAGCTCCAAGCTCCCAGAGATTGGGTGATGGAAAGTAGAAGCTGCCAGTTCAGAAATTCAATCATCGAGAATTTTTACTTTGTTCCACTGGTAGGAAACATCCCCAAGTTGACTTGAAGAAGCATAGACTATAGTTTGCTAGTAAGAATGTGAAAGTACCTTAAATATGTCATATCCTAGAGTTAGCTGGCGGTAGATTTGGGAGAAGATGTTAATCATGTCTAAAACAAACAAGGAACTAATCAGTAGCGCTAGAAGAGCACAGCTCAAAACGAGTTCTGCTATCATGGAAACATGTTTGCACTGTCTACTGTAGTAGCTATAGATTAGGAATGGAGGGTGTCACTTAAAGTACCATTAGTGATGATTCCCAATGTGGGAAGTCATGGAGATGGAAGTGGGGAAGACTTTGTATGTCTCAAAGTCAAGCCAATTACTGCCTTTGAAGGAATTACTCATTGTCCAAGGTGAAGGGCTCACAATGGTACCATAAGACCTTAGTTTGTGTCACTAAATGATCTCTGCTTCATGCCTCAGCTTCACCAAGTGACACCCTCTTCCCACACATACTTCCATCATTATGGTATCATATCTGAGAGTCCCCATTAGCACTAACCCAATGTCTGTGGCTTGCCCTTGAATCTTTAGAATTGTGAGATAGATAACCTTGTTTCTTTACAAAGATGACTTACCTCTGGAATTTCACTACAGTGAAAACGTGATGCATGATCCAGTATCTATGTAGTAACACATATATGCTTTCGGTACCACAAAGGCAACTAGATAGACAAGGCAATGCATTTTTAGTATCATATAACATTTTACTTAATTAAGCATAAAGACTATTAAGTGACTAGATTCTTTGGATAATACAGTTCCACAATATAAATCATATTCCTGAAAATCAACAATAAAAGAAGAATGAACTAAAATTTACAAAAGTAAAAGATATAAATAGACAACTCGCAAAAGCGGATGTTCAACCGATTGTCAAAAATGTGAAAAGAGATTCAAGTTGAGCAACACGTGGGAATTAAAATGATGAGATACCGATCTTAATAACCAATCAGAGAGGTCTGCCAGTGCTGAATGTCGCTGGAAAAATACAGCAAGTCAGTGCACAGAGAGACTGGGACCATCGTTGCTGAATGCAGCAGCAAATGTGTGTCCAGTTATGTAAACATGTACTCTGCAGGTCAACACAATCTTTACCACACAAAGGGTATTTATAGCGAAGATGTGGAGCGGCTTTGATGTCCACAGCTAGAGAAGAGCAGAACTGTGATGGGTCAGTGGCTATTACGGGATACACACAGCTGTTGGAAGCCATGACAATAGAAGTGCAGTTTACAAAATGCTGATCTTTAGATCTCAGAAAGAAAATCAGTAGCACTGTGCAATGATTTTGTTTATTATAATTCTGTACACATACGAAGCCACAATGTGTATCTGTAAAAACGTGCGTAGATTTTTGAGTATCCAACAAATATATTTTGCTGACTTAGAGGGAATAAAATGTAAATCATCAGCAAGGACAATGGGCAGAAGAGACAGACAGAGGTAAATTTTCATAGAAAGACCATGGCGGCTAATGATAAAGCAATGGTTTTAACTGGACTTCTCTGAGATTGAGACTCCATGTATCTAAGTAAGCATACCTATATACACTTATATAACAACTGCATTACCCTTTCCTACAGTTAGTTAATCTTCCATAAGTATCTACTGGGGAAGGATAGATGATGGATGGATGTAAGGGAACCAATATTATAGGAAGCAAGATGAAGAGTATAAGAATTTGGGTTAAGATTAGTGATCATGAAGATCTCACAAGTAAAAGGTACTACTAGTTTATATTGTTCTCTTCAACCATGCTACCTCAGTGTCCAGGGCCTTCTAACACAGACCCTGCAGTCCAATCTACTCATTTAAGCAAAGTAGGAAGAAAGGGATGATTTGGGGGTAAAAGTTCCAAGATACTGGGAAGACTTCTCCCTGAAAGAAGATGACAAGCTTTTGCCTTAGAGCCTTCTAGATTTGATCTCTACAGCAGGCAGAATAATTATCACAAAGGATGTCATTTATCTAATCTATTTAGAAAGAAGTGCAGTTATCTACATCTGTGGAAATCCACCATGGTTCTAGATGTCCTCTTCCTGGACCGAAAGACTGTGTCTCCTCTTTCTCTGACTCCTCTTTCCCAGTTCTTGATTGTTTCCCATTGGGATGGTAGCACAAGAAATTGCATCATGTTTTAGAAGTTTACAGACTTATAGTCTCTGTACAAAATCTTATTTTGTACCTATTGTGCTCCAAAGGAAGACATTAAGGTAAAGAAGAAGAAGAAGAAGAAGAAGAAGAAGAAGAAGAAGAAGAAGAAGAAGAAGAAGAAGAAGAAGAAGAAGAAGAAAAAGAAGAAGAAGGAGGAGGAGGAAGAGGAGGTAGTGGAGGAGAAGAAAGAGGAGGAAGAAAAATGTATATTACAAACAGCAACAGAGAGCTGATATCATCCAGACTCAGCCCATCAGTCTAGTCCCTGGTGCTTAATCACATCATATGCTGGAATCACCTGGGTTATGCTGTAGTTTCCAGAAGCATAAGTCTCATCCCCAAGAGATTCTAATCTTCTTTAGCTAAGTGTTCACCCTGAACAAAACACGTCACAATGTTCCTCAAACATTCCCAGTGTCAGTCAGAACTGAGGGCCACCGTTCAGCCTCTGCTCTTCCTGACTAGCTCTTATGCCACATGACTGGCTCAGTGCACTGAAAATTGGAACCACCTCACCATATTGCCAGAGGTGCCTGCAACTTAAGCCTCCCCTTTGCTGGTTGTGCAGCACTGAATCACCCTAAAGGGACACAACACTAAGTGTGCGCTGAAGAATGGGGCCACCAACCACACAGGTGCCAGAGAGTCAGCCCAACGTCACACACGGCAGCTGCGTCTGTATCACAGATACTGACCACCTTCACAAGTCTGACCCAGACAGTATCACTCAATCAAGTTCCAGCAATCTCTTCTTTGTCTTACCAATTCCACGGCAGCATAGCATCCTGAAACCCAGCTCACTCCTTATCCTGTGACTGTCATGGCTTCGGCAAGTGTGCAAGGACTGTGGAGTTTCACACACAGCCATGCTTTCTGTCCTATGCTCTAATTTCCTTTTCACACTGTTCATGCTCACCTGTTACCCAATTAGCACCCTGTAAGTCACACTCCCATAGATGTTTTATCCTAGCAGTTAGCTCTCCCCATCACCCTCCTCCGCAAGAGGTCTAGAGTAGAATCCACTGCTCAGTTGTTCACTGAACTCTGGGAAAAATCTCCATAGTCACCTAGGAGAATGATTTTCATCTTCTCAGATTTTGAATTATGACCAGTATTAGCTGATTGATTTTCCTGGAACATCCTAGAACTTGGTGGTAGAGAGAGGAAGATGCTGGAGGTGCTGGGGTAAGCGCTGTTATAGTCAATGTCTGTAGTTTGGAGGAAATGGTATGGTGATGTAGGAAATTTGGAGAGTGTGTTGTCTTCAATTCAATAAATGACAGATATAAATTTCTCATTAATGATCACAGCAACATATAGTGAAAATGTAATGAGAAAAAGAGGGAATGAAGAAAGCATTTTTCAAGAGGGAACTATATAGAGACTCTAAGAGGGACCCTAGAGAGCACAGCTACCCACCATCTTTAATGAGTGGGATGTTAGAACCAAGCAATCTGTCTTCACACCTGAAAAAATGTCCACATACTGGTCCTGAAGTCCTATTATTAGGAAGATGTAACAAAGAAACTCCAAATAAACAGTATTTGTTTTTCTTGAAGCTTCATGGGAGAAATGAAAATATATACTTAGTAAGGTATATTCACCACTATTAAACAATAGTTTTTACAAAGTATAGAGTGGAGAATGGTATTGAAAATATTGTATCTGTGTAGTTCTGGGATTGACACTAATAAGACTTACAAGAGCACAAGAAAAAGGATATGGGTTTTCTGCAGGGGTCAATACTACATGAACACACATGTACGTGCTTTATACCTTGGACGTTATTGCCTGCCCACCTTATACATAGAGTTTTAAGGGGGAAAACTATTTTTAATCTAGATCACCACTTACACATCACTATCTAGTGTATTGTCTACATACATGTGTTATTTGCAAGACAGAGAAGAAAGAAAAAGACACACAGGCACACAACTCTCTCTATATGCAACTGAAGTATAATCAAGAAGTTGGCTTGAAGTTTTCTCTTCAAAGAAGATGCCTGCTAAGCCACTGAGGCAGAGAGGCTCCCAAGAGTCTCATACTGAAAATGCAGAAGGATGGCATCTGCTTGTACATATATCCTGAAACACTTCCCTTGAAGAATATTGTAAAATCGGGCATTTCTCTGCATGGACAAAGTCTTTCTTGTCTCAGAATCTTCATTAGCTGAAATTCCGGTCCTGCCTAAACTTGAACGGAAATAGATAGATGGATAGACAGACAGACAGACAGACAGACAGACAGACAGACAGACAGACAGATGACAGATAAATGAAAAAAAGGGAGGGAGAAAGGAAGGGAAGGGAGGGAAGGAGGGAGGGAGGGAGGGAGGGAGCTCTACACACTGAAGGTTTGTTCTGCCTATATGGAGAGTCTGCCAGCAGCTCAGGGCTGTGGATCTACTGCTCTGAGGAAGAGCAGCTTGCACACTGCAGTGGCCAGGAACAGTGAAAAGCTTGGTCCCAATTCCTTGTGAAATGTTAGCAGTTCATTAACAGGGAAAGGTTTCATAAACCAAACCGGGTGCAGAAACCAGCGACATCTCCACATCACCATCTGAGAATGGAGGGCTAAAGACAAAGCTTTGGAAATACAGACCGGGTAGAAAGGGGAAGAGACAGGAGAAGATTGAAATAAGAACAAAGGAAGGAGAAGGGGAGCATGGGAGAGATTAGAGGGAAATGGTTTTAAATAAAATTCGGATCTCTAATCGGTTTTTACTTTTACTAGTTTTGGAGAATATATATGTAACACTGTGACTACTGCTGTTGTTTTGCAGTGCCCCGATTGACGGAACCACCAACGCCTATGGTAAAAATCAGTTTCCCTCGTGGAAGGGGTGATGTCCTTTCTCCTTCCAGGCATCAGAGTCTGGTGGTGTTCACACTAGGGCAGGGCACAGCTGGGAGTCCTCAGAGCAAGCACTTTCATCCAAGTCCCTCAGGCTGGGGCGAGCCTTGCCTCTCAAGTTCTCTTACTTCGGACAGTGTTGACACATTTGTTTGTAAATACACACGTTATGTATGTTTCCGTGTAAATAAATGCGTTTAAGTATAATTTTCGAATAAACAACAGGAGAAACACGGTCGATTTTTGAGTTTGTCAGAGACTGTAGTGTTTTGCAGCCGGCCATCTACATCTCTGAGGTCACCCTGCCACCTAGCGGGGCTCTTCGGAACTCAGGCCCCAGCTCCACCGCCCTCATTTACCCTCTCAGCTGGAGACAGGGAAGCATAGTCTCCTAGATGTGTTACTTAGCAGTGCTATACAGTAAAAACAAATTAATATATAACTCTTCTGTCTTAAGGTCATTACTGTCGAGGCATAAATTAATAGAGCTATTCTGGATAATTCATTTTGGCATTTGTTTCTGCATGTCTGAACGCATATGTGAAAAGTAGGCCTTTCCTCCATGCTGAGGGGAGGAAGGAGGTTTTCAGGAGCTGGGCCAAATCAGCTAGTCTGACCTAGAAGTAAGGCCAAAGTGGCGCCTTTGGGGTGGTGGATGGGGAGTTCCGACCTGCTCCGCTGCCTGAGCCCAGCCAAAAAAATAAAAGCATTCTCTAAAAGAAGCCAGGAGGAAGTAGGAGGGGCTGGGGGAAGAAGACTTGTGGGCCTAGGAGGTCAGGGGAGCCAATGCCATCTTGTGCAGCTTTCCGTGGGGCAGGGGCAGCATAAGAGAAAAATCAGGGATGTCTTTCTGACCGACCTGGGAGCAACCTGTCTCTGACAAACCTGGCAGAGGAAGAGGCTATGAGGATGGACCCCTGCCTCAGTCACAGAGGTGGCTGACCTTAACCACGCTTTCACGGCTATGTAGTTACAGGAGTCTACAGAGGTGTGCATGATTGCTCTCTCACTGCAAAAACAAGCCCCAGAGCAGGGGGGGGGGGGAGAGTCGAAACGCTCTTCCTTTTTCTCTTAAGTAGAGAGGGGCGGAGAAATCTGCAAAGCAGACACCCTTGCCGCTGCTGTCTACCTCCTTTGTGTCTGGTCAGTAAGAGTCTAGAGCCCTACGATTTTCTGAACTAAATTCCCAAATAGCCATGGTTAAATGTGGATTACATCATCAGATCATCTCAGACTTATTTTCATAAGGAGTCACTGTCATGCATATAAATTCTGGATTCCCAAAAACATTTGAAATTGCCTGCAGGCTGTTATTTCTGCAAAATAATGTTCTCCTGATGTTTAAGTAGGGTATGTGTGTGTGTGTGTATGTGTATGTGTGTGTCTGTCTGTGCTTCTGTGTCTGTGTGTTGGTGTGTGTGTATGTATGTCTGTCTGTGTTTCTGTGTGTGTCCGTTTGTACTTCTGTGTCTGTGTATATATGTGTTTGTGTGTCTGTCTGTGTCTGTGAAGTGTCTGTGTGTCTCTATGTCTCTTTGTTTTGTGTGTGCCTGTGTGTATGTGTGTGTGTATGTGTGTCTGTATCTGTGTCTATGTGTGCCTGTGTGTGTGTGTGTGTGCCTGTGTGCCTTTGTGTGTGTGTCTGTCTGTGTGTATGTATGTCTGTGTTTCTGTGTGTGTTCGTCTGTACTTCTGTGTCTGTGTGTATATGTGTTTGTGTGTCTGTCTGTGTCTGTGAAGTATCTGTGTGTCTGTGTGTCTGTCTTTGTTTTGTGTGTACCTGTGTGTATGTGTGTGTATGTGCATCCGTATCTGTGTTTATGTGTGCCTGTGTATGTGTGTGTGTGTGTGTGTGTGTGTGTGTGGCGGTGTTGGTATTTGTGTCTGTGTCCCTTGGGAGCGGAGCAAGGAGAGTGCCTTTGCATGTCTGTCCTCCTGAGAGATATTCAATAAGGATCAAGGTGAGACAGATAGAGGGTCAGACCTACTCCTGTACCAGCCTTTGAATGAGAATTGGCCTAGCCTGTGACTGACAATCCAAACTCCTCTGATACTGCCTGCATCATATTTGAGTTCCAAAGGAAAACTTCACTCACATGAGGCAAAAGTAGGCAACACAAAATATTAAATCAACAAGTCAGAACTAGCACAAGGTCCCTGAATCATCAGCAAGGCATCGCGAAGCTGTAGATTGGGCCATCCATGTTTCTGTGTGCAACCTCCCTGTATTAGCAGAGATACCTAGCCAAATAGAAAGCCAACTGATTCAACAAATATCAAAATATGAAAGTAGGAAATAAATCTTTGCAAGGGTGATTCTGTTGAACAGCCAAAAAAGGAGAATAAGCAGGTGGTGTCATGTAGGTCTCAGCCACTGTGGATGATGGAAAGACGAAGGCAGGGGCTGGGGACCAGTATGGACACAGGAAGTGCAGAGGACAGATCATCAAGAAAGTGTGGAAGAAAACCAGAGAAACAATGACAAAATAGGCAAGCATTCCAGGTAACTATTCAGCAGTATAGAATTTGCAAGGCACTGCTGGTACAAATGAAGGGATGCCTTGAAGAGAAATTCCAGCCCACTTCTTAGGAAGAAAAGTGGCTGAGGAATACAAACATCAGAGTAAAAAGAGGGTACAGGGCAAACCAAACTATGGCCAGGCTTGTGTCACGCACAATTCTGTCACTTTGGCTGCTGTCTGCCATTCTTTTGAGCATGTGGAATCCCTTTCAGTAATTTTAGGTTTTGTTGTTTGCTTGTTTGTTTTCCCACTGTGCTGCTGTCTTGAAAATAAAGATGGTCCCTTCTGGGTCAGGTAATAGTCTGTTGCATTAAGCATACAATTCATCTGTCCCTTTACTTGCCCACTCCCCATCCTTTGTGTAATATATAAAACAGGAAATATTGGCCACCTTCCTTTAATTTGTATTATGTGAAGGAGGAGGAGGAAGAGGAAGAAGAGGAGGAAGAGGAAGAAGAGGAGGAAGAGGAAGAAGAGGAAGAAGAAGAGGAAGAAGAAGAGGAAGAAGAAGAGGAAGAAGAAGAAGAAGAAGAAGAAGAAGAAGAAGAAGAAGAAGAAGAAGAAGAAGAAGAAGAAATGAGTTCACATCTTCACAGTCATCCACTGCGTTCTCACATCAAGTATATTTTGTAACATTGTGGAGAAAACATATTAGCTAGGGAAGAAGGGTAGTCAGGTGAGGAAATGCAATACTTTACTCCCTTGTTAGATGTTGCTTTTATACAATGAGGAGAAATTAAACATGGTGATCCCATTGCCTCTGATAAGTACCAGGCTTTGGAGTTTCTAATGGACGAACAAGACTTTGCAATGTGAAAATCTGCTCTGAGTTGTTGTATTAGTTACAAATTTGTCCCTATGACAAAATAACATGATCAAAGAGAATGTAAAGCAAACTGAGTTTCTTTGGGGTTTACATTTCAGAGGATGTAGAGCTCATCACAGTGGGGAAGGGATGAGAGTGGGGTGAGGAAGCTGGGTGAGCACATCCTTCAGTACACATAAGAGTCAGAGACAATGAACAGGGAGTGGGAAAAGACTAGAAAGCCTCCAGAAAGAAGGAACCTCTTGGAGTGCCTAGCCTCTCAGAGACTTGAAGTACCAGATTGGAGAGATACCCAACGGGACCCCTACCTGCTCAGAGGAAAAGGGGAGGGGGTGGGGGAAGTATTGTGGGAGGGGCTGACCAGGAGTGGGGCAGTGAATGGGATCTAACAAGTCAAACATTTTTAAAAATTTTAAAAATTACATGAGTAGAAACACACATAACACACACACATACACACACACACACACACACACACACGCACCACTAACCAGACTTACCAGGATGTAGGATGCATTGAGATATTTATTCATATATATGTATGCACACACATGCACACACACACGCATATGTGTGTGTATATATATATATATATATATATATATATATATATATACATGTACACAAAACAATACTAATTAAAGATTAAGAGTCCACGAATTTAAGAGGGAGCAGGGTCACATGGGAGGGGTTGGGAGGAATACAGGGAGGGAAAGGTGTTATAACTAGAGTTTAAAATAAAAGAGGAAAAAGGTAAGGTGGGAGGTGGGGCAGAAAGAAGGAACCTCGTAAAGGTTCCATAACCTTCCCAAACAGGACCATTAGCTGAAGACAAAGCATTCAAATACATGAGGGACACTTCTCATTCAAGCCACCAAAACTGCATTGCTAAACGAGTCCATAACTTAATTATAAAAGCAAGTTATGCATATAAAATGTCCTAGAAATACAACCAATCTAAGCAGTATTTACTTACAAGAGCAGTAGAATGCAAGATGTTCCTTGAAATAGTTGAAATTGGGCTCAACTTTGACCCAGTTTTCAGAAATGACAAGTTTCAGCCTAGTCTTATAACAAAAGTCAGGATGGATTTAGTCACAACATTGGAAGCTATGTAAATGGTAATTATCATGGAGCCCACCATAAAAATAAGGCAAGGGCAGTAATTTATTTCCCTTTCAGTCGCTTAACAGCCCTTTCACTTCCAAAAATGGATATAACAAAAAAGACATACACAAGATTCCCATGTCTGGGAGTCCAGACCTTGGCTTAAAAGGGCAGCTGTGCTTTACAAGAGCCAGAAACGTGAAATTTGAAATCAAGAGGTCCCAGTTATATTTTCAGTCTATGAAACAAAAAACAGCACCTGCCTGTTATCGCTTTTCTCTTTCCCCAGCCTCCCTAGCCTCTCTGCACAGTGAAAAGGAATTTGTAATGTTGCCAGGCTTACCACTTAACGATCTGGACACATCTACATAATGGCCTCCTGATACTGGCCGTTACGGATGAGTTTCACGTTATTTATAAATTAGCTCTCTTGCTCCTGCATATTCCTGAGTTTATCATCATTAAGACAGAGAAATGTTTCTCAACAAAAGGCCCAGGTGCTACAGTGGTAGATATAACAGTGATACGTATATGCATAGGCAGGCAGGCGTCCATTTGAGGCACGTATCCATCTTCACTGACCCCAAAAATAACATTTTCTGATTTTCACAGTGAACAATGTTTTCGAAATGCATTTGTATATTCATGGATTTGCTGGCTGTATTCATACCTTTATATTTGGCTAATATTTGAATGTATTTAAGAAACAGGACTCCATTTCGGTCTGCAATGTGCTATGAGATATCAGAGAGGGAAATCACTTTCAGACTGTGAGATACAGTGCAACTGGGGAGATCGAGAGGTGCAAAGCATCTGTTAGTCCAGAACATTTTCACAGACCTTTCCATTCTCAACAACATTGAGTGTGTTGGCAACTGACCCAGAAAACTCAAATACCGTAGAAGCACTTACTTAGGATGAGAGGAAGAATCTAATTTTCAAATGTGTTATTTAAATTCTTATTACTACCTGAGCCACATTTTCGGGGGCAGAGTTAACAACTTACAGATGTACGGCTTGCATGTATGCCCATTTTAAGAATGGTTGGCCTCATATATGTCTGGGAGAGAGACTTCACACAAGGAAGAAAATATGAAGAAAGGATGGAAAAGGAGCAGCTATTTTGAGAAGCAACCCAGAAGCTTCATCAGCACCTAATGCTTGTTGATTCTGCTCCTTATTTGCCTGGAGGCAATTAACCAGTGGATTTCTGCACAGAAGGAACAAGATCTAACCCATGCAAAGTGTGGCTCCCACCTTTACAGGTGCTACAGGCTTTGGCCTCAGGCTAAGCTCAGTTAGTCATCCTTCACAGAGAGCTAATCCAGGAGCACAGCTGGCTTCCAGAACCTGCCAGGTTAGCACTGGTGAGGAGATGCTATCTCTTCTCCAAAGGATTCTAAATGCATCTCGTTTTATAAAGAATGAAGTGTCCGAACTCAGTGCATTCCTTATGGGTAGAACTCCAGGATGTATTAATAGTGGCGGTGGTTGTATTAGTCAGCCATCCCTTTGATCCAAAGAGTATCAGAGAGAACCAGTTAAGAGAGAAAATATTCATTTTGACACGTAGCGTTTGTGGTTTCATTGCATGGTTGGTATGATGAGGCAGACCAGCTCATCTCACTGTGACCAGGAATCAGGCAGTCAGGGAGGGGATGAGATACTTTTTAACAGAGACACCCTCCAGCTGACCCACTTTCAATGCTGTAATTTGCCCAACCTCTAAACAGTGCCATCAGATTAGGAATCCATCAAAAGATGAATTTATTGATTAAGTTAGAGCTCTAATGAGCTTTTCCCAAAGCCCCACCTCTGATTTCTCATTTGGTGCTAAGACTTCTTTTGCATGTGAGCATTTCTGGGGACACCTTCTGGTCTAAAGGTGGTAGTAATAATAGTGAAGAAGAAAGCCATTTTCAAGTTTTCTTAAGCAACCTTGAAATATCTTTGTGGTTCTTTTCTAAAATTTATCAAGCAACACATAAAACAAAAGCAAATAATTAATTTTATGTTATCTGTACTGTCAGCATTGGATTTGGGTGTAAATGCAGACATGGATGTGCCTAGTTGATAAGAAACTGAATAGTAGTAACAGCTGAGACTTCTCAAAGCATTTAGATTCCCGATGTTGCCTGAGTTATTAACTGATTCTTAGGTGACAGGTGATGCCATCACTTCATCCTGGTACAGCTGTTGTCTTCCTAAGCCAGAATGAAGAGGTAGATGCGCATATCTGGCAAACTTGACAGTGATTAGAGAAGTGATTGGTCAACAAACATCCTTGGCCAGTGCCCATGATCCTGGGGACACATAATCTATAGTAATACAGCATTTAAGAATAATTAAATATCAACTTTAGGTCACTCCAGGGAACAATTCATCATGGAGGCAAAGAAAAGAATATCTATTTAGTTGGATGCACTACAAGGTGAGTGGAAGGAAGGAACTTTGGAAAGTTTAAATCCATGTGACTAATCTCCTCATTGCCTCTGTAAGAATGGAGAGCACAACATAGCAATGTACACATATGAATCCTTTGTTCTTGCCATATGATACCCACACGGTATCTAGATTCTGCCTATAAGACAGTCATCACCAGATGTATCAGCAGACCTATCATTGTACACAACATAAACCTACTTCCTTTATAAAGCTGTATTACCTTAGATAATTTTATAGTAAGGAAATGGACCAATTCGGAACACTAATATCACAATCAAGGCCACAAGTATACTATACAAATATACTCCAACTATACTTGAAATTGCTGCAACATCTTTGAAAGAGTTTATGGAAAATATTTAGAATGGGAAAAGCAAAATGTTATGGGCAATTCTGGCGGTATATGAGAAAATAGCTAGAGTAGAGAAAAGCAAGGATATCTCAAAGGTTGTTTAAGTGACAAAGACAATAAAGGTCATGCTGATGACATCTTAGATGGCAATGAAGATCCAAGTGGAAACTGGATAAAAGGCTATCTTTGTTAAATCATGGAAAATAACTTAGTGCATTCTATTTTTTTACACTATGATGTTATGCAAGGTCAAACTTAGTAATGATGGGATTTTAAAAGAAAGAATCGAGATTGTGGCATAGTTATTACTTTCTTTTCAGTCAAGTTTATGGTGAGACTCAGGAACAAAAGAAAGGGTGATTTGGGGGCTATACCCTGCCAGTCCAAGTAAAAACTGACAACAAGTATGTACACATGAGTCGATACACTGAATGTTGGAGAGAAGTATTCTAAGAAAAGGAGCCAGGCACATTGCATGGAGACAACTGGGGGAGGTCACAAGGGAATCTAAGAAATATTTAATGCTGCCCTTTCTATCATAGTCCCAGAGAACTCTCAGAGTAGAAGAGTGTTGTAGCCTTTAGGCACTCTGAATGGAGTTGCTACCCAAATCTAGGCCACCTTAGGACTCTGACTTTCCAACAAGTGTTTCATGATCTTTGCAGCCATTGTTCAAACATACCTAGCACACCTCATGCCAGCAGTGGCCACATAGAGCGTATTTTGAAGACATATATAAGTGAATGGTGGGGTTAGAAAGCTGCTAAAGAGACTTCAAAGGAAGGTTGCAGAAATCAGGCTGTGGTTTGCCATCGATTCGCATAGTCTGAGTCCCTGGAATGAGCAGAACTAATTAGTGCATCTGTCAAGTGATGACACATTGACGGCTCAGAGAAGAGGATGGATAGCAATGTGCCACTGGAAAAGCTACCAGTAGCAATCCAAGGCCCAGACAACAGTCATGTGTGGAAGCAACGTACCCAGACACATGGGCCTGGTACCTTAAGAACTAGGAGGCCCACCCTTCATTACAGTGTGAATGAAACAACAGATTTGAGAGCTTCTTTGGGTCTCAGGTTTTCTTTGTGTTGATTATTCCTTTCTCTTTCCTGTCTCTCCTTTTTAGAGTAGAAATATTTGCTCAGTACCTCGAACATGATTATATCAATATACTTGTTTTGTTATGCACCAGTTTGTTACTGGGAAGTTTCCCTCAAGATGAGAATTTTCACTTGGAATTTTGAATGATATGGCAACAGGTTTTACGGCCATTAAGAATGTAGTTAAAGCCTAGCTTGTGTTGTGAGAGAAGACATGAAACACAGCTCATGTATGGTTGACTCTTTCCCCAAATGGTCCCATATTGAAGATTAGGTTCTGCAAGGGATAGCAAAAAGCATGGAACCTTAAAAGGTGAGGTCTGTTGGGAGTTGCTTGGGTAATATGTGGTTGTTGCCCTTGGATGGATTAGAGTAATGTTGTGGAGCCCCTGATTTAATTTTCAAGGGGATTTCTTATGAAAGCCAGAATCTCAAATTGGGTTTCTTTCCCTTTATATGATCAAATCATCCAGACCAAGCTTCCTGGAAGTTGTTGAAGTTGACCCTGTGATGAATCTAGGAGTGCATGAGGGCTGGGGGTATCGAGCTTTGGGAACTTTTTAAAGTTCTAAACTGTTGACCTAAACAAACCAGTTTTCTTTACAGGGCTAGCTTGCGATAAACATTTGCATAAGTTGTATAAAGTGATAGTGTATAATGGCCTGCTGTTGGCCTCACCCAGTATATTGTTTCTACTTATGTTCCACAGTTCCATACATTTCTTGCCAGATTTGTTTCCTTCTTTTCTTTTCATCTCATGGCTTTTCAGATCAACTGTTATGTCTCTCATGCAGCCTTCCCTATTTCTCCCTGAGATCACTAACTTGAAAAAGTTGCTGTCTTCCTGGACCCTCCCTAGGGTTTTAGACATACCTGTCTCTCTCATGGATTCACATGTTTTACAGAACCATCCTTATATATCTCCTATTTGCTCTTTCTGTATATTCCCAAAGGATAAGATCTGCCCTAAAAGTTTGATTTATCTTTGAAAATCCCAAGGATCCTAGCATCTTTGAAACCTTCAAGGCTCTTACAGAGAGAGGTTCACAGTAAATGTTGTTGAATTAATTTTCTGTTAATTAGTCTATTTATAGATGAATTTTAAAAGCTCTGCTGTCTATCTGTCACCCTTCAAACACACTGATGTAGTCCTGGACAAAGACAAAACAGCAAAAAGCAAGAAGAAGGACATGAATAGAGTGTGCCAGGAAAACAGTCTCAGAATAAAAAGGGTTTTGTAAGTTTAAAGAAATAACTTTATTTGCAAAGTAGTTCATCCTGTTTTCAATGTTACTTTCCATGCATTTCATTTTCTATTGGATCTACTGATTTGGGGGCAGAATAGCCAAAGTTGACGTTATTTCCCTACCATGTTGGAGCCTTATACAAGTTGATACTGTGGTAATTTAAGTAACTAAGCAACGTAGTGTCCATGGAACAGATTCTGTTAGTAGTTACAGATTTCCCTAATCTAAATCTATGAATAGTAGGTTACAACTTTCCTCATTCTTCTATCTACAGAGAAGACCCCACAAGTAGTTACAGCTTACCTTATCCCAGAGTCCCAATCAACGTTTTAAATGAGATTATTTTCTAGGTATAAGTCTAAAGACAGTTCAGTGTGCTAATCTGGTTCCATATAGAATGCTCTTGGTTCATATGATCTCCTTAGTTTCACGGGCATGTGCTTGCTCATCTGGAGAATAGCCTCTGTGCACATTTGATGATGGAATCAGGTAACAGAAGGCTTCCTATCCTTAATATCATCGATTTAATATCATTAGGGTTCGATGGGAAGAAAAAGGTACATCTCTAGAGTGGATGATTATTATATTATATCTGGAGTTTGGAAAATATGGGTTAAGGAAGTACCCTCCAGATTGACAAAAAAAAGTAACTCAGTTATGATTATCTTCACCAACTAGAAGACTATCTATTATATTATGTAGCTTGTGTCATGTCGCATAGCTCTTGATCTCCTCTACATTCTCAGCCTAGACAAATGAGAGTTCCTAAACAGGAACTTCACAACTTTCCCTGATAGCATCTATTTTTCTTTCTAGTCAAGATTCTAGTCCATTCCCCTGCATGTCAATTCCAAGGTAAGGAACCTCCACTTTTACCCCTGGCCTCTCACTCTCTGAGACCTTTGTTCGAATTGACTAATTAAGTCTTATATTACACTCATAGAGTGCACTGTTCGGAAGAGGAGGATGTAGTACTACTGAAAATGAAGGCTTGTAGCCCAGCAGTTGAGTGGTTGCCTTAGAACCAAGTGCCTAGAAAGTGCTTGGTTTAATTAGGCATAAGTAATACCTGGTTATCCCAAAGATTACTATATCCTCATTTCTAGGGAATCTCTGAGGTAGCATCCTCAAATACTTTTGAAATAATCATTTCAGAAGTTTTCTATAAATAAAATGAAATTGACCCAAGAATCATCAGTGATCCTGATTCCTGGCCACAAAGCCCATTCTTAACAACACAGGAGATGCTAGGGTAGGGGTCCTGGTTGTAAAGTAAGTCACTGGTTACAAGGTAGGATCACAGTTGAGGAAGATCATGGAAACTTTTAGCAGTTATTAAATAGCCCTGTTCTTGGAACCCAGTTCAGAATGAAGGAGGTCATGGTTATGCCATTGTGATGTCCTTTGTTGGTCATCTTTGAAAAGTCATACACACCCCTCTGCCTTATGAGATAACCTTTCCTAGTTACCATCCTATACCTTCAGGTAAACTCCAGAATTTAAAATATGTATATATTAAGGAGATTTTTATTAGCATTTATTCATTTGCAGAACATTTCTTGTGACACTTCTCTGGAATCTGCATAAATGCTGACCGTGTTCACCCTGGTACCCTCTAGTTCCTGCCTTCACCAGTAATGATGCTCCTCCTCTTCCCCAACAGCCCTCATTCTACTTTTATGTCTTCTTCTCTTTCCCTTCCTCCTCATCTTTTCTCTTCAGTTTTTTTTTGTAAAATTTCACTCATAAAGAAAACAGAACATTGACATTATAAGTAGAGATTTTTTTCCTTTGTTCTTTACTACCCTGCTCCAAAAGTCCTCATTTGATCTCTATAACTAAGAAGTTGTTAGTCTACCAATCCTCCTTTTCCTCCCTGCTTCTCATGACATAGCGCTTCTATTGCCTCAAAAAGGTAAGGATCTATCATGACAAAGCTCAGGCCACCCTCTCAGCTATCTACACAATAAATTAAGGCTGCATGGAGAAGTTACATGGTGATAAATGCAAGATTATGGCTTGGAATTGTTCAGAAAAATAGACATGTATGGAATTCCTGGAGAAAGATACAGTTCACACAAAGGATGGCCAACAGGTGTCTCACTGCAGTCACGTGCTTCAGAGCCACAACCCTAAAGAGGGAGAAGCCCCCTCCTGCAGCGTCATTGGCTTCCTTATCTGGTAGGTGAAGCCACAGAGTTAACAGGCTTTGGTTGTGCCTGTAAAAAAATTTAGCAAATGTGCCTGACAACTGAAGGAGGATAGATGACACCAAGCCTCAATATTTCCCCTCCTTCGTTTCAGATCCTCTGGTTTTTTCTCTCCAAGATAAAGTGGTGTATGAAATTAAAAACTCCAAACCCAGAGGTGTAAAGGCCAGGTTGAGAAGATGATAAGATCTATAATAAGCTAATTAGAAAAGGACTATCCAGAGAAACCTTGTCTTAGAGAGACGGGGGTGGGGGGGGAAGGTAGGTAATGTAGGGCACAAGGGTAGAGAGGGGAAGATTGCTGTAATGACAGAGTGAGAGGAAGGAGAAAACAGGGGAGAAAGGAAAGTAAGGAGGAGGAGAGGATGAATAAATGATGAAGGAGAAGGGTGTGGAAGAAAGAAAAAATGGAGAGGAGGAAAAATACACTTGGAACCTGTAATGCTTAATATTAATACAAAGGTGAGTTGTCACTGCAAATACTGGATGTGTTCATTCGATTTAAAAGGCAGAAACTCGATTTAGTTATTCTTTACCCTAATAAAAAATAGGTTTTATACCAATGGAAAAACGTATTTCTTTCTGCCAATAAGTGTCAGCATCTAATCTGAAGTCTTCAATAAAAACAATGATATTAAATAATTTAACCTGGGAAAAGCGTCTCACATCTGCAAAACAATATATGGATTTCAGATGAATCAAACTTTAAAAAAAAAAGTAGGAAAATAAAGGGGAGTAGAAAATGTGCTTGGAGAAAATAAAGAGATTTCCATAACCCCATATAAAAGAATTGCTTTAGTCAAGGGGAATCAAAACACCATGGCAGATGGTCACGCTGATGGGGCTTGGGTTCAAATGCATGGCATGCTTCTTCCACTGTCATAAGATAATGCTATCATAGGTAAACTAAGATTCATCCTTTCTCCTGCCAGACTACAGATCTGTATGAACAGAAGGGCTCTTACCTAGTGCAGTCTGAGACATGTGGCAGGGCCAGGAGGTTCCTCTGGGACTTCCCTGATAACACAAAAAGAATCTAGACCATGTTTTCACCAACCAAAATTCCACTTCAAGTTTTTCCACAAATTAAAATGATGAAGCCTTAAAGTATTTATTCCCAAAGAGAATAAAGTGTTTTTCACTGGTAAATTCTGGTGATCATAACTTTAGAAGTATAAAAGCATCATAGGAACAGAATAAAGTACTTCTCTGTGTATAACTTCTCTCAGTCATTTTTGTATTCTTATGCTCATTGGTATCTCATCAAAAGCAATGCAATTATCTCTGCTAATTCTGAAGAGACCTATTTCCTTCTACACCCCCATAAAATGCTCTATAGACCAAAAGTTCTGAGGACCACTCACTCGGGTTGCTTTCTCTTTCCCTCCATTAGCACCTCTATTAATCATCTAGGCCAGTGGGTTTCTATTCAAGCTGAACATTAAAATCACTCAGGGAGCTGAAAAACAAAACAGAAAGAAAGCATAGGCTTGAAAAAAATAACCATGGGCTCCACTCTGCACCAATTAAATTTAAATCGCTGTGGACTGGTATAGTCTTTCATATGCTTCAACTTTCCAAGGTGATCCCAGTGTGGAAAGAGTATGGAGAACTAGCTATTGCCTGGAAATTCCCTAGGGAATCATAACTGACCAGTCTCCTTTCCACAAGACCCAAATCAAAGATTGACATACAAAGTCCCATCAGGAACAGAAACTACACCTCCAAAACAAAGCAACAGGAAACAGTAACGAGGGAGAGCCTAAAGTCACTGCAAGCCTAAATGTCATCGTATTTCTACTGATTGAAGCAAGATTTACATAGCCCAACTCCATAGTTTGTGATCCTTGAAGTTGTCCCATTATATTCTTACACCAGGTAACCATTGCCCAAGTTGAATTGCAGTGGGATTTGCACTGATTTCACCATTGCACTTATATGGATTGGATGGGGGAATTAGATAGGTACCCGGAGATATTGGCACCAGCACAGCACTGCACAACAAAGGATACAATATTGAATTGAGTCTGCCACCTTTAAAATACTTTAAATACTTGAGAACCTTAGTTTCACAGTTTAAGTTGGCAATGTTCTGCAAAGATTCATGATTTTAATACTTAATACTTAATACTTTAATACTTTAATACTTAATCTTTAATACTTTAATACTTTAATACTTAATCTTCAGTGTTGTCATTATGGGAGGGGCTAGTGGCTTTGGGAAGTAGACATACCCAGAATGTGTGGGTTTCAGGCAGCTCCATGGGGTATTCTATTCTATGTCACTTCCTGGCTCACTCTGTCTCCTATCCACTATGATGTGAACAGTTAACCTCGATACATACTCCCACTAAATTCTATACAAGAACATGGAGCTTGAGTAGAACATCATGAATCAGACTCTCTAAGACAATGAACCAAAATGAATCTTTCCTCCCTTAAAGCATTCTATGTTATTTTGTCACTAGGAAGAAGAAGAAGGAGGAGGAGGAGGAGGAGGAGGAGGAGGAGGAGGAGGAGGAGGAGGAGGAGGAAGGAGAAGAAGAAGAAGAAGAAGAAGAAGAAGAAGAAGAAGAAGAAGAAGAAGAAGAAGAAGAGGAGGAGGAGGAGGAGGAGGAGGAGGAGGAGGAGGAGGAGGAGGAGGAGGAGGAGGAGGAGGAGGAGAAGAAGAAGAAGAAGAAGAAGAAGAAGAAGAAGAAGAAGAAGAAGAAGAAGAAGAAGAAGAAGAAGAGAAGAAGAATCTCATACCCTTGAATTTTTTTATTTGCTAAAATGTTAACAGCACAAACAACCCTGAAATATCTTGAAAACTAGAGACACATATAAAGACACCACACATGAAGAAAAAAAATCAATGCTGACAGGAAGGCACTTAGGCAGATGATGATGTGTGGACAAGCCACTTCTTGGAAGGGCTCTAATATTTGGCTATGTAATTTTAACTGGAAAATGGATGCTCAAAGAAAAGGTGGCTATTGCTTATAAATTTATCTGAAATAATAAATTATGGACGAAAATAGAAAAAGTTTCAATACAGTACAAATCTCGGGCACCTGGCACCTACCACACACTTTTTGAGCAGACGTCTTGATTTAAAGTCTCAACAAAATGGAATCGCTAGGAAAATGGTCAAATGATTTTTGGCAACAGTTTGTGGCAAGGAAACACCATTCCCATTCCTGTTCTCCTCACCATGTTTCACAGAATGGGAAGAGAAAGCCAAGAAGAAGTTCTCTCAGCTTGGCCTTTGACGGGGAAGAGCTGGCTCCTCCCTTCTTTTCTTCTCCAATCTGATTATGAGCATAATGACCATGGCCATCTTGAGACAATAGGAATAAATTAAGAGAATAACCAAATTCAGCCCTGATATCATTAAACCACTGAACTGAGCCCTGTCTCTGTTCACCTCTAACCAGGCTGTGAGAAGAAGCCAGTCCTGTTGCATAATCAGCATCTATAATCAAGTTTTTCATTACTTACTACTGAATTCTATGCTCACTAATAGATCGGAATTGACTGCCTTTTTTTAAAATTTCACAAATTTGAGTCTGAGAAGCCATTGCTTGCAGATCTCAAAATCAATGCAGCTAAACATATAATGGTAATCTATATACCAAGAGATGGCCCTTTTTTTCCCACAACCAAAGCAGGCATGTACTGACAGGCATCTTTGTGAGATATAAGGCTAACTGTTTTCAGGAAGAAAATGGAGTTCCACAGACAGGCCCAGTGTGAAGTCACAGCTACTGGCATCCCAAGAGCTCCGTCTCTACCTTTTCATCCCACTGGAAAAGCTTCTCCTTTAGAGACTGTTTTCTTCATTTCTATGTAATATGGGTTGCCTAACTCTCAGCAGTATTTGTCATAGCTTCCAAATGCCCTATATCTGGTCCTCACCTTTCCTTCAGGAGTAACATTCCCACTGAATGTCCTCTACCCTTAAAACTGTTCGCATCATCCCACCACCTGCCTTCTTCCTGAAGATGCTCCTGATTTCTTCAGACCATGATTTTTCTCCTTTGAGTTTTAAAGCTATTTAAAAATCTTTAAATAGTTATATGTGCCTATATGAACATGCTCGTATTCTCTCAAGCCGAGATATATACTAAACTCACATCCATAAATTCAAACATGTGCTCATATATGCACACCTACATCTTCTTATGAATTCACATACTATCACCCACATATATATACGTGTATACATATATCCCTGTGTACTTACACACTTATACATTTTCTCACATTCACACACTTAGACAGTACCTCACAGGTCATATGTCTTGCTTTGCTTTTCTCAGATAATATCTGTAAAGTCCAAACCTTCCCTACATTTACCTTCTCTCTTTTAATATGCCAGGACTATTGCTGCATCTATACCAGTAGGAACAGGAAAATGTGAAGAACACTCTCAGTTCACCGATGAACATTTCCATGGAGTCTTTCTGAGGCACACCTGTGCCTTTGAACAGTACCTCTGTTCACAGTGTGAGAAAAGATGGAAGGTCTCTAATGAGAAATCTTAAAAAAAAACACATGCTCTGGGCAATTTCCACCTTCTCAGAGCCAGAGACACAAAGAAGCCAGTGACTGCGACATTAGCAAAGATAAACTTTCCTGAAAGTGCATGGCACACTGGCTAGGGGAAGAGGAGCGCCAGTGCCAGGAAAGTCCCTCCAAAAGGAGTGTTTGCAATTAGAAGTCTCTGCACCTCTCTTGCTCACATTACCACAACTGTGTTTTCTCCTTTGTCTCAAACTATCTTGTTCTCTCCTTTTTCATTTCCATTTCCC
Source organism: Tokudaia tokunoshimensis (assembly GCA_036184795.1). Lineage (NCBI taxonomy): Eukaryota > Metazoa > Chordata > Mammalia > Rodentia > Muridae > Tokudaia > Tokudaia tokunoshimensis. Next base: position 19,772,790 of record BTHU01000017.1, read on the forward strand.
ATACCCTGTGGGTTCATTCTTTCTCTCTGAACTTCCAGGCATGGATCATGGTTTGAAATATGTTTTTTAATTCCCTGTCTGCTCATTTATTTGAAACTCTCCAAGTTTATTTATCAGTTTCCTCTTTGCCTGTTAGGAGGATTAAGAGAAAACTAGACATTTTACACTAAAGGCCCTGGCAGAAACAACATTTGCCCATATCCACAGCATGCTATTGCTTAGGAGGACATCAAGCCTCAGGAGATTCATGCATTGACTGGCCCCTTGCACTACATCAGATGGGCAAATCAATTCTCTGACAGCAACTAGACATGACAAATTTCAGAAGAGTGACAGAACACCTGATTAATTTGTTCTACAGAGGAATGACAATAAAAAGATAAAAAAAAAAGTGGAGAAACAGAAAAGACGCAAAAATGAAGAAGAAATGCCACCTTTCTCAAAACAGTGTTAGCCAGATATTAGATTTAGGAGTGAATTTTAGTGTCCTTTTCCACCCGGTCCTACCATGCCTTTCTGTTAGCTGGGAATTTATTTCAAGGCCTTACCAATCATATGCTAAAGCCTACATCACTAAAACATCTTCTGGGAGGACAGGGAGAAATCCAATCTAGGATTGAAAGCTGCAACTGTCATAGTTAAATATACTGTCTGAAGACTGCTATTGAGTCAGACACATAGAAGAATTATTGCAGAGTTGTCTGAACTTCACATAAGTTACTGACTAGTACTCAGACCCTTGTAAGAGGTGCTGTTTCTAGGGACCCCCTAGAAGAATTTGACCATGGGCTCCTCCCATAACTACTCCCCCATGGTGCTGGGATGCTATTGGCAAGGGCCACCTGCAACTGATCGGCTAAATGATTTCCATTGGGAAAGACTGGTGTAAAGAATTGAATCTTTTTTTCTTCTGAATTGTCCATTAAGCCAACTTTCAACATTGATTAAATATGCTCTAGGCACAGAAGAAGTAGTTCTCAAGGAAGCAAACTATCCCATATCCTGGCATGAACAGGCAGTCATCAAATGCGTAGCACTGTGACCATCGATAAGCACCTACTGGAGCTCTGGTCAATACATACTCACTTGTCCATTTGTGCTCTACCAGCAGGAAGCTTGTTGCTTTCACTCAAATAATCTCATGCTCCTCGTTAGAATCCTACCTGCCAGTGACTGTGGTTGTCACCAGGAGCTTCATGGCCACAAAGCCTCACAGAAATACATGAGCACATACCCTGTAAGCACAGTTCCAGTAGTGTGTGTTATTTCAAAGTCTCCAGACCTCACAGTTGTCTAAGATTATGGATAGTTCAAAAAATTGTAATTGCAGAGATGATTATATTACGATTAGTACATATTTCTCCTTATCACTAAAAATCATGATTTCATAAATTTAACAAGAGGCAAAATAGATATTTCCTTCCACGTATGTGTGAGTTAAAAGTCATACTGTTCACTCAGAGTGGTAGTCTCTGGACCACACTACCCAATGTACAATTATAAAATCTATCTTCAGGAAATTTTATCATAAAGCAGTGACTCCCTGCAAATGAAGACTCACCAGAAAGCTTTCTATAACCAGGGTTATAGTTGTCATTATTAGGAAAACTAGAGTAGCTTTCATCTTTACATAAAGGTATCTGGATCAGCTATTAAAAAGCAAAAAAATAAATATTTTGGATTCTTTGAAAGATATAATGGGCCACAACAAAAATTTTAAACTGATAGATCCATATAGACATTTTGGTATTCTGATGGCCTATGCCTTCAACATGCTAAATGAAACTGCATATGGTATCTTCAACTGCAAGGCCTCACCCTCAAGAGAGCTAGATTCCTTAAATTCCTCCTTCACCTCACTAACTTGAAAATACAACAACCTTTCCCTTCCCTATGCAAAAGTGTATCAAACAAATAGCATTTCTAGATATATGTAAGTCTCTTCACTTTGAAAAAATGACATGACTGTTTTGCTACACTGGAGGTCTCCAGAACTATTGAACCCCACAGACAGTCTCATAAATTACCAACATTCATATCACTGGAGACAGAATAAACTTAGAATGGGTTAAGTGGCTTTGTTCCTCCGGAATAGACCTATAGGCACACAGTACTGATGGTTATGCAATCTTTGATATCTGTGTATCTTGAAATCAAACTCAAGAACATCAGAGCTTGAGGAATAACAATATCAGTAAAGTACTTGCTAGGCAAGTATGAGGCCCCAACTTCAATCTCTGATACTGATGCACATGTAAAAGATAAAGGCATTTTGGCATGCACTTGGGAAGCTGAGACAGGTAGATCCCTAGAATTCGCTGGCCAAGGAAGCTAGTGTACATGACAAACCTCAGGTCAATGAGAGAACATGTCTCAAAAGACAAGATCTTTTGACCCTCATAAAAGATGATAACTGAGTTATCCTCTGGCTTCTATATACAATCATGCATCCCCTACACATGCATGAATGTGCACACGCACACACACACACACACACACACACACACACGTACATGTACACACACACGAGTACAGTGACACTTAATGATATCCTACATTCAACTTACTAATTGCATGCCTACCTAAACTTCCCTATGTTGTATCACATTGACTAAGAGTTAATATGACTCAGTAAGAATGATTTTACTTATTGAAGTTGTTCTCATTTTCATCTTCATAAAGTTCTATAACTTCTTGTACTTCATGTATAATCATGTTTCCTTTCAATACACCTAAACACACAGTTGTAAGAAATGACCTCTGCTATGGGTATTATACATTGATCAGTTGAGATAAATCAAGAACACAGCTGGAATCAGATGGACAGTATTACATCCCAGTGCGCCTGCTGGGAACAACTGCTTATGGAGATAGCAGAAGATTTAAAGAAGAAATTTCACCTTCAAGCTCTGAATACTTCCAGCTCTTCTCCATGTTCATCCTGTAAGCAAAAGAAATCACTCCATTCAGACCTTAGCTATACTCATAGTGCAAGTCAAGACATTGCTCGACAAAAGGGGTATTCAGTATGGCCCCTAAGTAAAACTCTGGCCCTCATCTATGCTATTCCCATACATCTAGTCTAGTCAAAACAAAATACAATATGCAGTTGTATTGATTTTGGAAAAGATGGTCATTTTACAGGCAGCACATGAGCCACTCAAAAGGCACATTACTGAGTCTTGCATGGTTCTTCATCTTCCCAGCATTCAGAACTCACAGGAACCCACTATATGTGGATATTATCCTCTTCCTTGAGGTCCTGAAAAGCATGATTTAGGAAGGTGGTGTATGTCAGGTGCATACCTAAAATTTCAGTAGTCAAAGGCTGAGTAAGAAGGATTGCCATGAGTTAAAGGCCAACCTGAGGTCCATAATAACAAGTCCCAGGCCAAGGCTGAATAAGTTACTGTCACATGAACTCCCAAGGGATAAAGGAGGCCTGGCAGAGTACAAGAAGTAATGAAATCATCCATAGAAGCTTTAGAAAGTGGAAAGGAAACAAACTTGAAAATAGTTAGACCTCTGCCGTGATAATCTTTCACAAGTAGATGATTTGAGCATTGGGTTCTAAATCCTACCCTGAAGGACTGGCTCAGCAAGACTAGATTGCAGGTAACACTAATCTGCTCAGTGTGTAATATCAAAAAAAGAAACCAAACCAGCAAAAGAAGATGAGTAGAGGAGAGGTTCACCTGCTTGCCAGAGCAGGGTGGGGAAGTGGGAAGCACTGAGATTAATTTTGAGGGAAGATACATTGTATGTACGTACAAAATTGCAAAAAAAAATGGTTAAAAGGTTTTCATAAAAGTTGCCATGTCCTCTGAATCAGTGAGGATACAAAGAAGAGTAACACATTCAAGGCATCTCCACAGACCTTACATACCCACTTGTGATGGTTTGAATATGCTTGGCCCAGGGAGTGGCACTATAAGGAGGTGTGGCCTGTTAGAGTTGGTGTGGTCTTGTTGGAGGAAGTGTGTCATTATGGGCATTAAGAACCTCATCCTAGCTCCCTGAAAGCCAGTCTTCTCCTATCTGTCTTTGAAACAAGAGGTGGGACTCTCAACTCCTCCAGCCCCATGTCTGCTTGAATGCTGCCATGCTTCCACCTTGATGACAATGGACTGAACTTCTGAATCTGTAAGCCAGCCCCAATTAAATGTTGTCTAAGAGTTGCCTTGGTCATGGTATCTGTTCACAGCAGTAAAACCCTAAGATAGCACTCTCATCTCAAATTTCCAAATGAACTCCATGGCCAGCTGTCCCAGGGAGTACATACCTAGAGACCATAGATGAGTGAGTCCATACCCCTAGTCTCAAGCACAATTTTGTGAACTATCTCAACGAAACTTCATCCCAATCAATTATTTACCTTACTTTTGGCTACTACAAGAGGAAATGTGGACTTTTACCTTCAATAGAAAGATCTAAGGAATCTATGAGTTTCTTCCTAAGGTGGAGTCTAACCAGCCTGAGCTTTGGGAAAAAAAATAAAATCATTGTAATGATGATGGTAGAGAGTTTAGACCATGGATAAGAGAACAAGGAGAGGACTCAGAGCCCTGTGAATGGATGAGGAAGAATGCACATAGCAGTAGACACAGAATGAAAAGCCCTCTGTGGGTGTGGCAGGGTCCTCATCCTTCATTTTAATTTGGTAAGGATGGAGTTGCTGGTCTCTAAAAGGGCCACAGTGGCCTACAGGAACAATACTGAGACCCAGCCTATGCAGCCTCTCTGAAATGCCATGACCATGTCACACAAAGGCAGCCAGACGGTCAGGGAGGCAAGCAGGAAGCAGCTGGAGAAGCGAGATTAATGAGGAAGTGCAAAATGAGAGAGCGCAACAACTGGAAACCCTTGTGGTGACATCAGGAACGCAGCCAGAGAAGACAACCTTGTTATCACATCTGTTCTGTCATTATAATTAAACGGTAATGTGCTTCTCTTGTTGGGTTACCAAGGGTAGAATTCCAAGTGGGGGAGCCCCTCGTTGCATGTCTGGCCCCCAGCCACTGTCCTTCTCCGGGAAGCTGAAACATCATTGTGTTAATAGGCTGGGTGTCTGGACCAAGTGTTAATTTTGGATTACATCTGAGTGGAAATAAGATGAAGGTCTGGGGAACGCTTTCCCTTCACGCGGATGTTTCATTTTCATTTGCCAGTACTGCAGAATACCCGGGGAGATGTTCTCACTCCAATTTGGAAGATTTCATAAGCCTCCAAACTTTTAGCTATTGATCCAAGCTCTCGAGCTTTGGAAGCTGCACACATACTCCACAGAAGAACAGGAAGGCTGTGTGAGCCCCCCTGAGGACAACCACTGCTCTCATGCGGACACCCCTCTGCTCTTGCCACAATCTGCCCTGCCTGACCCCAAGGCCCATTAGAGGCACTCAGAACCATTAGCTCAGACCGGCTCTGGGCTCAGTAAATACTCTTGTGTCCTGCTCGAAACTAGGGCAGCTGCCTGGTTTCGTTTTTTTTTTTTTTTCCTTTTCTTTCTTTCAAAATCAGCAAACCAAAGTTCTCAACCCCAAATGGCTCAAATCTGCCTCTTAATAAGCATGCTGTTTTATGTATTCAGCAAGTGGAGATCAGCATGAACTCGAATTTGTTGGACTCTCAGGCCTTTTTCATTAGGTTTTAAATAGCTCAGATGGTGTTTGATTTTGGACAGGGCCGTTTGCTCGAAGGTTGCCAATCATCAGATTTCCTCCATCAGAAGATTAGTGTCCAAAGGTGCATGAGAAGGCACGGACTATCATCTTTGGAATCTGTGAGCTAAATAGTGGTTGTTTGTGAAGCTTCCCAGTGGCTTTGAAAAACAAAGCACTTGGCTCTGCAGGAGTAGGAGGGGAAGGGAGGATGGGGGAATCTGAGGATGCTGTGTTTAGGCATCATTTAGTTCTGCTCCCACCAGAGATGTTGGGTTAGAGCAGTGCCCTAGCACCTGGACACTACATGGCTATACCTTCCTCAGGACAAGAGAGAGCTGAGCCTTCAAGAGATTTAACTACGCAATATTTGCCTTATTTTTTCCTTACACTCAAAATGATTAACCTAGTGAATTGGAGAATAGCATACACCATCTAGTGTAGAAGTTTCCCTAACCTCTTAAAACTGTCTTAGAATTAAGAAACAGAACTTTGAGTAGTAATCATGGGACAGTACCCAGCTTTATTCTCTATTAAGGGCACTGGCAGGCCCCTGTGAGCACTGGAACGATCTACACAGAATTAGGTAGGAAGCAGGTATTGAGTAAACACTGATTATTTTGAATCGAGAGTGGTCTGCTTATTGTCTCTTTAGCCCTCACTATATGTACGCCTTAGTTTTTATTCTTCAAAACTTACACAGGGGGAAAAAATCACTTTCACAATAAATGAAACAAATGGCTAACCTGCTAGATATATTCTGGCTGCTCAGCAAATATATTTGCTCTTTCTGAACTCAGTGATAAGCTGTGTCTCCCCAGCCCTGTATGTGAGACAGACATATAAACATATGAAGAATGAGCTGTGTGCAGATCACACCTTTAAGAAGACAGTGAGAAAGGACTGAACATCCTAACTTTGTGAGTCACTATCCTGAGCAGAGCCCTGTACCTCTCTCTCTCTCTCTCTCTCTCTCTCTCTCTCTCTCTCTATATATATATATATATATATATATATATATATATATATATGTATGTATATTAATTACAAGTAAAGAGTAAACTGAGGATATGTGGATGGCAGTAGGTTTTTGGAGATTAACTTCCTATAGCATGGACTCTTTACTCTAGCCAAAATTAAAAAAAAAAATGGTACTTTTGAAATGTAGTTTGGATGTAACCATACTCAGAAACCTGAGACATTGACTTGGAAGCTAGGTTAAAAATAGCAGTAAGTCTGACACCAGAGCATTGAGCCACAGCTCCTGCACCATGGTCAGTGTTAGAGGCAAAGCTATAACCAACTGGACCTAGCCCATGAGAGGAAGTGATTAGAAGGATAGTGTTTATAGTTATTGCTAAACAGTTTCCTCTTTTTATTAATACAGAGACTCACAAGTGTCTGAAGTACAAAGAATAAGTGGAAGTGGAATGATTAATCCCAAATGGAGACATAACAAAACACACACACACACACACACACACACACACACCAGGATTAAGGACTATCATAGATGAAGGGAGAGAAAAGTTATAAGGAACGTGAAACAATGTATTATGAACATGGTTTGTTGCTTTCATGAATTTCTAGTGGCTACAGTTGCCTGGATAAGCCTTACACAGGATCAGGCTAGTCAACATTCTAGCTCCTGAGCCCAGCTCTCAGAGAAGCTATGGACAGTTGATGGCTTCTAGAAGAGGGAGAATCATTTTTTAAGAGTATGTTTTCTGGTAGAACAAGCACAGTCTTGTCTATGACTATAAATACATGAGCAGCAGAAATTAGACACAGGAAGTTATTAAAAGTAAAATTATGACACAAAATTGGGCAGGTAGGAAAGGCAATGCATATTGAAGGAGTTAAAGGGAGAGGTCGTGCCAAATGCAATTGAAATACACTGTAAGAAATTCTCAAGGAATTAATAAAAATATTTTTTAAAAATTGTCTACCTACTATAATAAAATGATTTGCTCAAGAGAATACTTATCTTTATATGGAAAAAAAACTAAAAGGTAATAGGAAGATTCCAGTGATTGGAACCTCAAATGTTCGCAAATAGGTAGAACCACATGAGGAGGTAGGTGGTGTCCGAAGCAATGATGTAAAATAAAGGAAGGAAACATCTCAAGAGATCAGAACCTACCTGCCCCCTGCTGATAAAGAAAACACACAAAATGTCAGATGCTGTGAACAAGTAACATTGGTGTTCCTTATTTCTTCTTCTTTTGTTTTTTCCTCCAAATGTAAATTTTAATTAACGTAAGCATATTCTTTTCCCATAATTGTACATTGATGAATGAGAGATAGGTTTGGAAACATGCACACAGATGTAGAGAAAGAAGGCCAGGTAGAGGAAGGCCCAGGGCCTAGAACCATGTGTCTGTATGTGAGCTGAGTAACACCCAGGCAAGGCTCTGACCCTCAGAAACTGAATGTGCCTACCAAGCATTCCATCTAGATTTCAGGGCAAATGTGTTCCTGCTAACACTCTAACTCAAGATCTTCAGATTTCCAGTCCCCCAAACGAAAAGAAAATGTGTTTCTGTTGTTTTAAAATGCCCAGTCTGTGGCACTTTCTTATGGGTGACCTAGAAAACAAAAACAGTCAACTTGAGGGGTGTTTGTGTTAAGATTATCCAAACCCCTTAAAGAAGAGTGATGTAGGGTAGGAATAATGAGATTGGTTAAGAAGACTGGTTGACAGAGGTTTGACTAAGACAATGCTGTGTTCCCCGGCACAACTGAGCATATAGAGACTGTGCCTCTCAACCCTCCTCCCGCTCCTGTTTTTATATGAGTACCATATTTTTAAGAGAAGTGGGAAGAAGCGTCGAGGGACATGGCAAAGCTCTCTTTTGTCCTCGGCTTTGCAGCAGACTTTATAATAGGGGCAGGAACAGACTTACAATGGGAAATATTTTCAGCACATATCCTGGAACAACTATGAACAGCAGAGCCTTACTTTGTCCTTCTGATCATGTTGGCTTGAGACATGAGCAGGGAAAGGCTTGACTTACTTTATCCAGAGGAAAATCACTTATCTTGGCTTCGAAAAGCCAGTTGTTCCCATCATCCTCAGCTCAACTTTCAATAACATGACATTGTTAAGGCCATCAAATTCAAGGATGGAAGGCATGTTTATGCTACAAAAATAAGCATATGCTACAAACCAAGTGTTCTTTTGCCTTTTGTATGGGTCTTGTTAAACATCAACCGTTCCCTACTGGTTAATATACTTAATAATAAAACTATTTGTTGTTCTGCTTTATACTAGTAAGCTAGCATTAAGCAGGATGCTTAATAAATAGCAATGATTTTAAAGTTTGAGGATGCCACATTAGTGAACTTTCTCATAGCAGTAATATTAGGCCTAACATAAACAATGTAAAAGGAGAGATTATATTCAATCTCATTGTTTTGGGGAGTTCCATCCTTGTTTGGTTTCATGCTTGGTTAGCTTCATAGTGGTGGGAGTATATGCTATAAAAGACTCCTCACCTCATTGCCAGTGAGGAAACATTGAAGAAAAGAGACTGCGGGCATTCTGTATTCAAACATAAATGATGGTGCTAGCACAGAATGAATGTTTGCATCCCCCTTAATTATACGTGTTGAAGTTTACATAACAGTATTGGCCCATAAAACCTTCAGAAGTCACTAGTGTCAGGAAGGCTCATTGGTTACCAGGTACTTTCACCCACTTGGATATCCTCAACAGTGAGTGATTCTGATGATTTAAATTGTGGCCAGGTTTATAACCTTAAACTTTCTATATTTTTTTATTTGCAAGTTATATACCTGAACCACCCTTTCACACTAAGTAGGTCTCTACTAACCCTTCACTATAAAAATACCGTTTGTAGTGCTTAGAAATCTTAGGGAAAAGGTTGCTCCCTGTCTGTAAATTATAAGAGATTGGTCAAAGGAAACTGGAAAATGGAAAACAAACAATGAGATACCTATTAAACTGGGATTATGAAAGAAAAAGCTGGTATGCTTTAAGAGCACAGTCTGTTTTTAGTAGGGAAAATGGATAGATAACCTGAGTCCTCATTAGTGGTTGGTTTATAATATTCTCATATGTGGTGACATGTTTCACTAATTAAGTGCTTAATTAGCACTGAACAGTTGTGTTTCCAGAGACACATAGATTCTGCTCACACTAACTCTAAAGTCTATGGAAGGAAAGACAAGGTAACATTCCCATAAATAAACATATGGATGTTGTTTGTGAACGATTTTATGAAGAATAAGGACAATGTGGGCTGACTCAATAAAGATTGGGACAGGTGTAGCTCAGAATACACTTTGCTTGGTGTGCAAACCAGAGAGTGGGAAGGATGCTAGCTAAGAAACAGGTTGGCCTAGGGTATCCACAGATATGTTCTAGTCAGTAATTTTTGTAATGGGGAGTTCCAGAAAGCTTCAACAAACGGATGGGCTATTAATATTTAAATAGGAAAGGATTCTGATACTGGAGGGAAGTATGATAGGGAGAACATGTAGGTAGGAATCTGGCTAGTAGGGTATGGTAGATGCTGAGGTGAGGTGTGGTGGGGACCTCACATGAGTGACACACTGGAGAAGGGAGAATGGTCAAGTCTAAGCTTTATTTCGAAATAACTTTGATGCTTGGGGCAGTTTTCTCTCCCTGCTGGAGAGTGATGTCGGGATGTAAAACAAGGCTGTGGGATTCCCCTAGTATTCTCAACAAAAGCTACTGTCATAAGTGATCAATATAATCTAGCAAACTACAGATACTGTTTCATTCCCTACTACAAAGACCCAAAAGTAAACATAACATCTCCATGTCAGAATTAAGAAAACAGATGCAGTAAATCCGATTTGTTCAAGGTTTGAAAGTGACAATACAATGGGAGAATGAACTAACATTCAACTCAGGCTTAATTAATCCCCACCGTCCCGTCCCCAATAGTGTACTGGTTCTGTCCTTATTGTGGGTTTCCACTTGGCTTAGGACTGGAAGGGCACACATCAAACTGTGCTAGAGAATTTTCCTAGTGATTTCTGTGTTGAACCACAGCAAGGGGAAAGGTGTATTGCTATAATAAACTTACAAATATAGCTCTTAGGAAGTATTATTGGGGTTCTTGATTTATTTTTCAATGTTTATCAATATATGCATATGAACATTTTATACATGCTGAATTTTCCTTAATTTTATCATTAGACAAAACAATTGAACACTAATTATAAACTTTGGCTATTCAGATTGGTTAACAAACAAACAAGATGCCTCCTTGTAATCTTATTTCACTCAAAATATACAGTATATCATCCCCGCCCCCGAATTGAAACTGCAACTATCTGGGCAGTCTGCTGTGGCAGGTCCAGCTTTGTTAGCAGATGTCCAGGTACCCAGCAGCCTCCTGTCCTGAGGTAATGAGCTGTGTTCCGTCTACATGTAGGAACAGGCACATCTGCAGCTATAGGACTTGGGGACTACCCAGCATAGTCACAATTCCCATTTATTAGTTAGAATGCTTTGCTTTGGCTCAAAGAGTGAGGGTGTCACAATCAGATAGATCTGCTAAGTGATAAATTTATAATCCAAGATTCTACAGGCTTTACAGGTTATATTTTTTCTTCTCCTCCCAGATTCTGTAAGCTACAGCCTGCCTTCTCTGTTATCACATATTAAAGTATTTGAATGTATGTGCAATTTGGCAGAGTACCTATCCTGGACTACAGTCAGTAGAATTGGCCTGAGCTAAAATGTCAGCTGTTTTTTGGTTTTGGTTTGGTTTGGTTTTGGGATTTTGGTTTGTTTATTTTGTTGTTGTTGTTTTGAGTATTCACATGGGATAGAAAATTTAGTATTCAGATTCTTTTCTAAGTGTATTGCTTGGGTTGCCTCATGTAATTATTCCAGCTACTCAAATCCTGTTCTAGTCACAACTTTATTTCATGAAGTTGGAAACCTAAGCGTAGATATGTAAGCTTTCCTAAGCACCACACCTACTGGAAAGTGGCATCTATATCAGTATCAAGGTGTCTATACTCTAGTGTCTGGGCTTGGAAAAACGTCAAGGTCTCACACCCTGGAGCCTAAGTACTAACCCATTGTTCTATGTGTTCATTGCCCCTATAGAAAAATGCTTGAGAAAAAATAAAGAAAAGAAGAAATTGTTTGGATCATGACTTCAAAGATGTTCATTCACAAGAGTGGAGAGAACATGGGGCCCATGAGAAAAAGGAGGAGGAGAATAAAATTCTCAGACTACCCAGCTTTCTCTTTTTCTTACTTTTATTCCCAGTTGGCACCCCAGTCTATGGAATAGTGCCACTTACATTCTGGTGGACTTTCTCCTATAGTTAGTAGTCTGTGTAGCTGCCCTAACATAGGCAAATCGACGTATGCCTTATTAATTTCCTAAGCATTTATCAAGTCAGTGAAATTGACTGTCAAGAGACATCATCACATGTCTTTTCTGAGCTTCATGGTCAGTGCAGGGGAGAAAGAGGAGCCCACACTTACAAGCTGCAAAGTAGCCCAACACCCACTCTACCCCATGTTTGTATGCCTCTCTGAAGTCTTGGTGATGATGTGAGAAGTTTCTGAATGCTTTGGTGGGGATGACAGAAGAGGTTGGTGGACACATCATTAGGAATGGCCAAGAAGGCCTATGAATGTAGCTCCGGGGAAAACCAAGTATGTCCAATTTATCCTTTGCCTTACTGATACTGTGCATTCCATTTCCCACCGCCCATGTTTCTGTCATTATTCCCTTTCCAGTGTCTACAAGTTTCTGTACCTCTACAAATCTGGCTTTGATCTCTGAAGTTCTTTTATTAACACATAGACTGCTATACTGAAGCAGATTTTATTGGCGCTCCTTTGGTGGACTGATAGGTGTTCCACCTGAGACTCTAAGAACAGCAGTAGTAGCCATTTCTCAGAATCTCATCAGCAAGCATCCTATACTTTATTATAACTCATGGGCACCACTATTCATAAGATACAGGAGAAAGCCACAGGTACTCTTCTGTGGGAACGGAATTGTTGGGAAAAGATTTGGAAAATTTATAAGACGGCAGTATGACATTAATAATAACTTAAACCAGGTGAGATTTGAGGAGGAAGAAGGAATGTGTGAAAGGAATACTTAACCTATCAAGAAACCTTTCTAGATATTCAAGTCACACTATTATAACAGCGTATCACTCTTTCCAAACATAGACATCCTCACTCTCTCTGATGGTGAAGGAGAAAATTAGGCAGTTACACAGCACCACAAAATTCATTATTTATTTTAAACCCAGGAGCCTTTGAAAAACTTCCAGGTTAAAAGAGGGACTTCGTGTGTAGTTGCTCACAAAATACTTCAGATGCGCCCTTCCAACTGCAAGATGCTTTCTGAAACATCTTTCAAACCCAGACATGTCCCAGTTTCCCAAATTACCCAGGAATGATTCTTTTGTTGGCTTTTTCTTGATCATGTACATTAAAGGCATGAAGATAAAGCATGCTCTCAAGCATTGCATAGTGGATAATTATATTTTTAAGGCGCTTCAGTTACATTATTTTAGCATCTGTGTAATTAAACTGAAGTGTGATTCTCAATTAGCAGGTTTTCCTTTCGTCTCTCGGATGTAATATCCTTGTGGACAGGAAAGGGCCTCCCTCTTTGAGTAGCTATATTTATGCCCATTAAGCCTGCAGAACTGCGATGTGGTCTGTAATGAAGAAGTCCATCCACGAGGCGGTGAGCCGGGGGAAGCATGCGGATGCCCATCAACTCCTGTGGAGTGCTACAAAGTAATAACGCTTTCTGGGGAGAGACTGACAGCATACAGCAAAGGTAGGAAATGAGAGATGAGGTTTTCTTTGGAGTTTCTCCAGGTCTTGATACTCTTCTGCTCTTCTGACCTGCCGCTCTCCCCTACTGACTTCTCCCCATCTGTAGACCATGGCCTGGCCAGCCAGCAGCACTATCTTCCAGGTGTATGCCTGATGGTTAACCACCTGTGGTGAGTTGAGTTTTCTGAGTTTCTGACACATTTAGCTAAAATTTCCTTTCAACTATGCAAAAAAAAAAAATGAAGTCTGGTAGGTTTTGATACCTACCAAACGGTCTGACATATGTTTGTGGGAAGCACAACATTGCACTTAGATAAGCCTGCATTCATCTAGCCAGCTACCTATCATTTTTATCAGGAAATTATTGACTTCAGAATATACACCATCGATTAATGGTATTGAAACTTCTGAGAAAAATAGAGATGTGACTTCTGGGTAATAGTACAGCTGAGAGTGCATTGTTTCAGTCTAACCAACAACTATCAGGGTCACTGTACCAGGAAACAGTCTTATATCAACGATTGTTTCACATATCTATCTTGTATTCTTTCTTCTTTCTTGTTTAGCTAAAAGCAAAGTGGTACTGATATTCTTTCCAATTAAACTGGCTAATGTTGTACAAACTGAGTAATGGACAAAATCTAAAACTTTCTCGGTTCCATTCCATCTTGATTTCAGGATTGAGATTTGTTGCCCTTAAAATTGTGGAAGGAGTGCCTTGAAGTGGCTTGTAATAACAGCCCCTATTTTGCGTAGAATGATAATCTCTGAAAATAATCTGTTGGAAGGAAAAAGGTACCATGGAAAAATTACTGAGAAATTTGAAAACTTACATGGAATTTTTATATACTAATCATATAGAGTAGATAAATCCAGTGTATTTAATTTTTCAAATATTTCAGCTTGATTTATTTTGTGTGTGTCTACAGAACTGATCACAGGGCCAAACTTGGTTTATAAATGCTTTTCTCCTGAGCTTCAGGACCAGCCATTCACTGTTTGCTTGTATTTAAGCCATTCTTTTCAAACTTTGAAAATCATCTGACTCTTTCAGAAAATAGAGAGAACTAAAAAGTGTTATTAGATAACTAAAGCGTAACATTCTACAAGCTTTCCTTGACTTCTATTGTATTTTCTGATCTGAGTTTGTTTCTTGATGAAGCTAAATACGTGTCAAAGTTTGAGCAATTGCATTCAGTTCTCATCACACTTACTTGCATAACATTGTTGCTCTCTACAAACAAAAACAAAACAAAAACAAAAGACTGATCTGAAGAGAGCGTGAATCAGAAGGGAAGAGTGCTATTGGCCTTATGAGTTCTAAGAATGGATTAGAGTCAGTGTTTGGCACATCTAACTGGCAGACATCTTAGTTCTTCTTCCTTTTCCTTGTCACTGCTCACAGCCCACCTGTAAGTGTTCCAGGGTAAATAAGGGGCAGAAATCCTGGTGAAATACTTCCTATTGCTTCCTACCTGCATTCACCTAACCTGGATTTCGAACATTATAAGTGTCTATCCTCCTGATCATTTATTCAGAAAACAATGATTGAATACTGATCATATTCTAGGTGTAGTGTAGCACCTGAAGGCCATGCCAAATTAAGACAAGACCATTTCTCAACAGTTAAGGGAGAAAATAATTAATATTTGTAATGATGCCATATATCAGGTCTCCCGCTGCCCCCCCCACTTTGTAGAAAGTCAAATCTCTTTGCAATAACATAAATAGCATTTCCCACCTACAAGCTATTTCAGAAAATCTAATTTTCTTTTCCTTTAAAGTATCCATTCCTCAAAATACTAATAAAAGACAGAGCACAGTTGCTCTTAAGAAGATTATCTGTGTGTTGACTCACATGTTCAGAGTAAAAGGACACTCAGCACTATCCCCAGGGTGACAGGAGACCTAAGGGGATCATGAGAATTACTCAAGCATGCTGACTATGTTTATTAATACATTATTGCATCTGTTTATTAAAAAGAGACTTATGAAGTCCCACTCTGTGTAAGCAGACTCTGCGGTCTCATAAACATGACTTCATTGCTACCTCTACAAAAGGAGCTCACAGAGGATAATCCCAGGGAGATGAACCAGGCATAGTAAGTGACAAGCCAGTGTCCCTTCGGTAAAGTCGCATTCCTTTGAACAATCGTCTCATGTTTGTTCAGTTTGCTACATGTATTAGGTGGTATTATAGTACTACAGACCAGGTAAGTTTTAAAGAAAATAGGTTCATTTTGGCTCATAGGTGTGGCTCCCAATTGCAAGGCTGCATCTGATGAGGGCTGCCTTCCATACAGAGTTCTGAAGTGAAGAGAGGACATTTCATATCTCTGTGCATTCTCTCTTCCTCTCCCCCTCCCTTCTTGCCTCCTCCCTCCTCCCTCCTTCCTCCGTCCCTCCTTGTTTCCCTTATAAAGCCAACAAGAGTCAATCATGGAAACTCAACACTAAAGAGGACATCCAATCCTAATTGCTCCCCAAACACCCTGCCTCAAAACACCATACTAGAATTAAATAACCACCATCTCCATGCTTAGTAACAAGATTGAATACCAACACGTAAATCTTGGAGAGACAATCAAGTCATATCCCACCCATAATATTACCATTGTGAGCTTGAATGGATTTTAGATACTTTAGTAGATAGACCCTTTTAACAGGTGGAATAGACAGGAGAAGTTCAAGAGAGTAAATAGATACAGGTCTACAAAGCAGGTGGGTCTCACATTCATCCTACACAGATGTTTGGGTATGCATAAGCTCATACACAATAATAATAATTTATAATATATAATAATTATAAAATTAACATTTATAACAGATAGAGACAATTACAGGAATCTACAACTTGTCAAAATGCAGGAAACTAATCATAGGGATCCAGTCCCAGCTGATATTTGTACAACACAGCTCCTACACAAAGGATTCAGGGAACATCTTGGACAAAGTGGTGAAAAGATTAGAAGAGCCAGAGGGCATCTACTATGACATGGTGTCTTTGAGACATGACAGGGAAGCTTCATATATGAAATATCAAAATATAATCACTTAACCAAGACATAAACAATGACAACACCAACTTGTGTGCCAGTGTAGATGGGAGAAATCCCATAAAGCCCTATTCATAGACGAAGAGCTACGGGCAATCGATGGCTGCTGAGAAAGGAAGAGTCAGTCTGTTCCGAGGATGAGACCCCAAATACGTGTTATCCAATCCCTAGCACTTAGGCCTAAACATGTGTACATATGAGCTATATTAAATAGTCTCAGCAGGGTGTTTTTATACATCTGTATTTCTATACATATTTAGCAATAATAGTTTTAAAAACAAGTCATGAGTTTGAAAGAAAGTTGGAGGGGGCGGGCACCAGAGTAGAGTTGTATGGAGGAGAGAGAGAGAGAGAGAGAGAGAGAGAGAGAGAGAGAGAGAGAGAGAGAGAGAGAGAGGAAAATGATTCAAATACAGTACTCATAGATGAAATTTGCCCAAAAAATAAAGAAAAAAAGAAAAGAAAATGGAAAAAAGGGAGAAGAAAATGCACATCTGTTTAGAGGATACTTTCCCAAAAGAGGTACAAATAAATTTCTACACACTCCTTAAAGGACTTCAACAATAAGCCAAGATATGATTCCATCAAAGTCTAGTTTGGGGACCTAGTGTGCTTATTGCACCTATTACACAGCTACAGTTGAGAGGTTACTTCCCTGACTATGGGTGACCCCAAAGCAGCTGCACGGATAATGACTTCTTAGCTGTATGAACCACTTCCGTTAACGTTGCACAGTTTAAGTACTCTAGCTCCTCCCATGACCAGGAGATCATATGCAATTAGAGAAGAATTACATAGAGCTGGTGGGAAGGTGTCAGATGGCACAGATAGGATGTCCAGGTTCTAACCTAATGAGCCTCCCATCTTGCTGTCTTCCACGAGGTAACTTTAGAAGTCAACAGCTGCTTTGATGAAGATGAGGGCTGGTTAGGCTCAACAGTTGTTGCTCTCCAGACACATCATTATAGAACCAAATAGCTCAGGGTTAGTGCTCAATGAAAAGAGTAGTAATCAGGTAAGTACAAACCATAGGAACTCTCACACAAGATGGCAATGGGAAGTGAGGAGAGGATTTCCACCGGAACTTGAGAAATGAAGCCAATTTATGGAAGAAATAGTAGTACTTGATTCAGCTATTGCAAAATTACCGCACTAAAAGTAGTTTGCATTTCTAGGTCACTGGGCTCTTTAAAAGTGGCTATGAATGTTCTCGAGGCCTTCCTGATGCCACTTGTACACAAAAGTCCCTGTCACCTTTCTAGATGAAGCTAAGCCAAGTCTCAGGAATAAAGGGAGCATCTTTGTTACACCACTCTCATGAAGAGTCACACAGTGAGTAGAGACAGGATGACATCACTCCCAGACTTCCTGCAGTCAACACTGAAGTGTTTAGCAGTGTCTCATGAGCTAGCAAAGGAATGGAAAATAACAAGTTGTGTGTGTGTGTGTGTTTGTGTGTGTCCCCGTCCTTGTTCTTTTTTCTCTTCCATCCTTCACTTTCTTTCTTTTCTTCTCATGTGTGTGCATGTATCTTCTCTCCTTCTTGCTCAGTGCCAGCATTTTATAATCTCCAAAGAAAGTTTATTTCTCTAGAAGAGTAGTGTCAAAATTACCGTTAATTTTCTACAAGGAAACTATTTTTTGAAATCCATCGTATACCATTTTCCTTCCTTTCTCACTCCTTTTCAAATGCTGACAGTGCGTTGGCTGTGAGCACGTAAGTATAGTTGCTTTTGAATGCTGCGAGGTAAAATGCAGAAAATGACAGCTTAAATGGAATCATTAAGGTAGACGTAGGTAATATCCAAATGCCACCCAGCCTTCTGTGCAGAGCTCAGCCTTGATTTCTGCTTCTGCTGCCTTGCACCTTCTCAGAAAAACTGACAGCCTATCATTTCTTACTTCCCCCCATTTCTAGCATGAACTCAGGGGTCTCATTTCTATCTGAAGTTATAACCTGTGGATTGGAGCAAGAGGGTAGAAATGTACACAGCTCTCCCCTAAACGGCTATTTCCCTGCAGTGAGGCAGTGAGCTCTGTCAGCTCTCTCAACGACATTAAGCATGAGAAAGTCACAATAAAATTGCTACCTGTCCATGTTCTGGGCGAACACAAAAAACGAGTCTCTGAGTGATGCTGGGGACCATACAGAAGGCCACATCGTAGTCCTAGAAATGGTCAGACTTGCATACAAAACAGATATAGTGATATTTTGTGTTTCTTTATGTTATGCTTTCAACCAAGCTTTCATTGTATTTTCCCACTGACCTTATAAAGAAGGCAGTGTAGTTGCTTTTATCTACAATAAAGACACAAACATGAAAATGTACAAAGATAATATTTTTAATGCATTAAGCAGTTTTGTTGGCATGCAGAATGTGGTAAAGGTTACTGTTATTGTTGTTTTATTCAAAGATCTATATAGCATTACATGCCAGATCCTTTCGAAGCACTTGTGGTATTAACTCACTGAATCTCTGTAGTAATTCACTACTTTATGCTTCGTTTTATAAGAGAGAGAAGGGAGCATCAGTGTCCTTCAAATTAATGTGTGAGGATTTGGGCCACACTGTCTCTAGAGTGCACTTTGCAACACCTCCAAATCTGCCTTCCCACTCCTGAAAGAACAGTACAAAGGAAATAATCAAATCAAATCACTTGTTCCTCCTCCTCTCTCTCTCTCTCTCTCTCTCTCTCTCTCTCTCTCTCTCTCTCTCTCTGTGTGTGTGTGTGTGTGTTTGTGTGTGTGTATTGTGTAGTATATGCATATATATGTATATGCTTATGTAGTTACACTCACCTATGCATGCTAAAGTCTCCCTTAGTCTCCATTTTGAGTCCAAGGGACAAGGTCTCTCACTGAACCTAGAGTTCACTGAGTAGCTGGTGTAGCTGGTTATTAAGTCCCTAGATTCTTGTTGTCTCCTTCCCTAGAATCACCTTGGTTACAGAAGTTGCCAGGACCAGCTTTTCATGTAACTGCTAAGGATAAAATTGAGGCCCATGCTTACAGAGGAATCACATGACAGTAAGCCATTTTTCCAGTTCCCAACTTCATAGTCTTCCATTGGGAACCTTTTGAAACATTCTTTCAACAAACCATTATGGGGTAATTATGACAGACAGAAGACTGAGTTCCCCATTTATGGCATCTAAAGAAATGTAAAGAAAAAAATGCAGCCTCTGAATCATCCTTATTTATGGATTCTGTATTTGCAAATTCACCTGCTGCTAAAACATATTTGCAGCCCCCAAGCTAGAACTTGGGAGCTTGTGCTTAGCATTTCGATTCAAAACAGCTGAGTTCAAGTAGCCTGGTACTCTGACACCTTGTCCAAATATGTGACAGGAGAGAGAGGGGAAGATGATACCAGCCGTTCAAGACACATCTTGAGTCACTCAGAGCACAATAATGCAAGTATTTCAGGCCATAAATACACACACAAACATGAGAGAGACAAAGAACACAGACTTAAAGAGAGTCAGATACAGCAGATCCTGTGAGTACCTGCGTGCTGAACAGAACAAGGCCCCTGAGTAGTTGAATTAATTCTTCACCAGTTGGCTAGTATGAATCTTTCCTTTGTTATTAACTACATAAAATATGGGCACAGGCCTCCTCCAGTCCTAGCAGAATCATCATAATTCAAAAGTAGGCGATCCAAAGTTAAAAAAGCATTATGCTCCAAACCACAAATCTGAGTCACATACTATCGTCTTTTGACACACAGCACCCTTCAGATGGCAACCCCCCCATGGCACACTTTCCACACCCATAGTGTTCGCCTTAGCCTCTCTGTTCTCCCAGTTCAGTCATATGCCCACTTCTCACCAACCCACTCCTCCACAGACTCCCCTAACTGGTCCATTTCTACACACGCCCCCATGGCTGACCTTTAATAGCTCAGCTTCCCTAGCTGCCTGCTCTACCATTAGCTTTGTTCCCCTGCAATCCGATTTCCAAAAAGGCCTGCCCCCTGATAACTCCTCTCTTCAGTACAGCCCCAGCTCAGCAGTCTGCTCTCCAGTAGCTACCGAGGGCATTCTGTAGCCTTCTAGCCTGCTTACTTCCCATGAGGTGTTAGCATTGTCAGACTACTGCAGAGACTACAACAACTCAAAGACATCTTAAACAAGGCACTTGTAAGTATTGTAAAGGATAGTATCGACATATCTAAATATTAAGAAAAAGAATAAGGTTTGCAAAATTAGACAAGCCATCTTAAGAGAGGATAGTCCTTGGAGCACTCAGAATAGTAGCTGGCTCCAATCCCTCTCACACTCTCTTGCTATACCTCCCCATAAACAACACAGCAGTAGAACACCTACCCTGTTAAACAATACTACTGTGTTCTAATTTCTTAAGAACAGCATGAATAAAATCTTTTCACTCTTGTTTATTAGAACTTATTGGTGACAATCCTTTGCAAAGTAGCAGAGGGTATAACTAATTCTGGTACAGCCCTAAGTTGGATATAGAAACTTAACAATGTTTACTTTTGACTTGAAATGATCCTTCACTTGAGAACATGGTGCGGAGGCAGGAGGAAGAAGGCGTAGCACTCACACTCATCATTCTGTGAAATGCCGTCCTGCTACCCCACACAGCTAATGTTATGTACACACACTGTCAGCTCCATAATGTAATTGTATTTTTCTTTATTCCTTTGCAGATCTTTGGACGCAATGCTCCATGCAGAGAGGAAAAAAGGAAAGTGGTATTTCCACATTTTTGGAGAAATGTTAATAGAATGAATATTTAGAAATGCCCTAAATGACCATGAAAGCACTTGCTCTTACTAAAGTCAACTTTCATTGTCCAGGACATTTGATAAATTAATGTAAAGGTGACTTCACAGTAATATAAAAAATTAAACATTATTTTAGTAAGTCACTCAAGCAGTTACTTGTGCATGTACGGCTGTTATCAAGGGAACCACTAGCCTTGTTGTGTTAAAGGTCCAGTACCTGACAGTTTTGAAGCTCATCATACTAATGTGGTTGGCAAAGAAAGCAAAAAGGGAAGCTGTTATTCTTGTCTTGTGACAAATGCAGAAAAATAAGTGAATTGGGAGATAAGAAAAAAACATGAGAGCGTGATTTGATGTCAGTGTGGAGTTCATACATTAGGAAGTTCATTTGTTGGGTATACATTTGGAAAATGTAAGGTCAGAGAGAAACGGCTGGTGCTCATCTAAGTCCTGTTTTGTTTGTTTTGTTTTTAAGAGAATAAGGCTCACAGGAGACAGAAGCGTCTTTGAGTTGCAATTCTTTCGGAATTATCTCAATTTCAGAAGCAAGCCAGAGAAACAATCAAATGAGAAGTAGGGTAGTAACGATGTCTCTGATAGGGGTCCATTACCAAGCTAGAACAATGGGAACATTTCAGCTCTTCAACAGCAAGCTAGCCGAGATGAAAATGGGCTGCCTTCAACAGCGCAGGAGGGTGAGCATTTAAGTTGTATGTGTTATCCAAACGCTTTCTTTTGAGTTGAAGATTCTACACTGTGAAATCATATGAAAATGGGTTTTTTTATTCAATGTTTTTAAAGCATTTTAGATGGTTAGCGAGGCTAAACAGTACAAACCAAAATGTTGGGGTCCTGCTTCACCACTTAAAAAGCACTAGGGCATGTAGAATTGGTCCTGTGTCAGTCTGAGAGACCATGATGGTGTTTACTAAAGAGTAGACTGCAGCCAGCAAGTTAATCCTCTCAGGTGGCTATATACTGCAGAGCAAGCAAGAGTTCAGCCAGAACCCTCTTGGTTCAGTTTCCAATATTAAGAATTCATAAATGAACAGCAGTAGTATGTGCTGAGACACCTACCTACCTTGAAAAATCCATCCTCAAGTAACAGTGTCAAAAAGTCCAATAACAATTTTCAAAAATTTGCTTATGTCCTTGTGTGTGAGAGTTGTGTGCATACATGCATGCCAAAGTTCACTTGTGAAGGTCAAATGAAATGTTTGGTTGTTTGTTTCAGAGCTTGAACTCAGGAAGTCAGTCTTGGCCGAAATCTTCTTTGCCTGCTAAGCCATAGCAACAGCCCCTGTGATGCTTTGAATGTGAATGCCACCCATAGGTTTACATGTTTGCATGCTTAGACTGAAGTTGATTTGTTTGAAAGGCTTAGTGTCTTAGTTAGGGTTTCTATATGAGACACCATGACTATGGAAACTCTTATAAAAGAAAGCACTTAATTGGGGCTGCATTACTGTTTACTCCATTTTCATAGTGGGAAGCATTGGAGCACACAGCAGACACAGGACTGGAGAGGTAAGACTTCTGCCTATCAGCAGGCAGCAAGAAGATAGAGACACTAGGTGTGACTTGAGCACTTAAAACTTCAAAGTCCACCCTTAGTAACTAACATACTTCTTCCAACACAGTCATACATATTCCAACAAGACCACACCTACTCCAACAAGGTCACACCTTCTCCATCAAGGCCACACATACTCCAACAAGGTCACACCTTCTCCATCAAGGCCACACCTACTCCAACAAGACCACACCTTCTAATGGTGCAACTCCCTATGAGTCTATATGGGACATTTTTATTCTAACCACCACAATTAGGAAGTCTGGCTTTGTTGGAGGAGATGCATCAATGACAGTTGGCTTTGAGGCCAAGTCCGGTGTCTCTTCCTCTGCCTGCTTCCTATGGGTCAGGATGTAAAACTCTGAGCTACTGCCCCAGCCCCATGCCTGCCTGCTTCTTGCCATGGTGAACATTGGCTAACCCTCTAAAACTGTAAGTTCCCAATTAAATAGTCCCTTTTATAAGAGTTCCTTGGTCATTGTGTCTCTTCACTAGAACACTTACCAAGACAGCCCCAATAGAGACTTTTTAATGAACAAACACTGTGACTGAAGTATAAAAACTGCCAAATTTAATTCTTTCTAAATTCACTTTTGAGGGTATGGATATTTTATTAACAAAGAAAGTTTATAATATACATTTATCACACAAAAGGTATTAGCCCATACTTATTTTAATATAATCACTCGTTATATTATCAGTTTCTACACATAATTTGTGTTCTATTAAGCATAAACATTTGTAACAAAATTAAAATATAATTGTTTTCAAAGTGCATAATTACTGAGAATTGAATGCACTTTGATAAAGAGAAAGTTGCTACCATTTAAAAGCACAAAGATAAAAATTATGTATTTTACATTTAATATGAAATATAAATTATAGTGAATGAATCAAGCTTTGAAACCATCAGTTTTATAAGCTGATCCATGTAATAATTTAACAATTTAGCATTACTAAAATTCTTCTTAAAAATTAAATTTAGCAGGATGATGGTACATGCCTTAATTCCTGTGCTTGGGAGGCAGAGATAGGTGTATCTCCATGAGTTTAAGGTCAGCTTAGTTTAAAAATGAGTTCCAGGACAGCCTTGCTTGTGATTTTACACACACACACACACACACACATATGTGTGTGTAAATATACATTTGATTTCCTGTAAGTTATCCATGTTCTCTTGACAGATATAGCTATTTGCAAAACTCGTATATTCATCAAATAGAGACTTAAGTGCAAGACCAAATAGACTTCTATCCTATTGCAGAAATTGCCCACACCTCTACCTTCTGAGGGAAAGGACTTGGTTGTTAATGATTCTCATCTTCAGTATGTGCTGGTTCTCACAAACACTCCCTAAGTTTCTACTATTCTTTGCCCTCTGCTTCAAAGTGCTCAACTTACAAGCTTCCATGATACTAAGATATGTAATTTCTTATTTTGAAGTCTTCTTGATTTTTTTCTAGGACCTGAATGATATTAGTCAGATATTAGTCATGAGGGCAAGTGTATAGCCATGGAGTCAATTACTGTAGCAATAAATTATATATCCCCAGAAACTCGGATAATCAAGCATGCTTTGTGGCATTGGAGATATAACATAGGACTTTGTACTGTTCAGCCAAGCATTCATTCTACCACTGAAGCCCTGATCTTTTCAGGCAGGGTCTCTCTATGCAGTATAGACTGGCCTTGAACTCAAGATCCTTCCTCTTCTACCTGCAGAGTACCAGAATCATATGTTAATACCATCTCCTTCCACTCTGATGAGGTTTTATTGTCCTTTGTTAATATTACTTATTTCCATGGTCGAAGAGGAACCAAAGGTCTCAGTCATGTCGCTCTGGTGTTCTATCACTGAGAAACATCCCCACCAACCTTTGTGGTGGTTTGAATGATATGTCCCCATAGTCTCAGACATTTAAACACTGGGTCCCCCTTGGTGACACTGTTTTGTCAGGTTTAGGATGTATGGGCTTGTTGGAGGAAGGAAAAGGTTTTCAAGATTAAAGACTGACACCATTTTTGGTCCTCCCTTTCTGCTTCCTGCTCACAATTCAAAAGGTAAGCTCTCAGCTCCGTGCTTCAGCCACAATGTCTGCCTATTGCTGCCCACACTCCACAATTACCAACTTTAACCCTCTGGAATGGTAAACCAAAATAAACTTTATTTTTCCATGAGTTGCTTGTCCATGATGTTTTATCACAGCAATAGAAAAGTCATTAACATGCTCCTTCCAAAAGATATGTCCTGTTTGCTTTTTTTTGCTTGTATTTGTTTATCATTTCCTGAAGCATTTCAAACAAGCACAAAGGCTATTGTACCAGCTAGTCTCATATCAATTTGATGATGCAAGCTAGTTTTCTGAGAGGAAAGAACCTCAATTGAGAAAATGCCTCCTTAAAATCTAGCTGTAAGGCATTGTTTAAAGTAGTGATTGATGAGGGGCAGGGAAGCCCATTGTGAACATGGTCATCCCTGGACCTGTGATCCTGGGTTCTACAAGCAAACAGGGTAAGCAAGGCAGAGGAAGCAAGACCATAAGCATCAACCTCCCAAGGCCACTGCATCATCTTTTGTTTCCAGATTCTTGCCCTGCTTGAGTTCTTGTTCTAACTTCCTTGGATGATGAGCAGTGATGTGGAAGTGTAAGCCAAATAAACCCTTTCTTCCCCAACTTGCTTTCTGGTCATGGTGTTTCATTCCAGCAGTAGAAATCCTAACTAAGATACCCCTCTCTCCTTATGTAATAATGGTACTCACTGTTAAGGCCAGTAGTTAAGTGAGTACCCCTTTATGGGCCACATCAATCCTCTGTGGTAGAGATATCATTTTAGTAAAGACAGATAAATGGATTCCATTTAAAACCACATACAAAATGAGCAAGGGAATTTCTAATTTCAGCTGAAATATATGATGTCTGAGGCCCCTGGGATGCTGTAATCAGGGATAATTTAAGATGCTTCTTGCCTATCATCAGAGTGTAATGCTTATACAGCTCATGTTGAAAGTGATTTAGATGAAAGTTCTGAGTTGACTCAATGGTCAGCTGCAAGCAAGCACAACAGTCGAAATGGGGGTTCACTGTTTCCATGGAGCTATTCATGCATAAATCAAATGTCATTTAAAAAAGTCCAGATTATGGAAAGACTTTTCTACTTTCTTTAGTTTTTTTATCAATGTGGAAAATCCCTACAGTCATTCAACTCAATGTGTTCAATGTATTTAGGGTCTTCCTGAAAAACAGATAAAAATACTCAACCTAGACCCTGATCCCTAGAGCAGGAATACCAAAGAGTCATTACAGAAAGATTCTGAGGAGTGCCTGTTAAAATAAAAAGTTTTAATGCTAACTGTTATTCAAAATAACAATATACATATTCTGTTTCCTAGACTCCATGATTTAAAAAAAAGGGGGGGGGATGGTTAGAGACCAGATTCTTGAAACAAGTCACCTGAGTTGGAATTGCAGAATGCACTATCTGTAGTATGAGGTTGAACAGGACACCTAACCTGTCTGAGTCCCATTTTCACATCTTTATAATGTAAGGATAAAAGTGTCAGGATCATGCCACTGCCCAGGTCCATGTGTGTTGCTGTTTTTGTTGTTGTGGTTATTGTTTTATTTTGTTTGAGATTTATTTTATTTCCAATTATGTGCACTTGTGTGTGTGTGTGTGTGTGTGTGTGTGTGTGTGTGTGTGTGTGTGTGCATATGAGTATAGGAGCTAGTTAATGCCAGAGACGACATTAGATTCATTGGAGCCATTCAGCATAGGTGCTTGGAACCAAACTGAAGTCCTCTACAAGGGCAGCACTAGCTACTAACTTCCGAGCCATCTCTCTGGTAGTTGGTTCTGTGTTAATGGCTGCTGACTTTGCATGCGTGGAGTGACTCCACAAAGAACTCAAAATCTATTGCCAGGAAAGGTTGCCATCCCAGACATTGCCATCAGAATTACATAAGCTGAGACTGGCACATATTAAACACTCAGAACGTTATTTTATAATGGACTTGGTAAGAGGTTAAAGTATAAAGAGCAGAGAATAGCAAGAAAACAACAACAAAATGTCACTAGCTTTACCCTGATATTTAGAAAAAAAAATTATACAACTGCCAATTGCTTCTCTAATCTTATAAACAGCAATTTGCAATGAGGACAGAAGGAAGTGTGGACTCCACCAGGATGGAGTCACTTGATATTCTTAGATCACAGAAACATGAACCACTAGGGAATCCTGGAGCTTCTTGACTAAAGGAAAACCCAAGTGACAAAGCAGTGAAGCTCTTTTTCCGTGTGTAACTGGGGCCCTGGGAGCCGACTCACCACTGTAGCCAACGTGAAGGATTTGTGGAGAGCGCTGTTGGAGGTTTATCAATCACTGGCTGCCCACAGTCCCAGCCCTTCACAGTGAGATGAGTGGAGATGGTATCGGGCACTCTGTCACTCAAGCTGCAAATCTTGTAGTCAGCTGGAAAGATCAACAGAGAAGAAAGCTGGCAAGTTGAGCCACAGCTGAACGTGGCCATGATAGTAGGTCAGGAAAGGAAAAGGAACACAGCATTGGCAATGGAGGCTGCTATGAATGAAGGACTCTGTGCTGGCAATGAATTCCACCTACAGCATCTGATAAACAAGAGTAGGAGAAAGGAATCAGAGAGAATGTCAGAACTGGCTTCAAACCTTGGCTCCACCTTTTAATAATGACTTAGAGCAAGCTAATATCGCTAAGTCACAATCTACCCATACATAAAATAAAGAATTTTAATAGGTCAACAAAAGGAACTACCCACAATAGTCTCTAAGTTCAGGCATTTAGAGGCCCTTAATTCCAACTCCATGAGTTAACTGAGGTGAGGTGAGTCTTACAGCTAGGGCACAGGGGTAGGGGTAGGGGATTGGGTGGAGGAACACAATTAGATTAAGTCGTTGCCCATCAGAGTACTAACAATAAGAACAGAATCCCAGGAGCAAACAGAAGAATGCTTTCTGAAGATGTCTGTCAAGGGCTGGAGGCACCAGTAAAAGAGATGCCAAGAAAAGGTAGAAAGCGTAAGGAAGGAATGCAGGCTGGGGAAGATGAAGGTCGCATGTTCTCTCCCATCACAGCTTCTAATTTGGATGTTTATTGATGTGTGGATAGGTACATGCAGAAGCTGGGAAACAACAGATATGTGCAGTGGGTATATCTGTTATCTCAGCTATTCAGGAGGCCGAGGCAGCAGGACCACTTCAACCAGAGATTTTGAAACTTGTAGGGTTGTAGGTCTGAGTTTGCTCTGCCACGGGGCATGGTCAATTGGGGAGGTGGAATGTGGAGAGTTTGACTGTGCTTATCCCACACTGCCACACGGGTGGGTGCTGGGCTGTAGGGAAGCGCCAAGGCCCTGCTCTGGGGGTGGGAAAGCAGTCTGAGATGTGGGGAAATGGAGCTAGTTCAGGGTCCCGGGGCCTGTGACAAGGCCAGGGCCTTGAGTGGTGTTCTCAGACTCTTGGGCAGCAGGCTTGGCGGTGGTGGTTGTGGCTGGGAGTGCAGAGACCTTCTACAGGAGATTAGGCTTTGGCTCTGTAGGCAAAACCTTCAGGGCTCCCCACAGAGGATCTTGGTGAAGAGAGACAGTCCATGGTTCTAAACAGTTTATTGTCATGGCTGAAAATGAATGTGTAGAGCCATACCCCACTTCTCAGGGTGGGCCTGAGATTAAATACTTTTTGCAAGGAGGAATGTCTGAGAAGGGAAGTTCATTGGCTATGCCCTCCAGGCTTCTGAGTACCTTATCAGCATGGAGAACTCTGTTTTGGGCCTATGTGACCATAGGTCTCATCTCTTTTATGTGAGAAACATGACATGTGTTCAAGTTGGGAATCTGGCAGGATGCCGGGAGTCACCTAAGCCTGAAGTGTGTGCCCACTGAGTCTCCGGGTCTCTACCTGCTCTACCTTACCAAACTTCCTGGCATGTTTTTATCTCCCACAGACACTTGCCTGAGAAACAAATCTGTCAGAGAAGGGATGAGGTGGCTAGCACTCTTTGAGAAACTTTCAAACGGTTGGGAAAGACTTGTTTTGAAATAAGAATGTTTGCTTTGAAGAGAAAAGGCATTGTTTCAAGTTTGTTACTGTAAAATTCAGTTTCCTCAAGATAGAAAGCAGACAGTGAGGTCGATTCCCTGAAGTGGCATTACCATTAAAGAGGCAAAAGGTCTGTGTGGAGTTTCTGATGCGGACTGGCAGGAAACAAAGGCAAGAAATATGATATGAGTGGAGCTGATGAACAGGACATTGGCTAGTGTCAACAACACCCAGTCAGGGACACAAAGAAACCATCGGAGAACCTAAGGGAGTGGCTAACAATGTATGACACAATGTAATGGAAGAAGTGGGTGGGCAGCTCTTGCTTTTCGAGCCCACACTTGTTACAGAAAAGATATGGACATAATAGTTCTTAGGGAAAGGTCACCCACGTTTAGAAAACTAGAAGCAGAGAGTTCACATTTCTTGTTCTGGTTTTGGAAGAATAAAATATCTGGCTATGTGTCTTAGCAGAAACGGGGGAGGAAGACGGGAGAACAGGAAGCAGGTAGAAAGAAGAGGAAGAAAGCTGAAGGAAAGGGGAAGAGGAGAACAGAGTAGGAAGTACAGAAGGAGGAAAATAATGTCACAGACTCTGAGAGTAGGTATAAACGACAATGAGACCGTCAAATTAGATAGCTTCATCACCAGACAGAGCTTTTGTGAGCATCATTTCGCTTTGCTAAGAGCTGGATTAGGCTGATTAACTGAAGCCCCTGTGTGTAAAAACTCAGCAAAGGTTGCTGTTTAGAAAGAAAACATTGAGTAGTTTAGGCCATTAAAAAAATGAATATTCTATGTGAAAAACATTAAATATGGTAATGACAGAAGAAATTTTTGTTGTAATTATTGCTCCATATGTTACAGCCTTCGAGGGAAAATGCACGTAATGAGAGAATCTATTTGTTTTCAGACCTGTTTTCCAAAGTGAGTAACCTTAGGTTCTGAGTAAAGGAGCACGTGTACTTGACTGTGAGCGGAGCTCCGTGTGAGAAATCAGCTCTGGCTACAGAACAAAGGTAGAGACGGAGGTCCGTAGAGCTGAATAAGGGATGCGGGCCTGCAGGGTCCTTAGGTTGGAAGGAAGATTCAGATCATTAGATAACCCTCCTCACTTAGCTCCCTGCCCTTTGTTGCATCCACCCTCTGATTGACAGACTCCTCCCCTCTGCTAAATCACCTTACTTACACTGTCTTGGAGACTTATTCAGCACGGAGTAGAGGTATTTAATTGTGCTGGGAAGTTGGTTTGAGGTAGAATCCTGGGAAAACAGCTTTGTCTGTCTCCCCAGGAGTGAGCTTGTGCCAGAATTGTTTCAGATGCATGTTGCTCTGAAAACCGTGATTTGGGATGAACTGGAATGTAAATTGATAAGCAAAGTACTGCTTGATAGGTACTTTTGAAAGAAAAGTTAAAAAAAAAATTAAATGGAATTTCCAGGAAATTTTTACCCACATAAATTTTTGTCAAGTCCATTTCAACTGGGATCATTTTAGCTGATATATATATATATACGCATTTTCAGATTAAATTGCCTCCTGGGTGATTCTGGTCCTGTATCTGCTGTTGGAGATATTTAGGTAGCAATTCCGATGGTAATAGTACTCTAAGGACAGACCTTCCTGCTCTCTATTGGGACATTTTAATCCCATCCTTTGTCTTCATCTTTACTGGGTCTTTGATTCTCTGAGAATTTATTTTTTTCCAATAAATAAATAAATACTACAAGAAATAATCAAAAAAGTTAAATTGGGAAAAGCTAAAACTGCATATGGCAAAACTAAAAGAAAAATCAGTCATTTTCGTAACTTTCCGAACCGCAAACATTGACTCAAGAGTCTTAGTAGAAACAAGTCACTGTAACCTAAAACTATTAGGAGCTAAAACTTCACTGTAGGGGAAAGCTATTAGTGATTAAAATTGAAAGAACCTAATCTTTTAGCCCAAGTTTTGATCTGAAGAGTCTTATTTAGTTTTTCATATGACTGCCATAAATGAAAATTCAGATTGGTAAAAAAAGAAATTACTATAAATCTTTAAATACATGATTGATGAATCAAATCCTAATTGTGAGTTTGTACAAGATTTATAATTCCGGATGAAAATAATTTTGTTAAATAAAATAGAATTGCATAAAAAAAAACAGTAAAACTGTATTGTATAGAAATTCTCACAGGACATTAAATTGGCCTGAGATTATGACAAGAACTGCTTTGTCAATGAAAGCTCATTGACCAAAATCCATCAGCATTCAGTGAATTCTGATTTATTAAGCTAGAGTTCAAATGTTATGACTTTCTAAATATTGAGGTCAAAATTGTCCTGAGTTGTCTACAATGTCTTCAAAGAACAAATACTGAAAGCCCATATCCCATGAATAGGCTTATAAGGAAATATGGTCTCCTATGTGACAAATCCAATATTTATACTGAAGAAATGGTGTATTTTAAACATGGTCATGTCTCTGGGAAAGAAGATCATATTGAAAGAGCATTTCTCCTTTCTCTGTAGCAAACCGCTGCGTTTCTTGCATTGACTATACTATAAGGAATTCTATTAACAGCTGTGCATGGTATACTACTCCATAGCAAGTCCTGGACCAAACCGTGAGGATACAGAGCTAAGTCAAGCAGATGTGGAGTGCTGGGAGGTTGTCCTGAGCTAGTCTAAGGAGCAGCTGAGAGAGACAATGGGGAGCAGCCGAGCTCAGCGCTCTCCTACCCATGACATGCTCAGCGAGTTGCCTCCTGCCAACTCCTTCATATGAACAAAGCAGATAACAGAACAATGAACATAAAATAGCTTCCACTGAACGGTGACTCACACTGAGGCCTTATTAAACCCAAGCATCTTGAGAACAGAACTAGGGATAGCAGGAAGTCTGAGCAAAGCCAGAGGTTTGGATGTTGTTTTACAAGATTCTTTTAATATTTTCACAATGTCGAAACTAAAAGTAAGCCTTAAACTGTGTCCTTAAATCAGTCTAGAATGCAAGAGGGTTAAATGAGATTTCCATCTTTAAAAATGCAAGAACTCAAGGTTTCGTTTGATTGCACCAACTTGGTAGATCAGAGGCTGCAGTGAAACAAGCTCTTCCTTCCATAAGCAGCTCCCTAGGCAGGTGGTGAATACCACCCAATTCCTGGGGAAAATCCTCACCACCCACTCCCAGCATTGCAGGTAAGAATGGCTGCTAGGGCCTAGGAACCCCAGAAGGGCACATAAACCAGTCCTTCAGGGTCTGAGCTCTTCATGCAGTTAACTAAGGATCATAATTTGGCAGCCAGAGGGCTGTGGCCTGGAAAACAGCTAGCAGAACTGGCTCCTGTGCCCTGGGCTGCCTAGGGTGGTGCTGGTCTGAGTCTGGAGCCAAGGCTGGGGAACCTGTAGTGGATGTCATCTGGTGGGGTCTAGAGCAGGGTGAAGGACACGGAAAGAACATAGTTTCCTATCCACCATTTTGGAACAAAATATTATTTTTTTGTATGTCTATTCTGCACAGACATTTGAAGTTTATTGTCTCATACAAAGAAAAGGTGCTGGGTTAAACTCTTCTCTTCATGAGTGGACCAGGTGACAGGTAGTCTTTCACAGTTGATGCACGCTTTCCGGAAAATTCCAACAAAGGAATCCACCAAGGAATAAACCCTTAATTTGAATTTTTTTTTAATTTTTTGGGGACAGATTTATAGATTTGGTTAGTAAATCCAGCAAGGCCTTAGATAAATTATCGTTTGAGTGGAAATACTTTAAAGAAAGTCAAAAACAGCTAATTAGCTCCAGCACATAATAATTTTTTTCCCTCGTTAACACAGATTGCTGGAAATGCACTGTTTTCATTCAAAGTTTCCTAATACCTAAATTATTCTGTGCTCTACGAAGATTAAAATACTTCAAGAAAATACTAAATGTCATTGTATTTAATTTAATTTTTGAGAAATCAAACAATAGTTCACAGCCTTGATTTTTAAACATCAATATTTTAAGGCAGTAATTATTTGTGAGTTGGTCATATTTCTTGTGGCTATGTGGAAAAAAAAAAGGAAATATCTGACAAGAGCAACTTCAAGCAGAGGGGAGTTCATTTTGGCTCACCGTTTGAGGGTACCAGTCGGGAATAATGGGAGCAGCGTCTAAGGAGGCTAGTCTCACCACTCAGCTACTTTCCTCCTTTCTCTCTTTTTCATTTTCTCCAGGACTCCAACCCGTGGGAGGGTACTGCCCACATTCTAGGTGGGTGCTCTGTCCTCGATTGAAACTAACTAGAAGAAACACCCTCTCCCACACATCCAGAGCTACAATTCAAAATAGTGATTCAAAACTCAAGTCACATTGGCAGTGAAGATTAACCATCGAAATTGGAGTCCCATTTTTTTTTCTTAATAGAGAATAAACTTTTCCCCTAGAGTATGCATCTCTGCAAGTAGGCTTGCTCATTGTTTATTCAGCTCCTAGTGAGTTCCTAATCTGTTGTTTTTTGTTTTTTGTTTTTTTTAACCACTAATTTCTGTTTTTAATTTTGGAAGTTCCAATTGCTCACTTATAAAATGGGGAGGTTGGGTGAAACGCCCTGTGTTGTTGAAGTCCATGGTTTGAGAAGGGAACCTCAGAGTACTTTCTGTCACTGCACAGATTTATCATTCCTCTTCCGTAAGAACTCACTGAAAGCCAGATGTCCACAGCTGGTGTTATCTCCCCAGCAGCAACAGCTGATAACCACTCCGCAGTTTCTTTCACAAGTTGTGTTGACAGCAGTAATATTGCATGGAGGGCAATCCTTCCCCATGCTGAGTTAGTAATTAGGGTGTCTGCACCACTAATTCTAACTGGACGTTACTTCTCCATGAATAAGGTTGTGTGTGCTCTTGGAACAGAAGGGTTTCTGGATTCCAAATCCCCCCTTTCTGGTAGAGAAGTTGCCCATCAATAATCTGCTGACCTCAGAGAAGCTTTTGCAGGGTGCTCTGCCTCTCCCTGTTTCAGCAGGCTGGAGGAGGTTCTCGGCTGGGCCATGGCTGTGTTCATCTGGTCACACTGAGAGAATCTGGTGTGTTAATTAGATCCTCTAGGTGTGGTGGGAATCCTGTTGCTCAACACGAAGTAAATTCATGGGTGACTTAGCCAGAGTACTCATGTTAAGTTTCATGTTAAGTCCAACACTAACAATGCCTTTCTGGGCACACTGGCTCCAACCAGGTCAAGACCCTGCCTCCAAGAGTAGCCACATATAACATTTGGTAGGGACAGTGTGTCAGTTGCACAGTGTTCTAGTAGACTCAAGATCAACATTCTGGTAACAATAATTTATAATGCTTAAATTGGTGAATTAACGCAACCTCTCAAATGTTTCAATATTTTCAGACACCATATCTTTGGCATCCCCAGCTCTTCAACTTACAGAAAACTATAATAAATAAAATGCTTTAGGTCTGGTCCCTCCCTAGAAAATGAAAAAGGTAATAACAATTATCTCATGGTGGCTTTGTACAAAGATTAAGGTAGGGCCATAAAGTACTTGCCATATACGCATAGGGGTCTGAATTTGGGCCCCCAGGACACACATGTCAGCATGTAGCTTACCAACAGCACTCTGAGGGCAGAGACAAAAGCAGTCTAGGATTTTCTGGCCAATCTAGTCTAATCAGTGGACATCAGGTTCAAACTCTTCTTAAAGAGAAGCTAGGAACATACTTACCATGGACCCCAGATTCCATGCATGCATATCCATACAGATGAACATGTCCACACACAGAAAGAGATTAAAACACTCTACACAAAATGCTGACAACTGTACAGTCACTCAGTAATACATACTGCTCTTCTTTATGGAAGGTGAAATAACAACTAACAAGTTAGTGGGCCTGCTGATGCTGGGAAGATCTTGCATGACTTTGAGTCTTGAGTTTTGCACCTTCCTGTCTCTTGACTTAGAACACATTACTAAAAGCCTATGAGCTTCAGCTGTTGGAGCTGAAAATGGGTATATTGATGGTTACTTGAGAAAGCTGTCAAAAGTGCAGATACATGAGATATTATAAGAAGACATACAAAGATCTATGATCATATTTCCCTCTTTCTTAAAAGAATCATTCTAAGCTTCACTGAGGAATAACTGTGGAGTTGACTGCCTGTACTATCATACTTTGCAGTAGATGTCTTGAAAACTGACTATCACATTCAAATAAATCAGGCTTTCATTTTCTTTGATAGAGATACTTTTAAAAGTATTCTCTGTATCTGTGTGTGTGTCTGTCTTTCTTTCTCTGTCCCTGTGTTTCTCTTTGTGTCTCTGTATCTCTCTATCTCTTTGTCTCTCTGTCTCTCTCTTTGTCTCTCTGTCTCTCTTTGTCTCTGTCTCTGTCTTTGTCTCTCTTTTTGTCTCTGTCTGTCTCTCTTTGTCTCTCTGTCTATGTCTCTCTCTGTTTCTCTCTCACACACACACACTGTATTCCATTTAGAGGAAGCCATTAGCACCCTCTGAGGAAGCCTAAGCCACCCTCCACAGATGACAGGCCAGACAGGGAGGGTTGAGGGCTCCAGCCTCCAGACACAGGAGCAGAGGAGCTTCCAATGACTCTAGTCTCAAGCTTCTGAGTCCTCTGAGCCTGGACTTTGAAAAATAAGTGTTGCAAGATATTTCCTATCCATTCACATTGAGGCAGTGAGAGGCCAGTGATTGAAGGGGAGAGAGGAAAAGGAGCTAAGAGAAGTGAGGGGAGGAGAGAGAGGAGGCTCGGTGGACCAGAGGAGCGGAGCAGAGAGGGAGATACGGATATTCAGATGGCTTCAGACGTAGTTCTGGTGTTTTGGAGTGGTTATAAATATTGGGATAAGACCTTATCTTTGTAAATTGGCATTATGTAATTGGGAGTTTTATATTCATAAATATATTTGGTTAACTAATCAAGTTTAAGAGTCATGCTTTACCGAATACTTGGAAGGAGTGGTGCAGAGGCCTGGCAGGGCAGTACTTTTTTAAATAATTCCTGTTACAAGTAAGCACACATTTTTTTTCAAATGTCTTAGCTTGGTTCTACGGATCCATGAGCAAAGTAATGGCTACTTATGCCACAAAGTTCTGGTGCAATTTATTATGGAACTAAACAATGGAAAAGTAATTTCACCTAAGAAATATCAAGTTTGAAAATGCATGTAGCATAGTTCTGTTTATGAAAAATAATCCAAAACTATCAATGCTTCTGCAGACATAAGAACTATACATAGGTGGTACTTGCGTGAATATATGCATGTATGTGTCCTGTGCTATGGTAGAAAGATCTATGTGCTCTTGCCTCCAGATTTTATATTTATCCTCAAATTTGAGACAATGGTACACAGAGCTGCAAGTTTTAGGGATGTGATGTCTTAAGAACAAGACTTCAGAAATAGATATGTTTCCTTACAAAAGAAGCCATTGTGGGGCTGAGTTAAGCTTTCTGTCCAGTGAAGATACATCTAGAAAGCATTGTCACTGAAAAAATGGCTCCAATTTGCTGATTCTTTGACCTCAGAATTCCCAGCTGCCATAATTACAAGAAATTAATTTCTATGCCTTATAAGCTACCCAGTTTATGTTATTCTGTGATAGCAACTGGAGTAAATTAACAGAGTATGTGCGTGTGTGTTTCAGTGCATGCATAAGACTAAGTTTCATGTGCCTGGATTGTGGATTTATTAGTATATAAGCAGCTGCCTACAGTGATACACAGTACAGTTCAGTGTTACCTCAAGTGAAGAAAGCAAGATAGAAGGAAAGTAACAACATACAGGATGTTCAAGGCTTCCTTCCAAGGGAAAACAATCAATACTGTTCTCATAAAAAGTGTCATTTCTCAGTTATACTCTTACCACCTGAGATAGCCCAATACTAGGCCAGACTATTTTTCTCCCTGTTGGGTAAAGTCTCTCTCTCTCTCTCTCTCTCTCTCTCTCTCTCTCTCTCTCTCTCTCTCTCTCTCTCTCTCTCCACACACACACACACACACACACACACACACACACACACACACACACACGAGTGGGGGAGGGGGATTGCTCCTCACTCAAAAGCAAAAGTCTGTTTTGAAGAGGCACGAAGGCTTCTGTGGAGAGTTGAAAGGTCATTAGGATCCCTGTACCTTCACCTAACTATGCTTTCATCCTAAAACAGCTCTCAAAGATAACTCTATCGAGTAAACAGGAAGATGGAAACCCATCTAGAATAAGTGTAGACAGAGTCACCGGTGGCCTCCTAGAAAGCAAGGACTTAAGACTTGAGAGTCGGTAGACCTGATTTATTGGAAGCAGAGAAGTATGACGAGCTGGGCTCAGGCAACTGGATGTTCAGATGTCATAGTTAACTTTGCATTTACCACAGGGAACACTTAAGTTAGCACTTGGAATAAATTGAATAGTGGGATAACTTGTAATATCAGTCCTGGGTTAATTCATATAATAACCTGCCCACTTCAAGGAGTCAAAATGAAGGGCTAATTCCTGATGGCACTGAAATCTTACAATCAAGATACATGATTTCCGAAAAATTGGTAGTGACCTACACAAATTTTGCCTTCAGTATTAGATGTCCTAACCTGAAATAATAGAGCTATGGAATCTAAGATATTCAATTATTAAAATATTTTTCAGGAAAAACAAAGAGAAACAAGACAAAAAACAACAACAATCCTCCTGCCCCGCCCCCCCAAAGAATGCTGTATCCTAAAGAACATTTTTTGCTAAGAAAAAGGGAGCATAGAAGATAAGTAACAAGAGAACTTGAGGCAGGGGGTGGCAACATTGCATGATGGGAATTTGAAGGGTTACAGAACACCTTGTGCACTTAACTAGGATAATCACAGTTTTCCAAGAAAGGTAAATTAAGAGAAAGTCCTGGATCGTCACCAATATCATCGCAGGAAAGTGACAGAGATGGAAACGAGGGAGCTGCAGACAAGGACCTTTCTGTCCTGCTGCAGCGTTGGAACCTCAGGAACCCAGTCAGTGGACCCACTGGACACTTTTTTGCCACTGTATGTGTTGTGTGGTGTTTGTATTGCCTGAGCTAATGCTCCCAAGGTTTCTGCTTCCGTCAAAGATCCATTTTCGGAAACAAATTGGCAAGTCCCAATTTGCTGTGTTGCATGTTTTCCTTTCTACGCCTTCTGCTCTCTTCTCTCCCCAAAGACTTTACTCATCTTCACAGTCTACTTCCCGGGGACCTGTTATTGGAACCCATTCATGGGCTACAGTTTCTTTGCAGCATGCCCTCTACCCTTGACTTTGTGTAACTCCAGAATAGAAGCTTCTACACCAGTTGCATAGGGTGAGAGTTGAAGGCCACCTACCTGGCCCAGATACCCATATCCAGGGCCCTTGCCTGCAAGGTCGGACTTTAATTGGTCTCTTGTTGACTCCTGCCACTTCGTCTTCCTAGCAGGCAAGCAACATGGCAGATGGGTCACCAGACATACACACAAGTCTGTTAATTCTACCAGTTTGCAATACGCTCCTCTAAATCCACAGCCATTTCCTGTTTCTTCCTCACTTCTTCCAGCTCACAGTTTACAAAGCAAAAACAAAAGAAATCCGAATTTCTAATGCTGGACGACTTAAAGGGAAGACATTATAGTAACACTTAAGCTAAGATACATAGAGGAGATGACAGTGTGAGCAGTAGACACATAGTGAAAGATCATAGAGGCCAAAGGGAATTAGTCAGAACAATGAGATGAAACGGAAAGGATGCAAATCATGTTCTGCTGCTAAGAAACAGTTCCTAACCAAGGTTCACCTAGTCGGGGAAATATCTTCCCTGAGGAAAACACATAGTTGTAGTAGCTGGAAGGAAGTGTGAATACGACCCAGGTACAGGCGCATACTGAAATGTTTCAGTGAAGCCCATTAGTTTGTACAGTAACACACTCAAAAAAAAGTTGCAATCGCAGAGAATTGGAAACGCACTCAGCAACTGCCCGACATGCTTTGTCAGCACACAGTGATCATGGATTTCCCCGTCTGGGTCCCCGTCAATCTGACTTTGACCAACTAGAAAACTGCCTTTCATTTTCTAGGGACTTAAAATGAATCCCTTAAACTGAGATCAGGGAAAAGCTGCTAGCTCTGACCCTCAGACACACAGTTTTATAACATTTTCATTTACCACAAAATCTCTGGATTCGACTGGGTCTGTGCTTTGTCCGGATCTGCGAGAACATTTGGCAATTGATAGTCTCTTTCACCATCCTTCTTGGCAGTGGCTCTCATCCTATGTCACCTTTTGGTCCTTACATACTGTTAGATATTTTTATTTCTTCCTGCCTTAACAAGTTACTAAGACTGTTGAAGACAGAAGATATTCTATTACTTAAACTTTCTAGCTTGAGAATTTCTACATGGCAATCAACTGTAAGTATATCCCAAACCACAATTATCAAATGCAATTTAAAAATCAATATAAGTACAAATTATTAATGAACTCAGTATCAGACACTACAATATTTTAATTTTGTATCCTCAGAACAACATAATAGGTATTATTATTCTCATTCTATAGTGGAGGAGGTCAATGCTTAGGAACAAAAGAAAAATAAATAACACCTGAATCACCTCATGAGTAAGTGATTGAGCTGGAAGTCAAATCTGTGGGTTGCCTCCACCTCAGTATGAAGGTCAGAGACTACAAGTCCTATTGTTTCCTAGCACATGATAATAGCTAACTTTGGTGAATGTGATTTACCAGGCATTGAACTACAAGTTTCACGTATTTGCTACTGCATGACATCATAGGAAGAGATGCATAGAAAAGGACATGTATATAGAGACATGGAAACATGAGCCCATCTGCCTAAGGAGGGATAGAACTGTGATTTCACTTCAAGACCATTCAAGAACCCACAATCTTCAGTACTCCAGTGAATCACCACTGCAGCGCACACACACACACACACACACACACACACACACACGCACACACACACACACACACACACAAATAGATTTTCAGGTGTTCAGCCCATTCCATTGTCACCCCAGCATTAGTTATGATTCAGTAACTGATTAGAGATAAAATTGCTCCTGTACCTTTCTAATTCCAAAATGGCATCACAAGTCTTTGGCCTTGAGTGAATTTCTTGCAAAAAGTCCTCTGCCATGTGTCTGTGTAGAAGGGTGAGAAAGGGGGTGATAAGAGCAAGGCTGTTCTTGAAGACCTCAGGAGAAAAAGGGAATCTGTAAAATAATGTGTTTGAAAATTTCAGTGATTGACTGCATCCATAGTTTAAAGAATTCTGGTGCCTAATTTTCAGTGGTTCTGATCCTTTTATTGAACCACAGTGTTAGCTCACCTAACAAATTCCAATGATAACAAAGTATAGGAAACACATACCAAGCCGGGCGGTGGTGGCGCATGCCTTTAATCCCAGCACTTGGGAGGCAGAGGCAGGAGGATTTCTGAGTTCAAGGCCAGCCTGGTCTACAAAGTGAGTTCCAGGACAGCCAAGGCTACACAGAGAAACCCTGTCTCGAAAAACCAAAAAAAAAAAAAAAGAAAGAAAGAAACACATACCAGCTAGCGATAGGGAACCAGAAACTCCTCCAAAACCTGGATGGTATCTTCCAGCTATCTCTTGCACCCAAAGCACTAGTGATAGCATAAGTAAAAACTATCATCCACAGACTTTTGTGACGATTCTTCTTCTCCACAGTACAGATGTGGAGAAGAGTAAACTTCATTGAACAGTACTGCCTATAGCATT
The DNA here is from genome assembly GCA_036184795.1 of Tokudaia tokunoshimensis. Taxonomy (NCBI): domain Eukaryota; kingdom Metazoa; phylum Chordata; class Mammalia; order Rodentia; family Muridae; genus Tokudaia; species Tokudaia tokunoshimensis. The sequence continues at coordinate 19,813,457 of BTHU01000017.1, forward strand.
CAAGAGCCACAGCTGTAGGCAGGAGCTACCATACTTGGTGTATGTAGTGGTGGAGACATGTATGTTAGGCAAACACTGTAACAAGTGAATCATATCACCAGCCCCTTGATATAATACTAGTGCTCCTGTGCACTATAATAACTCCCCCCATTTGATGGAATCAAGTGCCTAGAATGAATGAAATGACAGATGGAGTAATCAGAAAAGGCAAAACTTTCCGAGTAGGAAAAAACATGCCTGAATTTAGAAAATTTAAACACTTGTACCTGACATATTTTTAAATCAGTTTGAATTAAACAAAACAAACTCTTACAATCCTGCTCCTAATTACTTGTTTCATTTGTATTGCATCAAAAAGGGATAGAAAGGAAATAAATTCTTTCTACAGAATGAATTAATAAACCAACATTATTGCTGAAGCAGGATTGATATAATTTGACATCTCTAGTACCCAAACCAAGATGTGGTGTCTGGATAAGACCCTGAGAGTATGAACTTGGGTTACGGGTAGAAACTGCAGTCATTCTATCACTACATAGAACAAGCCAAAAAGGATTTTGAGATAATAGAAAAGGGAAAAAATATGCATTTGATTCATGGGAGTGAGTATATACAAGAGGGGAAAGTACATTTGTTTCTTTAACTTATTTCTAACCCAAGTGGAAGAAATTGGAATGTCCATGTCAGAGTGGAGACAATTGCTAGAATAAAGGCTATGGCAGCATGCTGACTCTCCACACAGCATGTCTTCTCTGTCCTGCGAAGGGCAGCTCATAACCTAGCAAGCACTAGGAGGAAAGGCAATATCTGCAAGGTAGGCAGATGACTTCACCCTGGGCTGGTCTGAGCTAAGCTCTTTACCTGCTTATAGTCCACTATCCTCACAAGAGCCTTGAGCATGATGAATTTGAGAACTCTTATTATCTCCCCTTTACAGATGGGGATTAGGAACATTGAGCTACCCAAGATGACAGTTAGGGAGCCATGAAGTCAGGATTCAGCCCCAGGTACTTAGATGTCAAACTCCTAACAGCTTCCTCCTCCTGCTGAGGTTTGAGAATTACAATCAAGGAACGTCATCTTAATTCTGTGCTTGATCTGGATTCTCAAGAGTAGGCACAATCTGGATAAACCTGGATTAGGGATATGATTATCTCAGTTTGAGAGACGAATGCAGACACAGATGTGCAGAATATACACATATACATACATACACATTTCCCATTTATTGATACATTTTGAGTTGGTAAACTTTTTGGCATAGAGTAGCCTCACTCCCCTTCAGCTGTCTAACTCTTAGAGCAAATGAAAAGACACAGCTGGAAACAAGTCTTTGTTAGGCAAAGGAATTCCCAAACTATGCTTCTAGTTTTATAGTACTTTTTTGGTTCTGTGAAAAAATAACAGGTTTTAATTGATTCATACATGAGTACTATATTTGCCTGTGCCTTCTTGCCCTATTTTTTCTCTTTCTTTCTATTAATCCCATTTCTACTTTTCAAGTACTGCTTCTGCTTTCATCAATTAGTAGATAGAAGATAGCAGATATAAATAGTAATTGATAGGGATTTAAATAGGGATAGATTGATAGATGGTAGCTATAGATTGATAGGTAATAAATATATAACTATATAGATAACAGACATATTTATAGATATTACACAGTAAGAAGATGGTAAGTGATAGACATATGCAGATGATCATTTCTACACATGCATTGTTTCCCTATATGGTCCTTTAGCCCCAGCAGATAATATTTCTGTGTTTTATTGTCTCAGGCCAAGTAACAAACAGCTAGAGACTAACCTTGTAGCCTAAAGCTTATTCTTGTTATTCAAGAAGATAGTTCTGCTGGGCCTGGCCCTTCTCTTAGAAATCTCAGAGATGACCATGGCCTAAGAGGCCCCACAACCATTCCTGTTTTTACCTCCTGGTTTTCTTGGATCTTTTCCAAATTACATGTCTCTATGGCCTAGGAATATGCTTTCTTTAGCCTCTGTTTGGTCTTCCTATGAAGCTGTACCTGACCAGCATTATGTAAAATATTGCAAAGAACAGAGAAGGATAAAAATAAAGAAGTGTCTCCAGGATATATAGTTAGCACAAGAAAACAAGGAGCCAGTGCTAATAAAAGATAAGATCTGGGCCAACTCTGGCTCGCCACCATTTTTGGGGACAGCCTGTGACTAAAGGTTGGTGTTTACATTTTTTAAGTGATTAGAACCAAAATGAAAATTGTGTGGAATTTCAGGATCCCTTAATAGAGTTATCAGGATGCAGCCACGCTTATTCACTGTGTGCTGGGCGTGGCTACCTTTCGGAAGTTAAGTAGCTGTGACTTAAGCTTTGGGCCAGCAAAGTCTGGAGTGCTGGCTGTTGCTCTGCACAGCCCACTGATTCCTAAAAGAGAGATCAGAGATTAGATATCGTAGAAGAGAAACGTGGTCACCAATAGTAGACTTGACATCTCATTATGAAAAAGAACTGGAAAACTATGGGAAACTTTCTGACAAAGATGTCACAATAAGAATACCAATGGTCCCCAAGTGAAATAGTTTTGACTCTACAGGGTTGTGGAGCAAATTCCATTAGTTAAAAAAAATACAGTTTGAATGTATAGCTTTGGATCTTTACTCTAAGGCAAAAATATTCAGAATGCTAACCTCTAAATGCTGGGCAAGGATGAGAGCCATAACCCATGCCACTTAGCATAACCAAAACACGGAAGAGCAAAAACTCCTCACACTCTGCTCTTTGGTCTGTGGTGTTTAGGGGGTAAGGCCCCGTAAATGCATGTTTCACCAATTTTTCATGGATTTACTATCTCATAATCCTAATTAAAGTCAAGAAACACTGCACCAAACCTCTTGATTTCAAAGGAATGACTTCCGCAGTAGCCTACTGTAATGAGCATTCATTACAATGTCATAAAACGGATCCAGATGGCAAGTCATCTACTCAAAGAGAGTAGAGACACCCACAGTCACTGGACTTTTAAGTCTTTAAGGAAAGCTACTCATCAACTCTAGAAGTCACCATAGAGCAACCAAGAAAAACCACCTGGTGGGACCAAGTTACTACCACCTATCATTGCAGCATACTTCATTCCATACTGTAGAGTGTAGCTGGGGATAGCCCTCTGTATGTTTCCTGTCCGTGGTCAAGTAGACTCTGCTATTGTCAAACTAGAACAGTGTCCTCAGAGACTAAAAAGTCTATATAAGGGCACTTTCATTTGAAGGGAAATTCAAACACAGAAACCCCTCAGTGCCTTATGTCCCTTTCTTGGTGGAAAGACTCCCTTTCCCATGGATAATGGATCTATTTGGAGTGATGTACCCATCTGGACCTAATGGAAAGTTGCCTCTTAGGTGCCCTGCTCTAAACTTATAGACATTTCACCATCCATTGGCTAAAAGCATCCACAGGATGAGAAAACCCTCCAAACTCTTGTGTCTTCTAAAAGCTTTCTGCTTTATTTATAGATACAAAGCACTGTTCTTTCACATAGCCATCTGGGTCTTACTGCAGACACCTCTGGTTTTGTTCCCAAAACCAAGAATGAGGTAGAAATGGAAGAAGAAAAGAAATAAAACCAAGAAGGAAGGGTAGGGAGAAAAAGAGGAAGGGAAGGAGGGAGGGACAGAGGAAGGGAGAAAGGAAAGTAGGGAGGAAGATACACTGGCATGTGCCTATCTATTAACACTGATGAGACAGTAGACAGCTGGTCATTTATCTTCCTTTGAAGATTTCCATTTATGTCAAACTTATTTTGAATAAAATAGCAAAAGATTTTCATTTTAACTAGCTCAGTAAGTCCCAAGAGCTTTTAAATCTTAGCTCCTTAAAGAACCATGCCCCTCTCTTCTGAAGCAGTTAAGCTGCTTGAACAGTGCTATTCAAAACATCAATTTTGTAGAAATCCTCACATGTAGAAAGGCAAGAGGACCTGGTGAAATTAGCCAGGAGAGAATGGAGTTTTAATTCTCACTCTGTCACTTGCTGGCCAGGAGATTGTCACCAAACCCCATGGAATCCCAAAATGGTCAGATAAGAGGTATGGATGATAACAGTTCCATGGCACACATCACAGTTGGCTTTGGAAATCAGAATTTACACATTCCAGCCTTTAGAATCCATCTGACTCAGACAACTGTGTTAATGTTCACACACACAAAAAAAAGTTCCAAAAAGTCAGAGTGATGGAACACCCTTTATGAAAAATTTGAAATTCAAAGAACTTTTGTAGGAAAGAGGGAAAGAAACATCCTTAGGCAGGGGAAATGATGTAGAAAAAAAATCAGAAAAGCCAAAAAACTTGAGGTGTGTTCAAGGAGACGTGAGCTAACCTGTGGACCCTGGGTGAGCTGAGTATGTTAGTGAAGGGATGAGTAATGAGTGCAGAAGAGGTGAATGGAAACCACGCAGCAAAACCGAGGATGCCAAGGTTAGACCTACAGAGCTTACTTAGTTGACAGAGAGTCTGTAATTTGGCACAGAAGATAGACCATGGGGAACTTGGGAACATGCAGACTTGACTTGGAGCTGCCATTTCCTTCAGGTTGGAGTGGAAGGAGTTGTGCTGTCTGATCGGAAGAGACTGATCACTAGGTAGGACAGAAAGGAAGGATGAAATGCCTCTCCCTCGAGTCTGAGTGACATAAGGCAATGACATGTTGGTAGCGGAAGCAGACAAAAGAGGGAGCAACACAGAGAAACCATTTTAACCAACGTTTCAGCTTCTGAGCTGACTGGTTTTGAGCACTTACAAATATTATTACATGCCATGTGGAATGGATTTGAGAGAGAAATGGTATTATGTCTATCTTTGCTCTATCTGCCTTCGCTCTGGGAAGTGGCCATGTTACCAGCCCCCTCCCAGCTTCTCTTGAATTTGAGGATAAAAGACACACACAGTTGTTCATTTTTAACTTGCCTTTTTGGCACAATAGCTGGATGCTACTATCGCCTGTCTGGAAAAGCATGCCCTTATCAATTTCTTATCCCTGCCTCTCCTACCTGCCCTAAACTTTAGAAGCTCAGTCACTTCTAGCCCCTTTTAAATACCCCTGACCACCCGCCTATAAGAGCAGCCTATGTGGCCACTCCTTTATGAATCTCACATGGCTGGTCAACTCTTCTTCATGAGATGCATCATGAACTCTATCTCTCTTCCCTTGGGTCTCTCTGCTTGTCTCCAAGGACCCAAAAGTCCCTCCTATCCCTTTTAACCAACAATTGTCCCATGGCTTTCTTTACTGACATATCAAAAACCAATCGGGGAACAGTACCTCAGCATCAAAACTGTCCCTACAAAATGGGGCAGAGGCAATTGTATCCAGTCTTCATATTCCGACATATTCGCCAGAACAGGCAGAAGGAAGGTAGAGTGACCCAGCAAGCAGTAAGGCAGCTCTTGTAGAACCATAAGGCTATAATAATAGACAGGGGACACAGGGCTCTCCATTAAGGCTTTCCACAGGTTTGAGTTTGACCTTTACCATAGGTCCATCCAACAGATAGACATGTAGGAGATCTAAACTGTCTCTGAGACAGCTAAATGGGGAACCAATTGCCATGGAGGTCTAACTTAGATGAAATGCAATATTTTTTATTACTTTTCTAGAAATTTGACACCATTCTTCAATTTGAACCAAAGTGGCTTTTTTTTCCCTTTAAAAATGATTGACACTCAAAAGGTAATACTCTTTAAACTCCTCCAATTAAAGCAAATTTAATTTTAAGTTTAATTAAAGGAAACTTTAATTAGAAAGAAGATTAAATTTTAATTAAATTTCTTTAAAATCTTCATACCGGCCTTTATGGATAATATTTCTGTCAGAAGCCAAATCCCTTCTTAATATTCTTAAATTCTATTTTAGCAGTTTTCTTCGTATTAAAACTGCTCCTCACCAGCTGTACCTGCCACTGTGAAAATTATTCCCACCTTAAAATACTTGAAAATGCAACAGAGGAGCCAAGGTCTCCCTGGGCAGAGAAGGAAGACAGCGGATTCCATTATTGATGAGATTTTTTTTATTATGATTTTCAATCTCTTCCCAGTACTTTCCATTGCGATGGGTATAGTAGCCTGCTGTGAGCCAGTTGTGATACACCCACACATCAACAAATATTTAAGGAGCACCTACTGTGTGCATGTCCCTGCACTAAGTTTCCTACCTAACAAGGAAACACAGTTAAAGTGCTAGCTCAACTAGCGATTCTGGACAGCAGAGCTAGGACCAGCTGTGTCTGACAGGCTCTTGGCTGCTTTTCCATTCTTAAGATCATGGAGGAAAACACCAGCTTTAGTACTGGCCAGTTCATTCTTCTGCTTGACCCAGTTTAATGTTATCATGCCTTGGAAGATCTAAGTCTAGATCTCGGCTGCAGTGACTATTAAATAGCCATACTATTGGTGGAACTGCTCATGTTTCTCATCAGTAAAAATTGGCTAGTAAAATTCTGGAATGATCTAAAGATCCATTGAAATGATATAGGCGAGGAAAGATTCTGTAGACCAGAAAGTGCTGCTCGGGTGAACTGAGACACTACTTTTGAAAGTCTCTGTCTTCCCACCCTTTGCTTGCTGTAGACTCACCTGATAGGTGAGTCTGGAGATATCCCTACTTTGCTCATCTCTTGTTATTTTCCTGTTCTTGGTGAAATAAAGGTGATCCTGTTAACTTTTCTATTACCAGAGCCTTCATGTTGCCATGTGGTGTATCCTAAATCCATCATGCCCAACATCTGTGTCCTGCAGTCCATATCCAAATCCATATTCCCATTCTTCCCGGACACCCACCAGGCACCATCTCTGACTGCTATTGTTGTGAATCTAAACTCTCCCCCTCTACTAGGCTGGTAAGTGAGTATGTGTGTATATGTGTGAGTGTGTGTGTGTGTGTGTGTGTGTGTGTGTGTGTGTGTGTGTGTGTGTGTAAAGGACAGAGGCCAGCCTTGAATGTTGTTATTCCTCAAGATCTTCCCACCTTATTTTTTTGAGGCTGAGTCTGTGTCCTGAAGCTCATTAAGTAGCTGGTTTGACTGGCCAGTGAGATTCAGGGATCCTCCTGTCTCTGCATCTGTGGCATTAGGATTATATAGTTACCAGCACACTTTTTAAAGCAGGTTCTGGGATTCACACTCCTGTCATAAAGCTTGCAAAGGAAACAACAAAAGAGCTTTCTTCCTAACCCTGTCTATGTGCTTTTGAGAGGGCCACCGAGAGAAAAGTCTCTGCTCCAACAACATAAACCCTGCTTCAAAACTGCTAATGTAAGAATGAAGTTAAAATAAATAATTTCCTTAGCTTGCTTCTTGGAAAGGAAATATCTTTTTCTCATATTACCACATTGTGCTTCCTGCTATTGTACATGACTATGCTGAGCCCCACTCCACATTTAAGCACACATCTCACTCCTTGAGTATATCACAGATGCAAACGCCCATGAAGCATGCTCCGAAGAAATATTCCCAAAGTATTTGTTTTACTGTTCCCTAGCCAGACAGCCAACCCCCAACTCCTTTTCTTTGGACTTAAAGAAACATCACTATACTCTGCGTTTACTGAGGCCCTGGTATCATATTAAATCAATCGTGTTTAAGAGTTCAACTTGACTTCCAGCCCTTTTGGTTGAGTTTTATATTTCTAAGACCTGGAAATACACACACACACACACACACACACACACACACACACACATTCAGAGAGAGAGAGAGAGAGAGAGAGAGAGAGAGAGAGAGGAAAAGGCACTGACCAAGGCCTGACAGGATTATCTGAACCTTGTATTAAGAGCTGTCCTTTCACCTGCTCATGGATTCGCCCAGGAAGGGCCCATGTTTCCTGTTCTCTGTTGTTACTGTGCTAAGCCCACTGCCGTGCCATGCTCAAATTATGTTCATTAACTGTGTTATGCAAAGGATTAGAAGCGCTATTCTAACTTGTTAGAGACTTTTTTTTCCAGAACAACACACATGCTGATTTTGTGAGCACATGGAAGACAGACGTGGTTAGAAACGGAAAACCGATCAAAGGATGGTGCTGAGATTGGTGGATTTGGCATGGGGCAAAGCGACAACAGAGTCTGCTGGGAGCTGTGTGAGGCAGAGAGGCCCCCAGAGTGAGATCAATCAGTAAACCAGCGGCAGAGGAAACAAAGAAGGCTACACCTCCGCCCTGGGCTCCAAGCCTTGGTTATTCCTTACTCAACTGTGAAGTGGGCTTGGCAGGATCCATGTAATTCTCACGTTTTCATTTTAAGGAATATTGAGACACTTTATTATAGACCATTTGTTAAAAAGCTTTGAGTTCTTCAGAAGACAGATACCTAGAGCTGTTCAAAGGATGGCTCCCTCTACTGATGCGCAGTTGTTACACTGTTACCTTGAAACAGAATAAATGTTACATTGAAACAGAAGAAATGGCCATCAGCAATGCACCTGGCTGCTTCTTTTATTTTTTTTTTCCTTAAATCACTACTTGTGGGATTTTTTTTTCCCCTCTTTCAAGGCTAAATTAGAATTGCTCTTCATTACTTTTTCACTGGCAATTAAAAAAAGATCAAAGTGGGACTTTTAACAAGAAGTCAGCATGCTCATTTTTTTACTCTATAAAAAACAACAGAACACATCTCAGGAACACTTTCTTTTTAGACTACCTTTAAGAATCATTGGATATAAGTGACTTTGTGGGGATTGGGGAGGGGGGAGACCAGTGCTCTGAGAACTGAAGAAGGAAGATAAAAGTTACTAGTTTTGAATGCTGATATTCCCTTTTTTTCTTACACCAGCTGCAGAACTCCCAAACTTCCAGAAACCCTGCTCTAGTGTTATGCTAACTGGAAGTTCAGCTGTGCCCTCATCTCGTTATCAGGAAGCTGCTAACAAGGAAGCAGGGGATGCTCACTCTCTGGGAGGCTCTGCCTCTGTTATCTGACTCTGCCTCACATCTCTCACCATGAAGAACCTTGGGAGGTGAGCTCTCAAGGTTAGAACGACACGGGGAGTTGAATAATTTTCTTTTTCTGATTTGGTTATTTCTTTGCAATCTACTTTCCATCCTGGGTTGTTGACTTCAGTGACTTGCTGACATACTCGGGCTTTATTTCCTGCCTTGCTCTTGATCGGTTTGCGGTTTGCTTCTGGAAGCATCTTCACTGAGAATCTTACTTGATAGGATTTTCAACAGACAATTACCACTAACCACAGTCATTGTCCTCTCTTCTTCCTTGTTCTTCCCCCCCCCCTTCTCCCCTACAACCATTAGCTTATTTATGAAAATGAGCATGTAGACGGACATTAAGAAAGAACAGTGATGTGGACATAGGAGCTGGCTCACTGTAGGTAATGAGAGGGAAAGGCCCAGGCTGAAAACTACACATTCCTCACACATGCTGCAGAGACTGAGCTAAAGGGAAAATTAAGGATTAAAACAGCAGAGTCCAAAGCACTGAACAAGATGGATACAACTGTTTGTAATTGGATATAAATCAACCATCCTAGCTGCATAACAGGAGGAACAGGGTTCTGGGCCATTGATAAGCAGCATAGCTACCTTGAAGGAGATATATATATATATATATATATATATATATATATATATATATATATATACACACACACACAGCAGTATTCTTTCTAATGCTGTTAATTGTTACAGATTAAATTGTAAGTGAGGGTGGTTTTGAATAAGGAACTTCCAGCTAGCTAACTAACTATCTTAGATGTCACAGACTGAGAGATAACTCTGAAATAACCAACATGGATTACAGTCACATCTTGGTGGTTGTGACATTAACTCTCTGTCATGGGAAAGCTACAAGCTGTTCATGTAAAAAAAAAAAGAAGAAGAAGAAGGGGAAAGAGAAATGAGAATAATTAACATCACTTGAAATACCTGCAGGGTTGGATGATAGTAATGACCACCAAATGACTTACACCTAAGTCAAAAGCCTAGATCAGTGGTCCTCAACCTTCCTAATTCTGGGTCCCTTTACTACAGTTCCTCATGTTCTGGTGACCTTCCCCCAAGTATAAAATGATTTTTGTTGTTATTTCATACTTATAATTTTGCTACTCTTATGAACTGCAATGAAAGTATCTGCTACCAGGGATATGAGACCCCTGTGAAATGGTCACTCAACCTACCCCCAGATGGATCATGACCCACAAGTTGGGAACTGCCTATCTATATTAATAACTAAGAAAACTAGGGTCAGAGTCAAAGGTGAACAGAGAGGGGCTTCAACTATTCCTAACAGGCCAGCCAGAAAACACACAAACAACACATGATTCTCTCCCTGTTGGGTTCAGCGGTACATGCAAGGAGGATGGAGGCCCTACATTGGCTTGATCCATGGGAATCTAAAGGACTAACCAATTCCATTCCAGTTACCTCTGTCTTTGTCCAGTTTCTGCCAAGGTCCTCTACAAGGCTGTAGACAAAGGAGTATGGGAGTATTTTCTTCTCATAGAAGCCCCTCCCACTCTGAGGAGTTTCTATCACTTTTTCTCAGTTATTTGCTTTTCTGCAATTCTTCTTAATAAAGCTTGCTTCCACTGGGCATACTTCCACAAGACTTAGTGTCTTTAATTTTCATTGACACTCACCATCAATCTCAGAAACACTGGTTCAGGTTGATGTTTGGAGATCACTGAATATCTCGTACCTTAGAACTCTTCATCAGTGTCAACTGCTTGGTAACTTTTCTTTGTTAGTTTAATCCTCCAGGGACTCTACATTTTAAAATAATAATAAAAAAAATGACAAGCCAAAAATCAGTTGCCTTAGAAAACTATGACCGGGAATACTTCGGTTTCATTTGCTGAAGTTGGGTGCTGAGAGATTTCATGTCATAACCACCCCACACAGAGTAGTAGACTCAGTCTGTGCAACAGTAGGACACACTATTTCCCATCTCAGCTGGTTACTGGGATAATGTTCCCCATGACTGATCCATAGAAGCAGAAGAAGCTGACCTGCCGTGAAAACCCCAGAGACTTCCAAAGTCTCTCTGAAGGTCTCATGTCTCTACTTAGCATGTTCCCAAGTACCCTAAGAGGGGCCATTCACATCATAGTAATAATTGCTGTCCATATGACTTTTCGGTTTAAAATGTCCCGAACAAATGTTTAATGAGTCCTCTGCTTTGAAACTTTTTCCTCCTGGAATTCAATGCTTTTCAGGATTTAGTATGATTGTTGTGGCTGGTGTCATTGGTTATTTTTAAATAGCAAATCAGACCTGTTCAATAATTGTTCTTTATGCTATTATATAATATGAAGGGGGGGATCTTTAATGTTCACAGAATGCTAGAGTAGAAGCAGTACAATGTTCTTACTTCTTTGCTACTTGCCTCAGAGTCCTACTTCTAGATAATCTCTGCCTCAGTGTTCTGCTTAAAATGCACACACACACACACATACACACTCCCTACATACATAAGCATATAATGTCTATATATTATGTATTGTTGATTTGTGTGTGTTCATGTATATGTGGGCCTGTGTGTATGTGTGTGTCCATGCATATACGTGTGCGACTATGTGAAATTGACATTAACCCAGAAGCATTAACTTAATCAGTTTATAGGTTTTTAACTAAATCACAAACTAACTTCATATGGTACATCTCCATGAACAAGTCTGAAATGCCCAAGTCTAGAGACTTAGCTAATGCTCTCAACTAGCAAATACCCATTTTGTGTGTGTGTGTGTGCCACATCTTATACCACTCACTCATAATTAGGCAGGAAGGATGGACAGTCAGCAGGCATTTGGGAATATGTATATGGGAAGTAAAGGGAAAGCTGTCACCATTCTAAACATATGCTAGCACATTTAGCTAAGAGAAAATTTCCCATGAAAAAAAAATAGGGCTTTCGTTGGACACAGGGGATAGAGAGACGTGACGGTGAAATAAAAGATGGTAGTAGAGCAATGGGAAAGAGATTGCTCAGGTAGTCGAAAGGCCTGCACACAGCACAGAGCCTCTCTGTTTCATAAGGCTCATCATTTGACATTATTATTAACATTTGGCTTTCCTTTGCAAAAATAAATTAAAAGAGGTTAATGTGTATCCAAGGAAACTGGGATGTAATTTCTGATCCCCGAAAGTGTCATGCCTAGAGGAGCTAGGGCCACAAGAAGCTATGGGAAGTCTGGAAAGGAACCTAGACTTGGTCCTTCTGTAAAATTTGATTGGCACAATATGACCATGTATTGAACTTCATACCACCTAGCTAATTATATGGAGACTGGAGAATTTCAGTTCTCTTTTCCAGACCTACTTCTTCAGGACATGCAGAAGCATGCAGAAGCAGAAACACTGAATACGCATGATAGGCTTCATCTCTCTATTTTTATTAAAGTTATGCGTGCATGTATTCCTGGATTCTTTCTAGATGTCTTGGTTGCAGATATAGATTCTAAGGAAGTCCAGAAATCCTGAGTTATAGGATAATATACAATTTACAAGTAGAAGCTTGTTTCTTTCCTTCTGAACATGTGAGAATGGGTGGGTATCTTCATCTTCTCCTAACACTGAAGAAATCTCTTAAGCAATGAATGAGGAGGGTTGCTGGTCACAACGCAAAGTGGAGTCAAAGTGGAGTTGAGGAAGAGAAGCAATGTATGTATAAGAAACCTTCCAAAGTAAGTCTATTTCAAGATGTGTGATGAAGGGATATGCAAGAGAATATGGTTAGAAACTTGAGAAGAGAACTGAGGGAGGCAGGTGGTTTAAAGCTCTATTCACTGTTGAATACAAAGTCTTCCTTTGTACCCTCTGTGTTCTACTAGTTCAACAGGGGAAAAAATGCGCAAATAACTTGAGAAAAATCAATGTTGGCTTCGTAGACTATTAAAAACTTGACTTTAGTGAATTATTTTGTTTTGTTTTCATTAGTTAATCTTTGTTCAGAAGTGGAAGCATGTGACACAATCTCACTTAGGTCCCCTGGTGCTGTGGTCCCTCTTAAGATTCACAAATCCTGAATATTGACCTATAGGCCACACAATTCCTCTTTGCCCTCACAAAGATAAATTTCATATCAGCCCAGCAGCTCGCCATCATCTATTCTCAGGGGAAGAGTATATAGCATGACCTCCCTTGAAATATTAGCTCTATTTACACTTGCTTGTGTGGACCACATTACTCAGGAGTCACCACAGGGAAATGGAGCCTCCAGTAGATAAAGTGATCAGAACAAAGCCCTGTAAATAAATCTGAAATTTCAATGAAGGTCATGCCAGGCCTGATTTATTCCTCAGAACCCTATGAAATAATGTTGACCAGGTAAGTGGTTTTCATTTTCTCCTTCCATCCATGTGAGAAAGAAACATATAGCTCTAAAAGGTTGTCTTCAATGTTACAATGAGTGGTTGGACAGAGAGATAACATTCCCTGAAGGGAAGTAACCTTTATTAATTTATTAGATTCTCAACAATGAAAGGCCAGATCTATGGCAAAAATATTCCTGATTTTTTTAAAGTATATATTCAATCTGATGGTATAAGTTTTTACCACAGAACTTAATGAAACAGTTGAGTTTTACAATGTAATGATTCTACTGAGAAAAATAAAGCCAATCAGATTAGGTGATTTTTTGTTTGTTTATTTTTAATTTTGGAGCTCAAAAAAAAAATCATACATCTTCTTGAAAGTGAATTTTCTAGTTTTCTATTTGTCTTATTACATATTACTCACATATAGCCAAGAGACAGAGGCCCCAGAGGATCACCCACTAAGCAAGAAAACTAGATACTTATTAGTTTCTTTTAAAAAAAAATCAGGGGCTAGGAGATTAGAGTTTGCCACAGAAGTGAGAAAAGCTGAATTCAATACCAAGTACCCATCTAAAGAGCTGGCCATCTTGGGTATGCTTCCCAGCAATGGGGATATGGGTAGATTGGAGACAGGTGGATTCCTGGATCTTGTTGACCAACCAGTCTAGTAGGATGCTGTTCACAGGGGGGTGGCCAGAGCAACACTTGAAGAAGAAGACACATTTGGTTTCCACATGGATGCATGCCAATGTGCAGGCACATACAAACAAACAAGGTTATGTGCTTGAACATACAAATCATATACACACACACATACACACACACATATACACACACATATACACATACATATACACATGCATATACACATACATATACACATACATATACACATACATATACACATACATATACACATACACATACATATACACATACATATACACATACATATACACATACACATACACATACATATACACATACATATACACATACACATACACATACACATACATATACACATACATATACACATACATATACACATACACATACACATACACATACACATACACATACACATACACATACACATACACATACACATACACATACACATACACATACACATACATATACACATACATATACACATACATATACACATACATATACACATACATATACACATACACATACACATACACATACACATACACATACACATACACATACATATACACATACACATACACATACATATACACATACACATACACATACACATACACATACACATACACATACATATACACATACATATACACATACACATACACATACATATACACATACACATACACATACACATACACATACACATACACATACACATACATATACACATACATATACACATACATATACACATACATATACACATACACATACACATACACATACACATACATATACACATACATATACACATACATATACACATACATATACACATACATATACACATACACATACACATACACATACACATACACATACATATACACATACATATACACATACACATACACATACACATACACATACACATACACATACATATACACATACACATACACATACATATACACATACGCATACGCATACATATACACATACATATACACATACATATACACATACACATACACATACACATACACATACACATACACATACACATACACATACACATACATATAAACATACATATACACATACATATACACATACACATACACATACATATACACATACACATACATATACACATACATATACACATACATATACACATACACATACATATACACATACACATACACATACATATACACATACATATACACATACATATACACATACACATACACATACACATACATATACACATACACATACACATACATATACACATACACATACACATACATATACACATACATATACACATACATATACACATACATATACACATACATATACATATACACATACACATACACATACATATACACATACATATACACATACATATACACATACACATACACATACACATACATATACACATACACATACACATACATATACACATACACATACACATACACATACATATACACATACATATACACATACATATACACATACACATACACATACACATACATATACACATACACATACACATACATATACACATACACATACACATACACATACACATACATATACACATACATATACACATACATATACACATACATATACACATACATATACACATACATATACACATACACATACACATACACATACATATACACATACATATACACATACATATACACATACATATACACATACACATACACATACACATACACATACACATACACATACACATACACATACACATACACATACACATACACATACACATACATATACACATACACATACACATACATATACACATACGCATACACATACATATACACATACATATACACATACATATACACATACACATACACATACACATACACATACACATACACATACATATACACATACATATACACATACATATACACATACACATACACATACATATACACATACACATACATATACACATACATATACACATACATATACACATACACATACATATACACATACACATACACATACATATACACATACATATACACATACATATACACATACACATACACATACACATACATATACACATACACATACACATACATATACACATACACATACACATACATATACACATACATATACACATACATATACACATACATATACACATACATATACATATACACATACACATACACATACATATACACATACATATACACATACACATACACATACACATACATATACACATACACATACACATACATATACACATACACATACACATACACATACACATACATATACACATACATATACACATACATATACACATACACATACACATACACATACATATACACATACACATACACATACATATACACATACACATACACATACACATACACATACATATACACATACATATACACATACATATACACATACATATACACATACATATACACATACATATACACATACACATACACATACACATACACATACATATACACATACATATACACATACATATACACATACATATACACATACACATACACATACACATACACATACACATACACATACACATACACATACACATACACATACACATACACATACACATACACATACACATACACATACACATACACATACACATACACATACACATACATATACACATACACATACACATACATATACACATACGCATACACATACATATACACATACATATACACATACATATACACATACACATACACATACACATACACATACACATACACATACATATACACATACATATACACATACATATACACATACACATACACATACATATACACATACACATACATATACACATACATATACACATACATATACACATACACATACATATACACATACACATACACATACATATACACATACATATACACATACATATACACATACACATACACATACACATACATATACACATACACATACACATACATATACACATACACATACACATACATATACACATACATATACACATACATATACACATACATATACACATACATATACATATACACATACACATACACATACATATACACATACATATACACATACATATACACATACACATACACATACACATACATATACACATACACATACACATACATATACACATACACATACACATACACATACACATACATATACACATACATATACACATACATATACACATACACATACACATACACATACATATACACATACACATACACATACATATACACATACACATACACATACACATACACATACACATACACATACATATACACATACATATACACATACATATACACATACATATACACATACATATACACATACACATACACATACACATACATATACACATACATATACACATACATATACACATACACATACATATACACATACATATACACATACATATACACATACATATACACATACACATACATATACACATACATATACACATACATATACACATACATATACATATACACATACACATACACATACATATACACATACATATACATATACACATACATATACATATACACATACACATACACATACATATACACATACATATACATATACACATACATATACATATGCACACAAAAAAGAAAACAAAAGTGAAGGAGAGAAAGGGGGGGGGGATGAGAATTCAACCGTACTAGGGAATGAGTCAAAAACTTTCACATGAGCCTGGGGTTCACAGCACTAAGTTTCCTGCTTTCCCTGCTATCTGGGAAATGGCTGCCATGTGTAGGCATCAACAAGAACTGCAGCCTGGGGAAAAGGAGACTGTCTCTGTATAGCTGGAAACCCCAACCTGACTTCATGTAAGAAATGTGAGTTCTTGTTTAAATCTACTTAGTATCTTCATCTCCCTCACGCTTCCCCAACTTGTGCAATTGTACTTCTCTTCTGACAAATATGTCTTCTGAGGGCACTGCTATCCTGTGGAGAAGAACTCAGTGCTTAGTCTTTCTAGCAATTCTGATCTCCAATATAGTGTGATCACCCACTCTGGGAAATTATACATATACATATACATATACATATATATGCATATATATAGATATAGATATATATAAAACTTGTTGGATTTTTCAGTCCCTGCTCACAAAGGTTTCAGAGCATTTTAACCAGGGAGAGAGGGAGAGAGAATTAGCGAAAACCTGAAGGCCGCTCTTTGTCATGCTGAGGCCCTTGCCTGAGTCCTTCCTCTTTTTTTCCATTCGATCCGGCTTTATGTGTGCTTTGATCCAAGCAAAACATAACAAAGATATTTTTCAGTTTCAAAACTCCAACTACATATCCACTGAGGGCACATCCGGCACTGTCGTTCGGCAACAATGATGCTTTGAAATCCTGGCTGTAGAATTTTGTGGAACACAGTCTACTTCGCCTTTATGTGAATAAAACTCTTTATAATGCTTCTGATTCATGATGCCTCCCAGTTTCCCCAGCACAGCCTTGCTTTGTGAGTCCCTTCTTGCTGCTAAAGAAAGAGAGGACAAGAATGGCTAAGTGACTCACCCAGTTATTCACGTGGATTAAAACTACTGTAAGGAACAAAATGAGCTATCTCTGTGGGCCCATTTTCTGCCTTAGTGATGCTAATACCAAGCACCACCTGGGGTGCCTGGTCCTTTGTCTCAGTTCCTGCGTATTTCATTCTCATCCTTTGTTGGTGGAGGGTGAGGGGTGGTTTACTGCCTAATTTCACAGCCCACCCCCCCAAAGTGTTATGTGAACTTCTCAGAAGTTTTTTTTTTTACTAGTGTCTCATTTTTTCCACCAGAAACTGAAGATGGAATCCAGGGTCTTGTGCTTGTTAGCAAGCACTTTACCACTGAGCTTCATCTCAGCTCTCAGGTTCACTAGTGACCTGGAGAGACTGGACAATTTCTCCTCAATCGATATAGGTAACCTCAAGGACAGGATCGCGACCCTGCTTCTTTCTTTTTACAGAGATGCTCGTCCTACTTTGTGGCAATGATATTTGTTTGATAATTACTCCAATGTACCTGGGTAGTCCTCTGGCATGTCCCATGGACATCAACTCTTTGACTCAGCTGCATCTGAGCATTACAGGTGATCCTGAGAGGTCCTATACTCACTCCATTTTAGAATAGGCCTTAAGCTTCAATTTCCCAGGACAGCCCAGGTTTCTCCCAGACAGCTCACCAGGGGCTTACAATAAATATGAAAAAGTTCCTTTAAGGTAACCCTCTCTTCCTCGAGATATGAACCAATCAGAAATATACACACATCCCATAC
Source organism: Tokudaia tokunoshimensis (assembly GCA_036184795.1). Lineage (NCBI taxonomy): Eukaryota > Metazoa > Chordata > Mammalia > Rodentia > Muridae > Tokudaia > Tokudaia tokunoshimensis. The sequence continues at coordinate 19,832,861 of BTHU01000017.1, forward strand.
CATAAGCTCAACCAACCCTAATAAAAGTCACCAAACCACAACTGGAAAACCCCTAACTGGCTTTAAAAGGGACTTTCGAGCTTCCCCCATGATTGCCATTTTGCTTCGGTGGTTGACCCTGCATGCTGGCTGTCTCTGCAGAAAACAATGGTTTTCTTTTGTCTTTGCATACTATTCAAACTTGGGTTCTTCTTTCAGTGATATTTTTTAACCCTTAAAATCTGTTTAGGACTATAAAGAACTGGGAGTAAGTTCTGAGAAACAAATTATCTTTTAGCCCTACCTACATTTTAAATCACAGGATACTGGTAGCGATGGTAGTGGTACCTTCCTAATTTTGGATAAACAAAAACGTTACAGTATGTGGTCATCCTTTGGCACAAATGATTATCACCATTATCATTGTTACTATCTCATTAAATGAAAAGAAGAAATATCTAGAACTGGGGATGTTGAGGTTGAATGCTACAATTGATCTCTACTAATTATCAGTTTTCTAATCTATAAAATGATAATGTTAAAAATGTTGATAATTCCCAAGCTAAAACTTTATGGTTAAAGTAGGGTCTTTTTTGACAGAAATCTAGAGGTCTGCTGCTGAATAGGAGTGGATTTTCGGACTATGTCAGGCCACTGGCTGTTTGTCTCAGGATAGATCTAGCAAATTGCAAAGGAGTTCAGGCTGTACTCATAAATATAATATGGTGGGGATAAAGGGTAGCAAAAGGTACCTTTGACTGGTCTGGGGCCATGGTAGGCCCCTAAGAGATTGTGCCATACAACAGATGTAATGTAAGAGGTTTATTTCAGAAGAGGAGAGAGGGAAAGTGTATCTCCAAGTGAGGACATAAGAGAGAGAGAGATAGAGACCTGAGGCTGGGGGACAGAAAGGGAGAGAGAGACAGAGAATAAGAGAGTAAGAGACAGAGAGAATGACCAAGACCAAGATAGAAAGACAGAAGGCAGACACACACACACACACACACACAGAGAGAGAGAGAGAGAGAGAGAGAGAGAGAGAGAGAGAGAGAGAGAGAGAGAGAGAGAGAGAGAGAGAGAGAATAAAATGCCTGGATTATATAGAGAGGCAAAACGGAGCTGGGCAAAATTCCCAAGTAGGTATGTCTCCTGCCATATTTGTCAGTTTTTGGTGGAATGGAGGGTTAGAGAGTAACAGGCTACATGGGGTGGTGGCACCAGTTTTTTGAACTGCTGAGAATGCTGGATTTGAAAGATTTTCAAAAAAAAAAATCACTTGAACTAATTAATGCTCTAGGAGACACTGATGTACTGGCAAAGGGGCAAGAAATTTATGAACTTCTGTAGTGATTTGGGTGATGGCATAGCCAGACTATTTAAATTTAGAGGCAATTGCCATTTTAGTGAATAGTTCTTTTCTCTCCATGCCAACATTTGTGAATAATTATATCTACTTCAGAATACTTAGATAGAAGCCGACTCCAAGTCCAAGAAATCTCAGGAAATTTTGGAAAATGCCAGAAGACGGAAAATAGCACCCCATCTGTGTTTTAATTTATAGTATATTTTTAAAAGACACCTTTCTTTTATGACATGACACTCCCGAAGGATCCTGCTATACCACTTCTGGGCATATACCCAGAGGCTTCTCCTGCATGCAAAAAGGACACATGCTCCACTATGTTCATAGCAGCCTTATTTATAATAGCCAGAACCTGGAAAGAACCCAGATGTCCCTCAATGGAGGAACGGATTCAGAAGATGTGGTATATCTACACAATGGAATACTACTCTGCAATTAAAAACAATGAATTCACGAAATTCCTAGGCAAATGGTCAGATCTTGAAAATATCATCCTTAGTGAGGTAACCCAATCCCAAAAGAACACACATGGTATGCAGTCACTGATAAGGGGATATTAACCCAGAATCTGGGAATACCCAAGACACAATTCACATATCAATAGATTTCCAAGAAGATGGAAGGAGAGACCCCGGTTCTAGAAAGACTGGATGTAGGGGAACGCCAGGACAGAGAAGCGAGAGGGGGTTGAATGGGGAACAGAGGGAGGGAAGGGGGCTTATGGGACTTTTAGGGAGGGAGGAAACAGGAAAGGGGAAATCATTTGGAATGTAAATAAAAAAAACTTAGAAAATAATAATTAAAAAAAAGACAGCTTTCTTTCATTCTATGTCCATCTCTTGTTTGAAAATGACACAGCAACCTGCCCTGATAGATGATGGACAAATATCATTTGCTCTTTTCCTGATCTCCTGTCTACCCAAGTAACAGCAGCACCACAAAAAGATGCCATAGATGCCATTGCCTGTTGAACTTTGGTGATGTGGTAATGGGTACATTGAGAGACTTTCCAAAAAACAAACAAACAAAAATCTGAAAGTTAATGAGTCTATGCTACTGATAAGTGTTTTAATGTTTTTGACTCCCTAAAACTATTTATCCCAGAAAACTCTAGTTTCGATAGCAGGAGAATACTGATTCTCCAATGAGTCTGGCTGGTAAGTTATCTTATAGGCAGTCATTGCTGACAATACATGCAGGCACTCACTGTTGGCTTCTCTTGTGTTGCAATGTTTCCAGAAGCTTAGAGATGAGTTGTGGCATCATCTATAGGAAATGGGTTGTATTTTACTTGGTATACACTTGAATTCTACTTTAAATCTGCCTACAGCTAGTCAGTTACAAATAAAGTTCATTGCTTATGGTTTAATCTCAGGTTGATTGTTCCACAATCCATTTCGTGTGACAGCTGCCTATCTCTATATATGTCAGCCAATATTAACACTGGCAAATTATGATGTACAATCCATTTCTTTAGTTTTTGCAACTTCATTAATGTGTTTGTTTTGAAATTTATAATAGCCAGAATCTGGAAAGAACCCAGATGGCCTTCAATAGATGAATGGATTTTACACAATGGAGTACTACACAGATATCAAAAGTGATAAATTCATGAAATTCCTAGGCAGATGGATGGAACTAGAAAATATAATCCTGAGTGAGGTAACCCAATCATAAAAGATCACACATGGTATGCATTCACTAATAAGTGGATATTAACCCAAAAGCTCTGAATACCCAAGATACAATTCACAGGCCACATGAAGCTCAAGAAGAAGGAAGACCAAAGTGTGGGTGCTTCGATCTTTCTTAGAAAGGGGGACAAAATACTCATGAGAGCAAATATGAAGACAAAGTGTGGAGCAGAGACTGAAGCCCATCCAGAGACTGTCCCACCTTGGGATTCATCCCATATACAGTCACCAAACCCAGACACTATTGTGGATGCCAAGAGTGCTTGCTGAAAGGAGCCTGATATGGCTGTCTCCTGAGAGGCCCTGCCAGAACCTTACAAATACATAGGCAGATGCTCACAACCAATCATTGGACTGAGGGGGGGAGGGTCCCCTATGGAGGAGTTAGAAACAGGACTGAAGGGGTTTGCAACCCATAGGAGAACAACAATATCAACCAACCAGACCCTCCCCCCCACCCCCAGAGCTCCCAGGGACTAAACCACCAACCAAGGAGTATACATGGCTCCAGCTGTATATGTAACAAAGGATGGTCTTGTCAGGCATCAATGGGAGGAGAAGTCCTTGGTCCTATGAAGGCTTGATGCCCCAGCGAAGGGGAATGCCAGGGTGGGGAAGCTGCAATGGGTGGTTGAGTTGAGGAACACCCTCATAGAAGCAGGAGGAGGGGGAATGGGATAGGGGGTTTCTAGGAGGGGGGAAACTGGAAAAGGGGATAGCATTTGAAATGGAAATAAAGAAAATGTCCAGATAAAAGGAAAGAAAAGAAAAGAAAAGAAGTCTCCTTTGTAGCTTAGGCTGGCCTTGAACTCAAGATCCCCCAGCTTTTACCTCCCAAGTACTGAGATTACAAGTGCACACCACCACACTTAGCTCAAGTTAATTAATCTTTAAGAGTATATAAACCACATAGGCTTTATGAGTCTTCACTATCAATTATTTGTGGTTATCATAGTGGGCTAGAGAATAGCTAATTGTGTGAAATTCCTATGGTGTTGTGGTTAGGGCCTTTTCATCATGTGGAAACTTCACATCTATATTGATTTCAGTTGGTAAATATTGTAGAAAGCTAAATCCTGGCAGGATCTATGAATCACATTTCTGCTCATTGACAGAATGCCTACACTAACCTCACATTTTTTAAAGTCTTGCATATCTTCCTCTCATCACGGTGTCGTAGAATCCAAGCTGTGACTCTGAGAGACTTGTCCTCTACTAAATATGTGCCAAGAGCAAGAGGGAGGATTTTTGATGGCACACGTATCCAATTTTTGCACCACTGACTGAAATGAGAGAAAAACCTAGATTAAAGGGAGCACATTCTGAATGAGACATTTCAGGATTAAATCAATAGGACAGAAGTGCAATCCAGATAAAACTTTGGAAATACCGACAGCAGACAGGTAGGCCTCTGAGGAATACACTACAAATGTATTCTTACTAGGCACTTGCCATAATTCCACAGAGAAGCAAAGAAGTAAAGAGGATTTGGGTTAGGTTGCTGTGTGACCAGATGGGTACAGTTCTTAGGCCCTCACACCTACATTCCATCAAAAGACACAACTTACTGTTTTCCAGGTACTCTCATGCAGTTAGGACGTGTGTAAAACTTTGAATCACTTATGATTTACATGATGACCAAGAAGTGGGTGCCAACCCAGTTATATTGAATTCTTGGTAGCAGGTGGAGATGACTGGAAGACGCTGAAGAAGCATTGACTCTGACAAGGAGATAGGAGAATCACAGACGAACAGTGTGAAAAGGAAGTCTCACGGAGTTCAGAAGGCGAGTGAAAGTCTATCAGGAAGTTTAGACTAGAAGACACAGATGAGAAAAATAGTCCTTTGCTGGGCATGTAGCTCAGTGATAGAACACTTTGCTAAGCGATATCACTTGTGGAATGCCTTAGGTTCAATCAATAGTAACACGCACACATAAAAGAAAGATGATCTTTTAATTTCAAGGTGATCCTTGGCATATCTCCTTTGGTCCATGAGCTATCTACCTATGAACTTCTTGTAACATAATCAGCATAAGGCATCATTTAACATGAAGCCACATTTAGTTGTCTGTGTTTTCAATTGTAAGTAAAAGTGTTCTGTCATCGAAATCACCTGACCTAGATTTTGTTTGTTTGATTGATTGTTTTATTTGGCATCATGTAAAACATTCCTCTGCAATTTTACATGTTTCAACTATCCTGTGCTTTGACCTTTTTAGAACATATGCTTACTAATTCAACACACATTTATTGAACTGTTTTGTATCAGAGTCCCCAAGCTGGGCTCTGGGAATCTAAAGACTAATGAGATCCTTCCCTTCTCAGAGCTCACAGTCTCATAAGCAGGGTTTGTAGGAGAAGCATAAAATCAAATTTAAATGAGATGTACTACATTATGGTAGTAAGATCATATAAGCTTCCTTGATGAAAAAAGAGGAGGAAGAGGAAGAGGAGAAAGAAGGAGGAGAAGTTGTCTGGAAGGAAGATGGAGATCATGCTCTCCCTAGAGAAAGTTTCTATGGGGCACGTTAGGAAGTCCTGCTAATGGTGGGGACTCTAGGCTCTGTATAATGAGATAGAGCCACATTTTGACCTTCATAGTTTCTTATTGTCTAGATATTATGTTTCATGCCAGGATGTAAAAGTGATCCCTGACCCACAAAGGGAAGAAAATCTCTCCTAAGAAGAAAAAGGAACTATAAATGCACTGTTCTTAGCTTTTGAACTCTTCTTTCCCTCCCCGCCCTTCCCTTCTTTTTCTTTCCTCTCCTCTCTTCTTCCCTTCTCTCTTTACCCCTCCTTCTACTACTTTTTTTCCTACTCCCCACTTTATTCTCTGTCCTGGAGATGGTGCACCCAGGAACTCACACATATTAAACATAGGCAAACACTCTTCCACTAAGCTATATCCCTCACCTACACTTACTTAATTGTTGTGCTCTTTCCCATGCCGGAAACTCTCTTCCGCATCTCTATAATGAAAATCTGGAAACCAATATTTTGGATACAAAATTGAGGTTGACCTGAAAGGAAGGAGGGCATGCCAGAGGGAATGTTTCCAGTATTATTCGAATGGCAATTTAGGGGTGAGTACGAGCTTGGTGAAAGTAGAGGAAGGAGAGATGGAATAAATGAAATAATTGTAGGAAAAACATGTTTGTCGCATGTCAAATGTTTATATAAGCCACTACTTATTTGGATTAGTTAGTTAGATCCAGATTAAAGGTGATACTATTCTTACCTCAAGATTTGGATTAGAAGTGGATCATCCAACTTCAAATTGGGCAAAAAAAAAAAAAATCTTTCCCTAGTGTGCCCTCCATTTTTAACTTTAGTTCAATCCAGTCAGGTTGACAACCAAGAGTAACCATCGCAGAGGCCTTGGTCTGTGCTTGAGTGGGAGGAGGGTGAAGAATGGATGGAGAATCAGGAGACTTTTCAAGGTTTCTACTTCAGGTAACAAGGCAGATGGTTTTACTATTTGTAGAAGAAAAGAAAACCCAAAAACCTGAAAACCAAGTATTTGTGGATAAAGGCTCAGTTTTGGTATGTTGAATTTGAGGTTTTTCTAGGTTGTTCCAAAAGAGCATATGCTGTAGGGTACTTGCTGGTCCTGGAGCTCTGGGTGCAACAACCACCATATAAACAAGATGGTTATGGACATACCTATTCACAATAGCCTGAAAGAAAATATAGTAACTACAAATATTACTAATGAAGTGAAGAACCTCTCCAATGAGAACTTTCAACCTTTAAAGAAAGAGATAGAGAGATACTAAAGGATTGGAAGACACCCTAGGCTCATGTAATGGTATAACTAGTATTGTGAAAATGATCATCTTCCCAAAAGCCATTTACAGACTCAATATAATCCAATTCCAAATTGCTAGTCTCAGTAATCACATAAAGATAAAAACTATCCTAAAATCCCATGAAACCAAACCTTAAAAGACTCCAGATCACCAAAGCAATCCAGAACAAAAATAATAACACTGCAGTGATTACCATTTCTGATCTTAAGGTATCTTATAGAGTCATCTTAAAGATACTCTGCTATACTCATGGAATTGTGTTTTATTCAGCCATCGTCAGGGAAACTTTCTCTTGCAGCAGATGGGAACAAATACATCCAGACATGGTGCAGAGAGACAGACACAGGCCAGGGAATGTCGAGGGGAAGAGAGACAAAGAGAGAGATAAGACAGAGACCTTGAAACACTCAGCTATAAATGGAATGTCTTATTATATATAAATCTCCCTTCAGAGTTCAGGGAAACCCAAGGAAGAGGAGGTGGAAAGATTATAAAAGCCTGAGGGGATGGAAAACACCAAGAGAACAAGGCCCTCTATATCAACTGAGTAAAACTTGTAAGAACTCACAGAGACTAAAACAGCAAGTACAGAGTCTGCGTAGTTGGCACCAGGTCCTCTGTGTATATATTATAGATTCCAGTCCAGTGTTTTTATGGAAATCCTGAGTGTGTGAATGAATGGGTCTCTGATTCCTATGCCTTACCTTAGGCTCTTTCCTTCTGGTGGTTTGCCTTGTGGACGTTGACGTAACAGTTTTTCTAATATCTTATTACATTTTTTTTTTGCTACATTTTCTTGTTATCTCTTAAAAGGCTGTTCTTTTCTAATGAAAGACAAAAAAAATAGTTTGAATATCTAGATAGGAGAGGAGACAGGGAAGAATTGGTAAAAGAAGAGGGGGAAAACTGTAATCAGGATATATTATATAAGAAAATAATCTACTTTCAATGAAAGGGGGAAATATTTAAACGATATAAATTGTTTTCATTTAAAAATAAAATACCCAGCTTAAGAACCAAACCCACAGAACGTAACATTAAGAATAAACAGAAATTTTCAGATGGTGTGTGTGTGTGTGTGTGTGTGTGTGTGTGTGTGTGTGTATGTGTGTGTGTGTGGCAATAACAATATAGTGCTAGCACAAAGAAGGACCTGTGATGTAAACCAATGGTAAAGAACTGAAGACCTAAATAGAACTACACACTACACATTATTTCAGTCATTTAGTTTTAGACAAATATGGCAAAAATATAAGCTGGAGAAAAGAAAGCATCTCTAATAAATGATACTGGGAAAACTGGATACCCATGTGAGAAGAATGAATTATATCTGTATTCATCACCGTGCACAAAATCTAACTCCAAATGTATAACTGACAAAAACATGAAACACTGAAACTACCAGAGGCAAGCATAGCAGTATCCTACAAAACATAGGCATAGGAAAGGGCTTCCTGAAGAGGACACAATATGCCCAGGAATTAAGGCCAAGAATTGAAAAGTAGACCTCATAAAATAAAAGGCTTCTGCATAGCTAAAGAAACAGTGAACTAGGTGAATGAGTGAATGAATCTTTCCCAGCTATACCTCTTAAAGACAATTAATTAATATTCAAATACACAGAAAACTAGAAAAACAAAATGTCAACAAAATAAATAAACCATTCAAAAAACGGTCCGGTGACCTAAATAGAGCATTCTCCAAAGAAGAAATAAAATGACTAAAAAAAAAAAATCTCAAAATAATTTATTATCCTTAGCAATTATAGAAATGCAAATTAAAATAATTTTGGAATTTCTTTTTAACCCAGTCAGAATGCTAAAGACCAACAAAACTAACAACCATAGATGCTGGAGGTGATGCTGGGAAAGAGAACCCTCCTTCACAGCGGGTAGGATTACAAACTGTAGGGAGCAGCCCCTGTAGAAATCCATCTGGAGAGTCACAAGAGGTTCAAAGGGGTCTACTATGTGGTCTAGCCGTACCACTCCTAACCATGTGCCCACAGGACTCAACATGCTTTTTCCCAGACACTTGCTCAGCTATGTTCATTGCTGCTCTATTCACAGTGGCTAGAAAATGGAAATGACTTAAGTTTCTTACTGGGGACAAATGGATAATAAAATGTAATACATGTAGACTTAGAAACACTATTCAGATTTAAAGAAAAACGAAATCATGAACCAAGGACACTTTTCTCCAACAGATGGACCATTACCAGAAGCTAAAACCAATCAAACTTCAGAGTTGTGGAGCTGGATGCCAATGGATGTACATGTACAAGATAACTCTAGCATCTAGGGCTCTAGCAACATTGCAAAGGGGGTGGCAAGACTGCAAGGACCAGGGAGAAATGAGTTTACTGTGAGACTGTCTCCTATACATGTTAAAAGATCGTCCCAGAAAATCTTACCAATACGACTACGCACACATGAGATTACTAAATGGACAGCCTAGGAGGTCTCAGTCCTACCTATAGGTAACTGAGGATGCTGAGAGTGGGACAAATAGTCCTTCCCATGAGAGAGGACACCAATTGGTTACCCAATACCAAATGATCAGTCCCAAAAGGTTTATATACAAGTAACATTCTAAATCAACCAGGTTGTATTTAGTAGTTCATGTGTATGTAATAAAAATCAATGAAAAAAGAGGCCATGAATTTGAAAGCGAGTAGAAAGGAATGTGGAAGGGTTTAGAAGGATGACAGGGAAGGGAGAAATTAGTCTGTGGTGTTGAAGTTTTAGTTTCAGGGCCTAGAAAAAAGCTCAACTGTTTAAACCACTTACTGATCTTGCAGAGATCCTAGGTTCAGTACCCCGAAGCCACATAAAGGTTCATAACTGTCCTTAAGTACAATATCAGAGACTTCTAGCACCCTCTGAGGGTACAAATAGTATGCAAATGCACACAGCCAAACAAAACACCCATATACATACATTTTTAAAAATCTTTTAAGAAAAAAATTACTGAAGTTATCTTAAAGAGCATTGAAGACAGACTGACTCTCAGTTCCTTATTTACAATCACTGTAGCATTCAAACTAGTGTTTCTAAGTGTGTGATTAAATCTAATCACTCAGAGTTGCTTGGTACCCAGTATTGGTCTTGCTCCATACAGCTATGATGTCAGGAGAAATGTCAAAGGATTTTGATAATGGCTGCCACCGCAGATCCTACATGGGATTCTCAGTGACATGTGACATGTACAGGGTGTGACATGTACACACACACACACACACACACACACACACAACCATTCTACTTTCCTAAAACATGAAACATGGAGAAACATGGTGCTAACAGACTAAAAAATGGGGTACTGAGCTAAACAAAGAGTTCTCACCTGAAGAATATCTAATGGCTGAGAAGCACCTAAAGAGATGTTCATCATCCTTAGTCATTAGGGAAATGCAAATCGAAACAACCCTGAGATTCCATCTCACACCAGTCAGGATGGCTAAGATCAAAAACACAGGAGACAGCAGTTGTTGGCGAGGATGTGGAGAAAGAGGAACACTCCTCCACTGCTGGTGGAATTGCAAGCTGGCACAACCACTCTGGAAAGCAGTCTGGCGGTTCCTCAGAAAACTGGGCATGACACTCCCGGAGGATCCGGCTATACCACTCCTGGGCATATATCCAGAGGCTTTACCTGCATGCAATAAGGACACATGCTCCACTATGTTCATAGCAGCCTTATTTATAATAGCCAGAAGCTGGAAAGAACCCAGATGTCCCTCAACGGAGGAATGGATTCAGAAGATGTGGTATATCTACACAATGGAACACTACTCTGCAATTAAAAACAATGAATTCACGAAATTCCTAGGCAAATGGTCAGATCTTGAAAATATCATCCTTAGTGAGGTAACCCAATCACAAAAGAACACACATGGTATGCAGTCACTGATAAGGGGATATTGACCCAGAATCTCGGAATACCCTAGACACAATCCGCATATCAATAGATTTCTAAGAAGATGGAAGGAGAGACCCCTGGTCCTGGAAAGACTGGATGTAGGGGAACGCCAGGACAGAGTAACGAGAGGGGGTTGAATGGAGAAAAGAGGGAGGGAAGGGGGCTTATGGGACTTTCGGGGAGGGAGGAAACGGGAAAGGGGAAATGATTTGGAATGTAAATTAAAAAAATAAAAAAAAACAGACAGGGACAGGAGTGGGGCATGGGTGTGTTACTGATCTAAATGACAAATATCTGTGTGAGCATTCTGCTTAAGGGGCTGTAGAAAACCTGAGAGCATCCTGCCCACCACCCCACCACCCCCGCCCGGGTCACATTCCAGAATTCTGATGAGCACGAGTTATAAATAAAACCAATCAATCCCAACAGAGGTGGTCTAAATATTAGGATCATTTTGGCCATCAGATCTCCACCCACATTTCCCCAAACCCACCGCACCTCTTTGAAAGTGTGAAGCACAGAATCCTGCCCATCTTAATGTGGGAAAAGAAACTCAGTCACTGCAGAAGAACTCACCATGTCACCATGTTCTGGCAGGAGATCATGAATCTCATCCAGCAGTGACTCAGCTTGTGCTGGGGAGGAAGTTGCTTAGCAACTTCAGGAGAGAGGGATACTGTGGCCAGGTCAGAAGCCATCCGAAGGGCTGTAGCCACTGCCTTCAGAGATAAGAGGGATAAGGCAAGCTGGAGTCCCAGGTGAGCAAAGAAGTAGCTTGGAACAGTGGTCAGGATCTGGGCTGTATCCTGACACTAGATTTACAGTAACACAGCGAGAAGTTAGGACTCAGGGTGGAAATAAGCCTTAGTGAATAAAAGCACTGGTTGCTAGTCCAAAGGACCCAGGCTTTATCCCCAGCATCCCCATAGCAGCTCACAACACTCTAGAATTTTTGTTTCAGGGGATCTGACTCTATCTTCTGTACAGTATGGGTACCAGGCACGCATAGGGTACACATATATCCATACAGACAAAACACTAGTATGCATAAGATAAAATAAGTAAGTGTTTAAATTATTTGTTTAGGTTTTAGTTTTGTCACCTGCATTGGGGAGAGCAAAACTGTTGCTTACCTGCCCACCCCTGGGTGTGTGGTAGATTACACTTGCTCGACTTTGTTAGCCTCACTTTCCTTGTCTGCAAAATGGGGATGACAATAGTGAGAAATTTGAAAAAGACTGATTCTTGATGACTTGTGAAAATACAGTACTCTGCCATTATTCTGTACAACGGATTTCTTAGACGCATTCCTTCTAATAGGAAATTTGTATCTTCTCGTATCATCCCACTACCTCTCCTAAACACTGAAAACAGTACTCATCTGTGTCTGTCTGTTAATTCAACTGTTAAAGACTCAATCAATAAAAGAGTCCAGTAATATGTACTTACTTCTCACTTTGCCTTATTCCATTTACCACATTGTTGTCTAAGATCACCTGTGTTGTAAATGGTGGAATTTCTTACTTTATAAGAGTTGGGTCGGATTATTGTGAGCAATAACGTTTTCTTTATCCACTCATTTGTCGGTAAACATTTATGTTAACTGCATCTTTGTTAATGTGAATAATTCTGCAATAAACACATCTCTTTGATACATTGGATTCATTTCAGTTGGAATCAAACTCAGTAGTGGGATGGCGAGATCATATAATAATCATATTTCTTAGTTTTAAAGAAAAAATTTAAAAGAGTTTTTAAAGAATATGTAGATAAAAAATGTAAGAATTTTTTTAATCTTTAAAAATAAAAATAGTTTTCATAATGGTTATCTTAATTAACAGTCCATGCATAGCCAACACACACAGCTCCTTACCAACGTTGTTTGTCATTTTTCATTTTCACAGGAGCCATCCTAATGTTTGAAGCACTGCTCTCCCTGTCATTTTATTTGCTTTCCCATGTTGTCAGTGATTTGAAAATCTCTTATCCCCACTAGTCATTCCTGGGTCTTCTGAGGAATGTCCACTTGGGAAACTGCACACCATTAATTGGGTTGTTTTCCTTTCTACAGTACATGTATTGTATGTTTTAAATAATGCCCAGTTTTCAGAATTCTATTTGCAAATATTTTCTTTCATTCTGCCGATTGTCTTTCCCTCTATCCGTGCTTTCCTGTACAAAACCTGTTCGGTTTAAAGTATGTCATTCTGTCATGAGCTGTGTGAAAGAAACTCTTCTCCCATCTGTACAGGTGAATCATCTTTCTCAGGCAGAACCCAGCTCAGTACTACTCAGCAGCAAGAATGTTTGATACCAAGTACCTAGAAGGAATTTGAAACTTTCTAAATTCTTTCTCATGCTTTTCTGTAAAGGTTTTCCATATGTTGGCCTTATTTCCTCCATAAAACTGTAATTTTTTGGATAAGGAGGATGTGGTATACAGAGGACTCTTGGTGCCCTTTGACCTTCCACACACACAGAACACATAGACACAGAACATAGCAAAACATACTTGGCCAGATAACTTATAGAAGAATGTACAGTTTATGGTAATAACTCACTCATGGAAGTATATGATGTACAAATCTCTTTCATATACAATATCTCATTTAACTTAGAGAACCCAAAAGAGCATGGAGCAAGTGAGTGATGCTTTACACAGAGGAATGAGTTACATCTTCATTCCAGTCAGCAGAGAAAGACTCCAGATGTGGCTGCATATTAAATTGAAAGTTCATATAGATTTTAACATTTTGCTTTGTCTATGACATCTATGAAGAGTAACATCTAGTCTAGGAGAATAAATAGGACGTTGAAGAAGATAAGAGACAGTTGCAAATATAACAAGAACTTCTACAGGGCAAGTAACTCAAAATGAAAATAAAAGTGTTTCCTCCAGTACTACTCTCTTAAATCTAGAAGATTTTTGTATTATTTTAGCAAATAATTACATTCTATGCCTTAGAGAATATTATTATTGAACATGTTAGCATCAGTAAGATATGTGTCTTTCTCCTTACACAACATCCTAGTGAGTAAGAAAATTAGGTAATATCTATGTTCCCCTTCAGACAAGATCTTCTGGGCACAGATATTAAGAGCCCAACTAGGGTAATCACTGTTGATAGATATAGACAGCAAATCAGAGAGAGAAAGCTGAGAACAAAGAAGATCACAGGTCTGTTACTATGACAATATTTTACATTAATATATCATGTCATTTATACTATTTACATTAATTTATTCTTAGACTCTCCTCTATCACAGGTCTGTTACTATGATAATATTTTACCTTAATATATCGCATCATTTACACTATTCACATTATTTACATTAATATATTCTTAGACTCTCCTCTACCACAAAACATTGTCTTGAGTCCAAAGACTAATAAAAATCAGGCAGTAAGTTTCCCGTACATGAAAATACTTTCCATGTTTTTTAATTCTATTTTTGTGAGCTTCTTTGGCTGAGGAAAATATGGCTGAAGTAACAACATCTTGTGTTCCAACTGTAGGCTGATATATACTCCAGGAAGTACCCTCTCAATCCTCTTCCTTCACAGAATGAAGCCACAGCTCTCAATAGTGTTGATACCATGGCAACATAGAGATTAATACATATTTGTGACACACAGTGGGATATTTGGAAAGGATACTTGAAACTATGGAAACCATGTGCCTACCCTCAACCCTGTTTGACCATCAAGCCAATATCATGGCATGCATACCAACTGTAACATGTCAATAGTTTACTGAGGGGCAAATTTGATCAGCAATATCTATATAGTAGAATATTTACAAAGGAAAGAGGAATGATGTTTGAATTTCCACCCTTCCAAAAGCACCATTTTTGAAATGCTTTTATCATTAAAGGCATGAGTTAGAAAGTAGAATAGTTCCAAGCAAGCAAGGATTTGTGAATGAAAACAGTAGTTGTCTAGGAGATTTCTGCTGGTCTTATACAAAATGCGTAATGCCTTCATGTTTCACAGTTCTGTAAAACACTTGGTCTTGGAAACTGGCAAATTTAAATATAGAAGATGAGCTGAGATGGATGCTTCCTTGAATGGAGAGCAGTCCTTGTGACCACAAGTCAGATACACTGCCTCAGACTCTCCCTACTTGAATGCCAGCATTTCCATGGAAATTATCGTGGGTGGCTTGTAATGATATTGATACGAACAACATAGCTAGAGAATTTTAAATTATTTGATTAATGAATAAGCCTAAGACAATTGCTTCATTCAACTCTTTTTTATGAAAACTAAGCCCCCTCCCGCCAGAAAATTTTTAATGAAAAAATGTCATTATAAAAACATGTGGCTAAGTCTATAGACCATGCACACATACAGGACTCATAAGAGTCTATCTAAAAATAATTAATATCCTTTGATATTTCTAGTCTCCTATTATACCTTTTAGTTGTATTTAACTCTCATTTTCTTGAACAGTTATGTACCGAGGACATGACAACAATCTGAAAAATTGTCCTACTTTGCTCTCTGTCATGCTACTGCCTATGTGAACAATAGTTAATTTTACACAGTGCTGTGGTAGAGTCAGGACTGGGGCTACTAAAGCAACAACAGGGTACTGGTGTTTAAAGTATTTTACAACCCTTCCTTGCCAATGGCTTCTACGCTGAATTCCCTTCTAAAAGAATGGAGAGGTCTGAGCATCTGGTTTCTTTATATGCTGCATACTTAAAGATTTGACACAACCTTTGTTGAACTAAAAGTGTTACATTAGTAAATTCAAGGACTATGGAATGTTTTATCTAAAGAAACATACACACACACACACACACACACACACACACACACACACACACACACACTGGAAACTTTGTGGTTTTGTTGGTTGGTTGGTTTGTTTTCCTCTCTCTATACTTGCACTGAGCAGAGAAATCTTTGCCTATTCATCCCATTTGACTCCTTTTTAATCTCGGTTTTTACGAGGACACTAATGACCCTCCCAGATTGTTGCCCTCCAGTGAAATAATGGAGCATTCATAGTGGCAGGATTCCAGTGGAAAGAGTTCTGAGCTCATTGTAAATCTTCCTGTTCTGTTGTTCTTCAAACAACAGGCTTTGCCATCTGCCTTATGAATTCAATTCTTTTTGCAGTATTTCACATGATCTAAAATAGGATTATTGCCATGCATATACTGGGGTTCCTAGAGAGTATTAATTAAGTCCAAAATATTGCACCAATGTGCAGAGTGAAATGTAAGTCAAAGGCCATGGTGTTTTCATCACACCATACGCTCTGCATTCCACAATGACTGTTCTCTCCAAACTGGAGACAATTGGATTGTAGCTGCTAACAAAGTTAAACCTGAAGGCTTAAATTCAGGTGAATGAGATAAATTGAAACAGATCTTATTGCTCCCAAACACTCTCTTGGAAATAATAGCATCTTGACATTTTATCAGTCACTCAAGCGGTCATTCCCTGAGGTATCAGCCAGAGCTTGAAGGATAGAGCCGTAAAGAAAAGACTGTCAGTCATAAACATCCCTCAAAACCATGAAAACCACAAATGAGCCCTTAAGTAACGGAGGACGCAATACCCTTGATATTTCAACAATTACTGGCAACAGCAGGCTTTGTTCAGGACCTGGGTCATTTTTACACAACCCTTACTTGTCAGAACAGAATGGGATAGGCAAGAAGGATGCAAAGAAAGAAAAGAGGGACAGAGAAGAAAAGGGAGGAAATGAAGAGGGTCTGATGCGATGACAGTGGGCTGAGAGTGAAGAGTTAGCTGCGTATTTAGCAAAGCTTATAGGAACTTTCCAAGGACAATAGCCAGTGAAGACTGATTGAAGGACATTAATATTATTAAGCTTGAAGTGAATCTTTGAGATCATTAGAAAGATGTTTGTACTGCTTAGCTGTTTCTTCTGTGGCCATTTCAGGTGTCAGGTTATAGTGGAGAAAAATAGCAGGGAACACATTGGAAGGAAGGGAAAATTGGAATGAATAAGAATCGAGTAAAGGAAGGTGAAATGAATTTAACTTTGCTAGGCGCTAAGACCTTGTCACTGTGTCGTGGAGAGAGCAAGACTAATTTTAAGTGAACTTCAGTGCAATTATTTTAGCAACTCAGACTCAAGAAAATGAGCTGCAGCTTAGCATACAGAGTCACCCACACTCATGAGACAACAAAAACAGAAAGTTAAATGCCCTAGCAATAATATTTGTGGACTTTCTCAATGCAGAGATTAGTGGTTCCTTAAAGCAAAGATATAAATACTAGCCCGTGACCGTTATCAAGGAAAACACAAGTCTCCACTTTCTTGGCCTTATCAGATCGATTTTAAGTAGTTTTATCTTGGACTTCTCTAACATTTAATGAGGAGCAAATTGTTTTGTTTTTTTTTTCTTTCTGTTTCCTCTACCCATGTTGACTTTTTGATATTACCTAGGAGAAAACAATTAAAATAAATGGGTCTCTGACAGAGTGTTAATTTGGTTGTCTCTGAAGAAATTGGAAAGGTTCACTTTATGGCTATTTCCTCTTGTTTCACAGTTTATCATAAGTGCTTAGACTGAGAAAGAGTTTAACTGTCTTTCGGCTGCTTCCTCAACCTTCACATAAGAACCCACCTGAACAGGTTTAGCATAACATGAATCCACTTTCTTTGTAATAGCTCCCAGTCTACGTCAATCAGAATCACAAAATATGTGAATGAGTTCAGTACCCACTGCTTAAAATATCCCCAAGCAGCTTAGTGCTGAGCAAAGCCAGGACATAGCCCGTTTTTAAACTCTATGGAAAATGGGGAGAAAATGAAATCAATTTACCATAGCTTCTTGTATATGGTATATGTATATACCATATATATACATAGTCATATACATATGTGTATATGATCAATAAGCTATAGTTCAAGAAGCTCTCTCTCTCTCTCTCTCTCTCTCTCTCTCTCTCTCTCTCTCTGTGTGTGTGTGTGTGTGTGTGTGTGTGTGTGTGTTAGAATGCTGAAGTACAAAGCATTAATGATCCATTAGGGGGCACAAAGGCCAATGCCTTTGAACTCTACTGATGTCCTTCTTGGCCTAGGATTCCTTTGTTTGTCTGCCTTTTCTTCATCTTATTCCCATTTTGTGACTTGGTTTCCTATGATGGAGCCTTGACAAACTTGACAGTTTGAAAGAACAGACTCATCTCTTGATATAAGTCTAGATATGTTTCATAACTTTTTATTTAGCTACTTTTGAAAACTTTTTCCTTTCTTTGTCTATAGCTACAGTTCTAAATTCAGCTAGAAATTTGGAATATCTAAACTTTTCAATAGGAAACAAACAAAGCAGCACAAATATTCAGTTACAATGGTCCAAGTTTCAAATAAACAAGTGACACTTTTGCCTCCTTAAGTGAACCATGCATTTTGTTTTCATTAAAAGAATAACATTTCTATCCTGTGGCTATATCTTGTAATCCTGCATCAATACAGGATCGTTTGAATGCTTTTGTTGGGCTGACCTATGATACAATTTATGACGACCCCAATATTTTCCTTTATGGACAATCAAGTACAAAATAGCTTAATTCCACCCATATAGAAACTGCCTGCAACATCACAACAAACAAAACTGCATGGTGGAGGATACACAAGCCTTTCCGACAAAGGACTGCCCATTGATTTAAACCTTGAGTACACCCACAGTCTGAAAACGCAGGTCACAAACAAAGGAAGCTTTGAGGAGACCATTTCATGGGAACAAAGGGTCCAGCTCTTTTGGTGCTCATAAGGGAGAAAATAACGCGTGTCCTCTCTCGGTATGAAATAAATGGCACATTTTGTATCTTGGCTATGGTGGCATTGTTCTTTAAAGCAGAAGCTTTACATAGAGAATCTGGTTGGTATGGGAGGGTGTTGAGATGAATAGACTTTCTATTCTCCTCTCTCTCTCTCTCTCTCTCTCTTGTGCTCTTTCTCTCTTACACACACACACACACACACACACACACACACACAAAACACACAATATGTACCTGGAGACTGGTGATGTTTCGACAAAGAGTATGCATAAGATTTTGTTGCAAAATGTTAAAAAGTGAGAAAAGCCTCACATAGCTTCTACTATACAACTTTACTTCAGCAAGCTTTTTTTTAAGTTTATCCTTTAAAATTAAAAGTGGTCAGTCTCTATTCTAGCCTTTACCTAGCTTGCCTTCTTTGGCCTACAAATTAAATAAGCAAACAAACAAAAGCAATGGAAACCAAACGATGTGCTAGAAACTGCCTGGCACCCAGAAGTCCCCTCGCACTTTCTAGTGAGGTCCATCTGTTCAGGCCACCCTGCCACGCTGTCCATTCATCACCTTGATTCTTCACTTTCAGAAATGTCACTACATAACCCAACTTAAAACCCTGTGGGACTTCTTTATCATTATCCAAGGATAATGATTTCCTTATCATTATCCATGGTGACTTTTCCTTATCATTGTGACAAAAATACCAGACAACTTGCAGCGATAAAAGATTTATTTTGGCTCGTGGTTTCAGATGGTTTGGTCACATGGCAAGAAAGAAAAAGTAACCTGGTTCACAGCACCATAGCTAGGAAGGAAATAATGAGCAAAGACGGAAAACATGCAGACAGAAGGAGACACAAACAGTGCAGACACACTTGAACCATTTCCCTCCACCTTCTATTCACCAAATCATGCCACCATGGAATGGACTCATTCTGGGGATGGATTACTCCCTAAGCAGAGATTGCAGCATTAATTCATCTCTCACCAGCACAAACATGGCCAGAGGTGCACTTTACTGACATTCTGGACTTTTAAAATCCAATGAAAATGACCATCTCTCTCTCTCTCTCTCTCTCTCTCTCTCTCTCTCTCTCTCTCTCTCCCTCCCTCCCATGCCTATGATACACTTGGTTCAGCTAATATTCTGGCCTCCCAGATTGTATCTCAGGTTTCTATTTTCCATCTTTCTTTTATTATGCTTGGACTCTGGGTAGATACTAGTTCCCAGCTTGGGGGAATGTTGCCAATCAAAAAAATCAGGTTCTGGAGTCTTATTTGCCTCCCAGAGAAGGATATACTTGCTGAGATGTGAGGTCAATTATTCAAAACAGTAAGAATCAACAGAAGAGGAGAAAAATAAAATGATTAAATGGGAAAGGGGAAAGAACACAACAAGGGAAATAGGAAGTAGGAAGAATATTGAGGCAAGGAGGAGAAATAATTAGGCCCATGGCTATCAGCTGTCACTCAAACACCACAGGCACCATTAGGTGGCTCCAAGAGTGCTGTATTTCTAGGCACAGCTGAGTAACAGGAGAGGTGATGGGATCTTGTTTATTTTGCCCGTTTCCTTTCCCCAGTTCATGTTTATATGCATTCTTCTTTCAGTCAAAAAGTATGAGTGAGTCAAATCCTATATTATATTTATTTATAGCCCTTACTACTGTGATGGCAGAGAAGAGAGACCTCTGGCCCAGTTGTTAAGGGAACTTACCTGTAGATTGAAATGGGAGAGGTGTGTGTGTGTGTGTGTGTGTGTGTGTGTGTGTGTGTGTGTAGCTGGAAAATACATACATACATATATATATATATATATATATATCTCCCTACTTGCTCTGGAAGTGACTGAAGTATAAGAGGCCATGCAGTGTTTGGCCATACAAAGACTAGGCGAGGTGCCAGGAAGAGTAGAGCACTGGAATTCTGTGAATAAGAAATTAGGGGCAGAGGTTATGAAGATGAGCATAAAGAACAGAGCAGGAGGGAGAACAAAGACAGTGAGTGCTCCAGTACAGATAAGCTCTGAGGCTTTGTGAGAAACGGGCTAATACTTGATGATAAGGTTTTGTTTTGTTAGCACACAGACTCTCCTTTCCAAACTTCCAGCGTAGATTTCAAAAATCAAATCGGAGGGATTAGCTGAGAGTCATTCTTAGAGAGCAGACATATCAGGAATTGCTAGGAGAAGGCATATTATGAAAGAGATCTAGAATTCAAGAGGTGAGACATGGAACCTCACAACTGACTTTAATAATGTAACTAGGGATGAACTTACCTAGAACAGGGAAAAGGAGTTCAGGCTATGCTATACCTTAGGAAGAGAAGAAACTAGACCTGGCAAGGAGGTAAATAGCTATACAATACAAACTCATCCATGCAACAAAGTCCCAAATATCGATCAAGAAGAATAAAAAAATCAGAGCTGGCAGAATCGGGGTAGGTGGGAGGAGGGGTGTCAGACAAAGTAGAATTCAATACCCCAGCCTTACCCTGCTCTCACAAACTCAAGTGAAATATGGGCATATATCATAACCTTAGTAAATAATTTGAAAGCTGTGTCCTGGTCTTGGAGGCTTTGTAAAGACATTCAAAGCCCAGAGTGGGTTAGTAAGCATGTGCCTCTGCATCACAGTACTGGGGGAGATAAAATTACTTTAGAGTATCACCAGGAGAGCTCTATCTGTCTTTGACCTTTCCACTCAGTCAAGCAATTATTCAGGATATATATTGTTCCACATTATCAATGGTAGCATCCCTCCTGTGACTTCCCTGTATAGGAGACAGAGTGTGCCCTCGCTTTGCTGCTGGATTCTTATCTGAAGCGAGAGAATAGAGTTGCCAGCTGCCCAGGGTCTCACTTCCGACACTAAAAGCAGTGTTACATTGGGAATCAAGGCAATAAAACTTTTCATTATAAAAAGAAACCAAGGTGGAGGCACAGGGGATTAGGATCAGATATTAAAATGCAGCCAGTATTAAAATGTGTCAGAGGGAGGGATCAGGAAACAAGAGATAGATTTTCACATAGAAACAAGTAAGTTTGGGAGAGAAATGAGTCATGGAGACTCAAAGATTTGCAGATGATTGGAGCTCCAAGTGAATTGACAATGGGAACGCAAACAAGTGCCTTTAAAGAAAATAATTAGCCCCTGAGAAACTTCCACTGTACATGGAGAACCTAGGATGGTCCACCCCCAGCAGCCATCACGTTGCTTAGTGACCATTACCACGCTGCAGATCCTATTCTAGGCCAGTATCACCTCCACTCACCCTCATCACTTACCAGGTCACCATGCCAGAAAGTTGACAGGAACAATGTAATGAGGTCATGAGTGAGTCAACAGTGAGACCTTCTGGTGACGATGGAGTCTTCTCTAGAAGTGGTCAGTAACTGAGCCTACTCAGAATTTTGTAGTAACCCAGCCGTTGGTGGGAATTTACTGTGATTATAAATCCCGGCTGCTGGAGAATGGACCTATATATGATGCAACAGAACTGATAAACTCAGGCACCCTTTTTTCCATCTTTTTATTTACTCAAGTCCTCACAATGAAACTCTCCAGTCAAGGACAAGCCATCTACCACTTCCTTCTTTGGTGTTTAATCCACCTCTGGGCCATCTGCAGGAAGATCTCTGATCAGTACCAAGCACACACAGAACTGAGTACATCAGGTTACACCCCGTGTGGTCCTGGATAGTCACCTCTAATTCTTCTTCTTATTTGGTTTTAGAGGAAAGAACATGGCTGACAAGCAACTGCTTCTTAATACTCCCATCCTCCTCATTTTGTCTTGGCATCTCAAAACATTCTCTACAGCTTAGCAGAGCTCATCAGAAACCAACCTCTGATCTCTGTTGTTCTCTTGTCTTCTCTCTCTCTTTCTCTCTCTCTCTCTCTCTCTCTCTCTCTCTCTCTCTCTCCCCCTCCCTCTCCCTCTCTCTTTCTCTTCCCTCTCTCTTTTTCATCCCTTTCTTAGTTTTTTCTCCTTTTCCTTATTCTCATTTCTTTTCATTTTCCCCCTTTCTTTCCCTCTTTCTTTTTCTCCTTTCTTTCATAAGCCTCTAATTTTAGCATTATTCTGTTAATAATGCCTCATGCTTTTAAAGACGCATAGGAGTCCCTGGCACTTTTTTAGAGTGCGGATGCAGTAGCTCTGAGTGAACCAGTCTGAGCTGTTGTGTTTAGAATAAGGCCCTGGTGATCCCACTGGCTATGCAACTGTCCTGCGGAGTAGACTTTAATTAGCTATCCTCAATATAAATACCTCACAACACTTCAGGTCTAAGAATTTTCTGGAACATTTAAGCACAGATGGGGAAACAGAGATAGGGGATGTATAAGAGCATTTGCTCCCTTAAATTTCCTGACCCCCCAGGAATAAAAGTTAACAATCACTGAAGACTTTTTGCCTCCCCTCCTGTGCACTGTGCAGTGTGTACTGCTCTGATTATCTCAGTCTTACAGCAAGGAGACATAGAAATGATCGCCTCTGTTGTACAGATAGGAAGCAGAAGACTAAAGGGAAATATACCACAACTCACGGCAACTGACTGTGAATCCAACACAAGTACTCATTCTGAGAGATACTGTACATAGCAAACACTATTCTTTCCTCTATCCTTCTTTAGACTATATTTACATAGCAAATACATAGCTGCATTACTTGTAAGGCAATAGGTGAATCACTGCCCATACCTGAAGCCTTCCCTCAAACAGCTACAGTAAAATGAAGTACAGGTGGTTTCCTGACTATCTCCCCAAACCAACACAGAGCTTATCTATTAACCACATCATACCTCTAAACAACTGACTACCACCCATTCATTAGCCAATGTCAATGAACTCTTCTCGATTAGAATCCCTGCTTCGATAACTGTGATCTTGAAGATCCCTCTAGCTCCACGCCGAGCAATAGAAAATCAGCTGAGTCCACACTACACCCTCAGACATATCCCAAGACTACTGTTCTCCCACCAATTACAGCAGTTTGGATATTAAGCAAGTTTATCAACCACAAACATAATTTCAAACTTATTAACCTCTAGTGAAGAAAGGCTTTAATAGGGCTGAAAATATGGCTCAATTAGTAAAGTGCTTGCTGTGTAACCACAAGGACCCAAGTTCACATCCCTTGGACCCAAATAAAAGCCAGTGAGTTGTGGCATGCAGATGGCTCCTGCACTGGGAAGATGGAGATAGGAGCTTGCCACCTAGTTGATCTAGCCAACTTGGTGAGCTAGAGATTCTACGATTGTCTCAAGGAAACCAAGAGAGTGAGACCAACTGAAGAAGGTATCTGACAAGAGTTTCTGGCTTTCACTTGCACACCTGCACCACCTGTGTACACAGGTGCATACATATATAAGTACATACAAATTTTAAAGAACAAATAAATAAGAAAAGCCCTAGCAAATCATGGAGGACTTTGTTTAGGTGCCACCATCTCCAACTTGTACTACAATTGCCAAGACAGTGAAATGTGTTACTTCTTCTTCCACACAAATCATTCAGGACTTCCCATGCCTTCAGGATTCTCTATTTTGGGTCACAAATGATAAAGCACCCAAAGTTTTATTCATTTCTATCATGATCCTACAGATATTAAAAATTACATTCCACTTTTAATAGCATATTTGTCAACTCAGGTAGTAACATTGTCCCAGTTATTTTTAATTGTGTTGTATTCAGTCTCCTAACTAGGGAGTTAATGCAGCAATATGGGCGGGCTTTCTTTATTTACACTGAGTAAGAGTTTCACAGGATACATACGGCACGACACTTCAAGATTCACTGAAATTTTGTAAGTTGATGAAAACAATATGTGACTTTTCTTTATATTTTTCAGGGATGTGTGTGTGTGTGTGTGTGTGTGTGTGTTCATTATCTTATTTGATCCTAAACTATTTTTCAAGAAAAATTCAGTAGGAAGTATTAAAGAGGAATAATGAAAGAGGAAAAAAAGCAGGAGAGGGAGGAGAGAGGGAGAAAGATGGAAGGAAGTAATATCTTTGTCTGGTTCAGTCACAAAGGAGGTAGAATTTTTCTCAGTCTTGAAGGATAGCTGAAATATTTCTGGCCAGCAGAACCAGGAGTTGACAGGACAAAAATTCATTTGAGGCTAGTTTTGTATGTACAAGTTGAGTTTATAAAGCATGGAGCACAGACTTCAATAGGACAGTTAGAGAGAAGTAAGGGTGAGAGAGACATTAAGAAAGCAAACTGCCCTTGCAGTGGACCCAAGTGTAGTTGCTGTCGCACATGTCAGGCACTTCACAGCCATCTTTAAATCAGCTTGACATGATCTGATGCCTTCTTCCGGCCTCCCCTCGTATCTGTTGCCACATACACACTCCCATACACAGATACAGACTCATCCAGATAATTAAAAGTAGATCCGAACAAATTCTAAGACCTGAGTTGAGATCAGGGGATGGTGGGAGTCTCAAGTTCAAGCCTCAAAAAGTATGAGGCTATCAGTTTTTTTCTATTTGCATAGTGACACATTAATGTTTTATTATCATTATTGAATATTTAAAATTGATTTTTATTTTTTGCATATGGATGGTTTGCTTCCAAATGTATGTGTACCATGTGCGAGCTTGGTGCCTGAGGAAGCCAGAAGAGGTTGTTGGATCCCCTCTAACTGGACTTACAGACAGTTGGGAGTTGGCATGTGGGTGCTGAGAATTGAATCTAGGTCCTCTGCAAGAGCAACAGTTAACTTTAACTCAGTGAATTCTCCAGACCTATATACTACTACTTAGGACAAAATACAAAGAGTAGCAGATAATGAAGTCATTGGATCTAAAGCCTTGCTCGTCTTGTTAAACAACTCTCACTCAACTTTATATCTCAGACTTTGTACTTGGATGCATACATTGCAAGCTGGGCAACCTTGGGACTTAAAGATTACTTGGGAGAAGTAATTTAAAAAGCCTGTGTCAGTCACACCAAAAAATAATCAAAGTCCTTTTCACTGTTTTCATCATTTAGAAATGTTTTGTTTCACTACAATTGTTCATGAATCCTAAGAACTTGGAAAATACAGATGAATGCAATAAAACACACTACAATTGTAATTAACTGTTTTATTTAACATTCATAAATACATATAATGCATTTGGGTCTAAATCACCCTTATTCTTCCCTCTAATACCTCCACTACCTGACACTGACACTTTTCCTGCCCACATTTATGTGCTTTCTCCTTATATTCTTTTTTTAACAACCAATGAATTGATTAGATGCTGCCTGCATGTACATAGGTATGGGACCATCTGTTGGAGCATGGGTAGCCTCTCAGAGCCCACATCTCTGAATAAAAGTAACTTTCCCTCTTCTAATAGTCACCAATTATTAATAGGTTCTCAGCTAGGAGTGGAACTTCATTAACCCTTTCTCCACCCATGCTAGGATTTTGGTTGGCTACATCTTGTACGGGTCTTGGGCATCCAGGATCAGCTATTGTGAGTTCATGTGTGCATGTGTGATTATCTACTACCTCTGGCCTGTGCAATGTTTCTGCCATCTCTTCTATAATTACCTCTAAGCCCTGGGGGGAATAAAGTATGATATGGATGTCATGTTTAAAACTAAGCACTGCGAAATCTCCTAGTTTCTTATTCTCTATTTGTTGGCTAGTTGTTAGTTTCTGAACGAATAACGTCTACTACTACTACTACTACTACTACTACTACTACTACTATAAGAGAGAGAGAAAGTGAGAGAGAGAGAGAGATAGGATGAAGAAGACAAGAACCTTCTCTGATGAAGACTGAGAGATGCACTAATCTATGAATATAAGGATAAAAACTTAGATACAATTTTTTACTGTGTCCATTTAATAGAAAAGTTCTCCTCTAAGGCCTATGGTAGTCATAGGTGTTTGGATCCATTAAGAATACCAGGAATGCACAATAGTGTCTGGGTTTGGTAACTGTATATGGGATGGATCCCCAGGTGGGGCAGTCTCTGGATGGTCTTTCCTTCAGTCTCTGATCCATACTTTGTCTCTGTATCTCCTTCTATAGGTATTTTGTTCCCCTTTCTAAGAAGGACCAGAGTATCCATATTTTAGTCTTCCTTCTTCTTGAGCTTCATTTGGTCTGTGAATTGTATCTTGGGTATTCTGAGTTTCTGGGCTAAAATCCACTTATCAGTGAGTAGATACCATGTGTATTCTTTTGTGATTGGGTTACCTCACTCAGGATGATAATTTTGAGTTCCATCCATTTGCCTAAGAATTTCATGAATTCATTGTTTTTAATAACTGAGTAGTATTCTGTTGTGTAAATGTACCATATTTTCTGTATCCATTACTTGTTGAGGAACATCTGGGTTCTTTTCCAGCTTCTAGATATTATAAATAAGGCTGCTATGAACATAGTGGAGCATGTGTACTTATTACATGTTGGAGAATCCTCTGGGTATATGCCCAGGAGTGGTATAGCAGGGTACTTCAGCAATACTATGCCCAGTTCTCTGAGGAACTGCCAAACTGATTTCCAGTGTGGCTGTACCAGCTTGCAATCCCACCAGCAATGGAGCAATGTTCCTCTTTCTCCACATCCTCGCCATCACCTGCTGTCACCTGAGTTTTTGATCTTAGTCATTCTGACTGGTGTGAGGTGGAATCTCAGGGTTGTTTTGATTTACATTTCTCTGATGACTAAGGATGTCGAACATTTCTTTAGGTGCTTCTCAGCCATTTGATATTCCTCCACTGAGAATTCTTTGTTTAGCTCTGTAGCCCATTTTTAATAGGGTTATTTGGTTCTCTGGAGTCTATCTTCTTGAGTTCTTTGAATATATTGGATATTAGCTCTCTATCAGATGTAGGGTTGGTAAAAAATCTTTTCCCAATTTGTTGGTTGCCATTTTGTCCTACTGATTGCTGACAGGAGCCTGATGTAGCTGTCTCCTGAAAGGCTCTGTCAGTGCATGACAAATACAGAGGGGGATGCTCTCAGCCAACCATTGAACTGAGCACAGAGTTCCCAATGGAGGAGCTAAGGAGCTGAAGGTGAAAGGACCCAAGGAGCTGAAGGTGTTTGCAGTTCCATAGGAGGAACAACAATATGAACTACCCAGTACCCCCAGAGCTCCCAGGGACTAAACCACCAACCAAAGAGTACACATAGAGGGACCCATGGCTCCAGATGCATATGTAGCAGAGGATGGCCTTGTTGGACATCAAAGGGAGGAGAGACCTTTGGTCCTGAGAAGGCTCGATGCCCCAGTTTAGGGGAATGCTAGGATAGGGAAGCAGGAGTGGGTGGATTGGTGAACAGGGGGAGGAGGGATGGGTTAGGAGGAAAACAGGAAAGGGGACAACGTTTGCAATGTAAATAAATAATATATCTAAGGAAAAAAAAAGAACAGCAGAAGCAGACCTTTTGATCTGAAAACTGCCATCCAGACCCGTGAGAACTAAAAAAAAAAAAAGAATACCAGGAATGGGAATGGTGTAATGTATCCATCTTATGGAGTGGAATTTAAATCCAATCAGAAAGTGGTTGGTTACTCACATTTTTGCCACTATTGTGCTAGTACATTTGTACTATTGTAGCAATAGTCACATAGCATCACAATTAGATAATACTAATGATGACTTTGCCCTTTTAATAACATAAATAGACCCTTGAAGCACTGTGAAAGGTAGCCAGCAGAATAAATCTTTCAACTCAGTACCAGCTTAGTTTGTCAATGTCCTATGAGTCAATTTTGTGGTGTCTTCAGCAATGAATTCTTACCATCACCTTCTGAAGAAGCAATGAAAATAACAATGAACTGTAATGTTTTGAAGGTGTCTGTGGAACCCCATTGACTAACAGCTTGAAATGAGATAACCAACATTTGGCACTGGGGTTTTGTTTGGTAACTAATGGTGTATGGGAGGGTGCATTGACCCCTTTATTAAGTAACTCCATTTGGATCCCTTTTTTAATACATGGATAAGTATATATTAAGGGAGCTTTTACAGTAGTAGTGTTCCAAATATCATGTTCAAGGGTCTTCAGCATTGGTTATGCCCCATACTTCCTTCTTTATCTTCCTCTGTCACCATCCAGCTCAGTCTTCCCTGTTCCCCTATTCCCCTTTCTCCATCCTTACCACCTGTGTTGTAGCCCCCTTTCCTTGACGTCCCCACAGTCACTGAAACCTTACTAGTTTCCTGTGTTCTAAACACATGTCTAAATATTCAGGGTTATCATGTAACTGTTCCTTTAATTAGTAAATCAACTTGTAGTATCTTTATTAGTCTAATTCTAGCTGCTGCTGCTTCTGCTTCTCCTTCTCCTCCTCCTCCTCCTCCTCCTCCTCCTCCTTCTTTCCCATCTTGGGGATTAGAATACAAGCTGAGAAAAATGGATAGGATTTTGTAAAAAGTCCTTAGAAAATGATTTTGAATTATGGTCCCTGGAGCCCACAGGTCACATAAGAGTTTATCAGCCTCAATGCTGTGAACATTTTAAGGCTAGAAATTGTTTCTTGTGTCAGATTTTTCTGTGCCTTTAGAGAATTTATATCAGTATCAATGACTTCTATGCACTAGATTTCAGTGAAAACAGCCAAACGTATCTGAGATATAGCCACATACCCCTGTCTGGCAAAGTCAATCCTTCCTGAGAAGGAAGCAAGCGCTCAAGAGAGAGCTCCAACAATTTCTTTGAAATAACAAAAATTAAGAAAAATAAATGAACTGGGTTTTCTCTTCCCTCTAAGCTTCCCAAGTCATCAAACTTTGCTACATAATATCATTCACCCAGATGAACCCTATTCAAACCAGTAAGTAGACATTTAAACACACTGCCTTAAATAAATCCCAGCTATGAACTAGTTAACTAATATTCCACAGGAACTTATAGACAATTTCCCCCAAGAAATTAATTCCTCTACAAAAGTACCCTGAGGACTCAAGCACAAATCACTCTTCTTACTTGAGACGATTTATCATTTTTTAGAGCTTATAAATTATACACACCAAGCAGCAATTTTATACACCAACAAGCATAGTAATGCAGTCAGGAGGCAGAGCGGCTGAAGGGTACTCTCTTCCAACAAAGGTGGGGGCAGCTCACCGCACTCTGCTTTAGAAGTCTTTCCAGGGACACGGCTTTGTTTTCTGTCCTCGCTGTCTTAATAGATTTCATCTTCTTCTAAAAGACAAGTCACAATCCTTCCCCGAAGACAGCCTTTATCATTAAGATGTTTCACCGGGGCAGAGGGGCAACATCATTCAGTGATGTGACAGGACACACTGACCATGTGTGACACCTTCCTTCAGGGCCAGTGTTTTGGAGAATAGAGGAACTAAGGTGGAACTTGCAGAGGTTATCTGGTCCCTCCTCCTACTTCTGGGGGAGACTGAAGTAGAAAGCCATATATGAAGGACAGTCATCACTCCCTCTCCTGATTTTTACTCTCTCAAAATGGAGTCCCAAGAGTTGATGTGTTTGACTTTTATTTCACAGTAATTAAAAGAATGGGCAGTCCTAGCACAGCCCGGTCACTGTGCTCACCTCTGCTGCGCCCATCTGAGCATCACTCATAATGGCTAAGAATTCAGTGTTCAGTATCCATCCATTCAGTTCATACAGATACATTCATACTGCCTTCCAATGCTTGAAGTGAAAAGAGTCACTCAGATGAAGGGCACATGCCGTGGCCACCTTCATTGTAATGTTGTCTATTTTTCTCTGATTTTGAGTAGCAACCTCCACATCATAATTAAGCTGTACACAATAGATACAGATAGAAAAATAAAGTAATTACAGTAGTTAGAACCAGAAGGCACCTTGAGATGCCTTTATTCCTAAACTAACCTACACAAAGAAAAACTGCATGAATCAGTTCTGAAGTTCCACCTCACAGCATGGTGAGAATTGGCTGTAATACTTGACACACATCATGAGATAGCTCCTGCACATTTGCTAAATATAAAAAGACAAGAACATACCCTCAAGTGTGCATACACAGAAGCATATGTGTGCACAGGCACTCAAACAAACACATATACTCATGCAAACATACATATACAAACATGGGGATGCCATGAGCATATACGCACAGACACATATGATCACACATACATAAACACCTATGTGAATACTGGACCTAAGTGAGGTTGTGAATCTGTTACTTAATATGATTATGTATACTGTCTTCCATTGTATTTAAATATCAGGTCTTTAAGTTGTAGAACTTAATAAAGCCAAAATAAGAAATGCAAAAGATTACCCAAGGTCATTGACCTTCTCAGCAGCCTGTGAAAGCCAGGGCTGCTGGGGGCTGACTCAGTCCAATGTTCTGCTGATGGAAGTCATGTTACAACTCAGGAGCAGCAGCAAGAGCCCAGCTCCAACATTGTCGGTAACAACCAGGAAGCCTTGGAAGTCTTGTACTTAGGCATATTTGTTTTCTGTTACCTTTTGAGACTGCGCAGTATTCATCGTCTCCCTCCTCACTTTGAGAATCTATTCTTTCCCTGGTAGCATGTCAGATCCCTCATCGCCATGTCCCTTCATCTCCGCTGTATTGTTTAAGTGGATTTGGCTTTAACATCTGCTCCATGAGCTCCTCTCTGAGATTCAAACATTGCCTTGTTCAGTTGTGAGTTCTTCAAGGTCAATTAATTTTGTCAGATATCTTTCCTCCTCGTGAACAGGAATAAGATATCTGGGAAGGTTGGGAAGCATAAGGCATGATTACAGCCAGCAATCCCAAACTCCCACTGTTTGTGGTTGTTCAGAGATGATTCTATTCTCCTCTTTCTCTTAAGAATTTGGAGTCCAAACCTAAAGACACAAGATGTCCGAAAGACATAAGAGGTCACAAAGTAACAACTGGAGAACAGGTCTCCTCCATCTTAGTTATAAACACTTTTTCTATAATTCCAGAAACCAAGAAAGTGTTATGGAAACTGTTACCAGCTAAAAGTGCTTGCTGCCAAGCCAGACGATGTGAGTTCCATCCAGGAACACACATGGAAGAAGGAAAAGACCAGCCCCAAAACCTATCCCCGGATATCCACATGAATGCCATAGCATGTGGACATACTACTTGCTCGCTCTCATATACATATATCCTCACATGAGATAAATAAACTAAAATATGATTTTTTTCGTTTCTATACTTTTTTATTTACATTCCAAATGATTTCCCCTTTCCTGTTTTCTTCCTCCCCGAGAGTCCCATAAGCCCTCTTCCCTCCCCCTGTTCCCCAATCAATCCAGTCTCCCTTCTCTGACCTGGTATTCCCCTACATCCAGTTTTTCCAGGACCAGGGGTCTCTCCTTCCATCTTCTTGGAAATCTATTGATATGTAAATTGTGTCTTGGGTATTCTGAGATTCTGGGTTAATATCCCCTTATCAGTGACTGCATATCATGTGTGTCATTTTGTGATTGGGTTACCTCACTAAGGATGATATTTTCCAGATCTGACCATTTGCCTAAGAATTTCGTGAATTCATTGTTTTTAATTGCAGAGTAGTATTCCATTGTGTAAATATACCACATCTTCTGAATCCATTCCTCCGTTGAGGAACATCTGGGTTCTTTCCAGCTTCTGGCTATTATAAATAAGGCTGCTATGAACATAGTGGAACATGTGTCCTTATTGCAAGCAGGGGAAGCCTTTGGGTATATGCCCAGTAGTGGTATAACAGGGTCCTCTGGGAGTGTCATGCCCAGTTTTCTGAGGAACCTCCAGACTGCTTTCCAGAGTGGTTGTACCAGCTTGCAATCCCACCAGCAGTGGAGGAGTGTTCTTCTTTCTCCACATTCTCACCAACAACTGCTGTCTCCTATGTTTTTGATCTTAGCCATTCTGACTGGTGTGGGGTGGAATCTCAAGGTTGTTTTGATTTGCATTTCCCTAACGACTAAGGATGTTGAACATTTCTTTAGGTGCTTCTCAGTCATTAGATATTTTCAGGTGAGAACTCTTTGTTTAGCTCTGTACCCCATTTTTAATAGGGTTATTTGGCTCTCTGGGGTCTAACTTCTTGAATTCTTTGTATATATTGGATATTAGCCCTCTGTCGGATGTAGGGTTGGTAAAGATCTTTTCCCAGTTTGTTGGCTGCCACTTCGTCCTTTTGACAGTGTCCTTTGCCTTACAAAACTTTGCATTTTTATGAGGTTCCATTTGTCAATTCTTGATCTTAGAGCATAAGCTATTGGTGTTCTGTTCAGGAAGTTTTCCCCTGTGCCCATATGTTCAAGGTTCTTCCCTAGCTTCATTTCTATTAGTTTCAGTGTGTCTGGTTTTATGTGGAGGTCCTTGATCCACTTGGAATTGAGCTTAGTGCAAGGAGATAAGAATGGATCAATTTGCATTCTTCTGCATGTTGACCTCCAGTTGAACCAGCACCATTTGTTGAAAAGGCTATCTTTTTTCCACTGGATGGTTTTAGCTCCTTTGTCAAAGATCAAGTGACCATAGGAGTGTGGATTCATTTCTGGGTCTTCAATTCTGTTCCATTGATCTACATGCCTGTCACTGTACCAATACCATGCGGTTTTTAATACCATTGCTCTGTAGTACAGCTTGAGGTCTGGGATACTGATTCCCCCAGAGGTTCTTTTACTCTTGAGAATAGTTTTACCTATCCTGGGTTTTCTGTTATTCCAGATGAATTTTTGAATTGCTCTTTCTAACTCTATGAAGAATTGAGTTGGGATTTTGATGGGGATTGCATTGAATCTGTATATTGCTTTTGGCAAGATGGTCATTTTTACTATATTAATCCTGCCAATCCATGAGCATGGCAGATTTTTCCATCTTCTGAGGTCTTCTTCAATTTCTTTCTTCAGAGACTTGAAGTTCTTGTCATAGAGATCTTTCACTTGTTTGGTTAGAGTCACACCAAGATACTTTATATTGTTTTATACACATCAAAATGATCATTCACCACCATCAAGTAGGCTTCATCCCAGGGATGCAGGGATGGTTTAATATAAGGAAGTCCATCAATGTAATCCACTACATAAACAATCTCAAAGAAAAAAACCACATGGTCATTTCATTAGATGCTGAAAAAGCATTTGACAAAATTCAGCATCCTTTCATGTTAAAGGTCTTGGAAAGACCAGGAAATCGAGGCGCATATCTAAACACAGTAAAAGCAATTTACAGCAAACTGGTAGCCAACATCAATCTAAATCGAGAGAAACTTGAAGCAATCCCACTAAAATCAGGGACTAGACAAGGCTGTGCTCTCTTTCCATATCTTTTCAATATAGTACTTGAAGTTCTAGCTAGAGCAATTAGACAACAAAAGGAGGTCAAAGGGATACAAATTGGAAAGGAAGAAGTCAAACTATCACTATTTGCAGACGATATGATAGTATACTTAAGCGACACAAAGAACTCCATCAGAGAACTCCTACAGCTGATAAACAACTTCAGCAAAGTGGCCGGATATAAAATCAACTCAAGTAAATCAGTAGCCTTCCTATACTCAAAAGATAAGCAGGCTGAGAAAGAAATAAGAGAAATGATACCCTTCATAATAGCCACAAACAATATAAAATATGATTTTTAAAAGAAAGAATTATTCATTGCATTATTGCCCTGGGTGAGCCCTCTAAGCTTCAATAAAATGTGTCTTCTGAAGATATAAAAGTTCATCTTTTGAACCAGTTTTGAGTTTATTCTACTCTACATGTTAACAAAAGAAAAAAAAGCAATCTATCTTCTACTTCTATATATAATGATGAACATCTTTAAAAATCATAAATTTTACATTTGATTAATGCTTTTAGTCTTTAAAACACAACATTGATTGTCAAAAGCATTTTTATCATTTTATAGTGGAAAAAACTAAGCCACAGACTTAAGGTAACTATAGAAGATTGCACAGAAAGTGGATGCTAGAACACATGACAGAGTTAAGAAGCACTTGCTTTATCACATGCACAGAATAGTTCTCCCTTCAGTCATTTTTCTTGCCATGGTCCCAGATATATAATATTCTCTTCACAGTTTTATATGATGTCCATAATGAAAGACATTTTGTGGCCAGAGAACTCAATATGGCAATGTTTTCATAATTATAAGCTTCAGGAAAACTTACACAGATATGAAATATCAAGAGGGTGCTGAAAGAGTAAAGATTAGAAAATGACATATTTTTGATGTTGCTCTTGATTTTTGTTGTTATTAGTTGATGAGACATCCGCTTAGGTCATCTAAAGCCCAAAACATCTCCGTAGCTATAAAAGCCACACCCTTCCCTTCTAGTGAATGATGGTATATATCAATATACATCCTAGATAATAATGAAATTAGCATATGAGGGATGGAAGATGCACTATTATTGAACTGTCTAGGAAGCAGCAGCAAACCAGGCAGAGACACTGAATTCTTAAGTCAGGGATTTATTCACACAAACTGCTTCTGCCTACTCGTACCCAATTCTCATCTAAGATCAGGAACTTTCACCATCCAGTGGACATTTCACATGATTTAATGAGAAGTTCAGGGAAGCGAGTTCCTTTTCATCCCCTTTATTTTCTGGGGGTTTGGAGGGGGGGAGAGAAAGAAAGGAACCAGTTAAGGATGCTATCCAAGTTTCAAATATGATAGCAGAGATAGTCTCTCAGACATTGCCTTTGAAGAAAGAAGAGATGACAAGAGGGTCTGGAGAAAATAAGAGTCTTAGAGAAGGCTAGATATCTCCACCCTGTTCCTTCTCCTTAAAACCACTAATCTCTTTGTATATCTATCTAATGTATTATGGATTTTTTTTTAGAATTTAATTTGATAAGTTCTGCTTCAGTATGCATATCCTGGAAGAATTAAAAACTGTGAGAAAAATCAGTAAAAATGATGTACAGCTAATCTTCTTGTCTTGAGATGTGAGTCCTCAATAGGCCTACGCATGTTCCTCATAACCTTGTTCAGCAAACCACTGGACTCTGATCTCATTTCGTCATTCCAGCACACAGATAAACAAGGCTTTACCAACAACATTTTGTGGAACTCAAAACCTAATTTCAGAAGTCAGAGTATCTTGGCTAAGACTGGAATACATACTCAACTGACTACAAATGTCCTTTTATATCCTACTGCATTAAAGAAAAAAAAGAACAGCATATTTTAAATATGAATTACTGCCTTTCTCTTTTTGACTTGAATTGTCTTCTTTAGATACAATTTTGCCTCTCCTGAAACAGTATTTTTCCATTGTGTTAGAGTCCGTTTCTTCTCTGTTGGTGTCTAGTGCCCTTCATAGATGACCTCCGCCTGGCAAAAAATACCAAGCAACGAGCCAATTGTCACACCTCATCTCTTCCCTTTTACAAAGGAGACAGACAACTATCTTTGAGACCCCTTTGGAAGTATTTTCTCACTAATCCAAGAACAACTGTTGTGTTTGTTTTCTGGCTAGTGCCATGTGAAAGCATTCATGGGGCCTCATGGACCTTGTCTTGTCACATTCCAGTCCATTCTTGGAACATTTGGGGGGAATGCATCATTGCTCCGCTGGTGGGAGACAAGTCTGTGTCCCTGCCCGAGGCTGACAGCCAGTGCATCTATGTCCTTGGTCGCCCATGAAAACATCGCCTGCCATCTCTGCCAGGCATCCCAAACCTCACTCACAGGGAGGGGAGGGTAAATAAAAAATTAACCCATGTGTACTCACAGAGAGGGAGATAAACAGAATTAAATGATCATCCGAAATAGACCAAGACCAGAAAGGAAACGACAACCTCATTCTAAATGAGCACTTTTCTAGAAGAGAACCAGAGAGGGAGCTGAGTTTTATAGGTAGTATGGTGAGAAAGTTTAACCTTCGCATAAACACCTGGGTTGCAATGGCATAATAGAAAGATATAAATGTGGCAATGTGGAACTAATGGGTATCCTGCCACTAACTAGCAGTAAGATTGGAGGCGGCTAGTTGGATGTATCCACTATGTATTAAAATGAAACACCTGATACAACAACTTAATCAGGGAGGATCATTCAGCTAACGTTTTCCAAGGATACCTCCCACAGCAGCTTGGTCCTGCGCATTTCAGGACACCTGGATGCTGGAAGCATGTAGAGGAGAAGCTTCATCACCTGTGAAAGACAGAAAGCGAAAGAGAACAACCACCGTAGTGGACCTTTTTCCCCTTTCCCCCTTTTGATCACATCTAGTTCCACAAGCAAAGCTGTTCCTCTCTTTGAGGGTGGATTCCCCCAAGCATAAGTCAGTCACCTCTGGAAATGACCTCATAGACTCACCCAGAGAGGTGTGACTCACTAATCTTTTCTGACTGTCTGCTGTTTAGTCAAGTTGACAGTCCAGATCAATTATAATGTGCCAGGGAGCTAGTGTTCCAACACCACAGGATCTGGGTAAAGTTAAAGGAGGTGCTGTTCACTGGTGCACTTGATAAATGAACCAAACACTCACTGCTTTTGGTCAGGATGTTTAATCACAGGAAAAGACAGGTACCTGGAACAATTAGCTTCTCTATTGGCATTTTTCACACATACGCATCTGCTCAGATTTGATCCCCTTCCCCACTGTCCTTTCTTGTCCCTCCTGGTTCTAGCCCACTCTTTCCCTTCCTCCACATGACAACCCAAAATGTGGATTCTGTTCTTAATTCTTTTCAATTTGTTCTTTGATAATTTCATACATGTATACAATCTCTCATTTATATGCATTCCACCTCCTTCCTCTCTCTCCTCTAGACTCTCCCATGCCATCATCATATGATATGTATATATACATATAATATATATACTATATATATATTTACTAAATCTCTTAATGTTGGCTGTATGCACATGGATGTGCAGACATTCACCAGGTAGCCCATTAAGGACAACATGCTAAAGAAAAATCAACCCTCCCTTTCACAGGGAGAATTCTTAATTGTTAAATCATGCATGAAACAGGACTCTCTAGAACTCAGAGCAATGTGTGTTTACTGTTACTGAGAGTGACTTGTCCGTATTAGCAAGAATGTTAATATAGAAAATAAAGGGACTAGAAATATCAAAGAATGAGAATCTCAACCTCAAATTTCTCTTTCATCCCTCAAGTATATGTGTGTATATAATTCAAATTCAATTCCCTATTGGTCTGTGATCAACTTTGCTTCTCAGCAACAACATTCAATTTAAGTAAAGTGATGTACCTGGATGTAAAGTGGGTTATGTCTTGATGAACTCAAACAAGAGTTGAAAATAAAATAAGTTGAAAAATACAGTTAACATATCTAACATGTAATATCATAGTTATTCCAACCTGTCTTAACTGTACTCAAAACACTTAGATATCCTACCATAGGGCTAAGTTTTCTAATGTAAAGTCTGTTTAATGATAAAGCATTGAGGAAAGAGAAAAGATCTCTCTGTGGGTGAGAGTGCTCACTGTGAAAGCATGAGTTAGAATCCATCCCAGAAAGCAATGAAAAGCCAAGCATGACTGTGCACTAGTGGAACCCCAGTGCTGTGTGGGTCAGACAGTAGGATCATTGGAGTTTACTGAATGCCAGCCTAGCTATGGATTCAGTGAGAGACTCTCTCTGAAAGGAATAAGATCAAGAGTGATAAAGCAGGGTGCTATGATATTGTCCTCTGGTTTCTTTCCATGTGTGAAATGTGCACACCTACATGTGCATGTTCACATACATCCACCCCCCCACATACACACATACATGTGATCGATAGTTAAGAGATAATGCTAGAGGAAAGGAAAGGAAAGGAAAGGAAAGGAAACCAGGGGAGGGGAGGAAGGAAAGGTTGACAAACTTAAATTGTTGATGAAAATTCATAACACAACATCACTGGCAACACGGTGCACTGTAGATCCTAGACAACTTACATGTATGCTTCAGGTACACTGTAGACTATAGACAACTTACCTGCATGCTACAGTGGCCAGCACCAGCTGCACTCACACCACCTCTCAGTGTCAGAGAGTATCAATCAAGCACCAAAGAAAATCAGGGCTCAAAGTTTGGATCCCAGTTTCTATTGAGCTTGCATGGCTGTAACTTGAAAAATTATAAGTTGAAAGAGTCACATCGGGATGATCTATAAACAGTTTGCTAATGGTAACTTGTTTCTGTTGTCTTTGGCACATTTTTGGACCCCATTTCACATGTTAGGGTCT
This sequence comes from Tokudaia tokunoshimensis, assembly GCA_036184795.1. NCBI lineage: Eukaryota > Metazoa > Chordata > Mammalia > Rodentia > Muridae > Tokudaia > Tokudaia tokunoshimensis. The sequence continues at coordinate 19,871,530 of BTHU01000017.1, forward strand.
GTAGAGGCAGGGTTGCTCAAAGGGTCAACCGAAGCTCACATAAATAACAAAACAATACCAGGATGCCTTGGATCTTCACAAACCAAATACAAAGGCTCCTGAGGGAATCTCCTGTCCCTGACAGGTCTTGCTGTTAGCCAAAGAGAAACTCTGAGTTATTCAAACCCCATGCTTGACATTAGCAGTCCCATAATCAAATCCAAGATGGTCACAGGTGAGGACCCAGTTCACCAATAGTAAAGTGTGCCTCTTCTCAATATTAGAGTTTTGTAATATTGCTGGTCTGACTAAAGTTACTTGCTTCTGGCTTTATTTCTGAGAGATGGCTCCAATAAGTAATGAGCCTTCCTTTACACCCCAGTTCCCAAATAACAGGTGCCAAGCACCAGGCCTGGGATTTAAAAAAAAAAAAAAACAAAAACCTGGTTTGCTGTCTCCTTTCATGCCAGAAAGGAAATTTGTCAATCGTCAACTTAATTTTTCCTCTGGACTCACACCTATTTGCTGTAATAAGACTTTTCCCCCTGGATTTCAGTGCAGTGTGTGGCAGGAAACGGGATTTGGGGATTGGCGTCATCCTTTTCGGATCACACTTTCCTTTAGTAAGTCCGCTATCAATTCTGTAAGCTGAAATAGCATTTTAATGCTTTACCTGCTGGTCAAGAATGTTCGGTTCAGTTGACTTCCGCCTCTGCTGTGTTTCAGATGCTGTTTACCATGCATTTTCCTCCTGTCATAACCACATATTTTAGTTTTTCTATAAATGTGCATTGTGCTCTTTCCCTTGTGTCTCTAGTTCCACAAAACATTAATCTAAGATAATAAAAGGACAGAGCTGGACGAAGGGGAGGGAATGGCCTTCTCTTGCCAGAAAGACCATTTTAATGAGTTTTATTTTTCAGGTGGGGAGATGCTCTTGACCTCTTTGGCCTGAGAGGATGTGATTTCTTGACACTTAGAGTACCGCAAATGCATTTTCATCAGAGCTGGGTAAGGTAGCCACCAAGGGGATTTCTACAGCATTTAGCAAAGCTGTAGATTTGCAACACAAAATAGGGTTTTGTTTACCCTTTCCCTCTGTCCCGAGCACAGTATTATTCCAGAGGCATTTCAGTTTCCTCCCAAACTGTCCGTGACCAGAGTACTTTTCAGTGTGTTTAGGATCATAATTGGCCAAAAAACCAAAAAGTATGTCTGTGGTGGAAGACAGCGAAAGGTCAGGTGTGACCCCGTGGGGCCCATTCTGAGGTTTGCATAACACAGATTCCAATGCACCTTGTCTATTCTCAAGTCCCCAAGCCCACCTCTGCCTTCTAGGGCATCTTTCCTCCTCCTGGCTAGACCCTCCTTGCAAAAGCAACCTGACCAAATTGTCACCGAGCACTCAAGGTACATCTTTCCCCCACCCTTGCTTCCTAGGAAGGTGAGGACCATTCTCATAAAGATGGACAGTGCAAACTGTTCCCTCTGTTACACAACAGCTCCAAGCAGAGAAATTTGTATTTTCTGCCAAGGAAAAGAATAGCATTTATTTAATGGATGCTAAGCAAAGGGTATTCACAGTTCATGCTTCAGGGCTGAAGGCCCATCCTTCACAGGCTAGGGGTGGGAAGGAGGTCATTTGTGCACTCTGACTTGTACAACTGGGCATGTACCCTTCTGTCTGCCTCTCGGCACAGGCTGAGACCACAAACCACCTCAAGGTGCCCCTCCCTCTTCTTAGCTCCTGAATTTGTTCACAAAACATACCTTCTCTCCCTTCCTTCCTCCTTTCCCCTATAAACTTGAAACCACTGGAGTTTCTTACATCCGTCTCTCCACCACCAAATCAGATTCTTCTTCCACATTATCCCAACCCTCATAGAACATACCCACAAAGCTGAGAGAACAAAAGAAGCCTAAGACCATAGGGGAGGAGTGGGGAATAATTTTCCAGGTATTGACTTATTCAGGCTCATTCAAATGTGTACCCTAAATAGATAAGAAATAATAAACTACCATTCATTGATATTCAATTTATTCATCCTATGTATAGTAGTTAGTACATGTTCGTGTGTGTGTTCATGCATGTGTATACACGTATTGAAAGAGTTAACTCAGGAACCATATAAAGGTCAGAGGCTGGGTTGCATTCTTCAGACCACAAGGGGGAGGGGGAGACTGACCTAAGGGTGGGGACACATTCCGAAGAACTGACTGTTGGCCACCTACCTCATCATCTAATAACCAATTAATTTGAATCACATTGTGCTTAATGGTGGCAGCCCTGAGGAGGGTATAAAATCCCGTGCTGCAGAAGACTCGAGTCACTCTCTCTTCATATGCAGAGTGGCCCTAGCATGCTAGATTTTTAATAAAAATTCCTCATGCATTTTCCATCAATTCCATCTCCATGTGGTCCACTCAGGGGTGTCCGGTAAGGTAAGACTGTTCGGGTCTTTCAGTATAAGCGTGTGTTTGTAGAGGTCAAATCTCACCTGATTTATTGAGAGAGTACCTCTTATTGACCTGGAGTTCACCAAGTAGTATAAGTTGTCCCGCCTAGGAGTCCTGGGAATTTAGATGCCACCAATCCCTCAGCACTAGGATTCCAGGAATGCTCCACCATGCTAGGCAATTTTATCTGGGTTCTAGAAAAGAATCCAAGGTCATTGATTGTGCTTTTGAGCAAGCATTTCACAGACTGAGCAACCTTATTCACCCAGTTTACTGATCTTTAAGAAGGAATAATAAAGTATACCTTGAAGCATTGCTGTGAGATCAGGTGAAGTCACAGGTCAACATGTGGTCCATAGGGGACACAAGTTAGATGCACTTTCACTTTGCTTTGGAGAGAAAGAACCAGAGCTGGTGATTCTAGAAAGGAACTTGCTAAGGAACGTCTGACAAGTCATGCAAATGTTCTTTAAGTTCATCTACAAATAAAGAAAACGGAACACTCCATCCTCCCTTCCCGAAGGATTATTGTAAGGATTAAATGAGATGTTCATTAAAACGGCAATTTTGCAACACAAAGAAAGCAAAAGTGTTGCCGAGAAATAAAGTATTGTTATACTTATGATTACTCTTAGCAACTTTGAATTCTAGAAATTATGCCTTCTAAAATATCTGCATTAACTAAGACTGTCTGAAAAATAGTTGTACCTTTTAATCACAAGCAGATACCAATCACAATGGTTGATTCTGGAAAGGCTGATGCTATATCGTTTCTTGAGTAGGTTTGCTCCCACAGCTGGGACAAAAACAAAAACAAACAAACAAACAAACAAAAAAAAGAGAGATCTCAGTGCCCTGGACTACTCACAAAATGGACAGGTCTGTGGAAATGTAATCGTGTTGCCATTAGTCAAAGCCTTGTCACATCCTGTCACTCTGGATTCAGTCGCTCACTGAATATCTGAGAGTACCCTAAGTTTTCAGATTTGTGTCTTTCTTGGCCCTCTCCACCTTCCCCTAACAGATACTCCCCAGAAGTCCAGCTACCAAGGTCATCTGGGATGAGGGGCAGTCATAGCCTAGCATGTCCAGTTGTTCACCCTAGCTTAGCTTCCTTTCTTGGGTATAAGTTCTCAGGCTCCTACTTAAGATTTTGCTCTCAGTCTTGACGTTTTTTGTTCTATTCTGTCCTGTTCTTGGTTCTAGAGCCATTCCTCATTATATGTAAGAGTTTTCATCCTTTCTCTAGGGACTTTTCACAGTTCCCCCACATGACTGCAAATCTAGCTACAAATAACAACAGCCAGATCAATCTGTCTCATTCTCTATTACCGGATTTAAGAAATGTGCTAGAAGGCAGAGTCCAAGTTTGAGTTGTGTATGATCCTGCCTGCGCCCCTCTGTCTTACAACTCTGTCTCTCTGTCTTTACTTTCCTACTTCCTTAAGATGTATTGCTGTTGATAGCTACAGAGAAGGCAGTTCCTAGACTCAGACACCCTGAGAGAATAAATCTACCCAAGATCCAACTGCAGATTCCATATGACAGCTTAGCTCCTGTGGCCTCAACAGATTAAATACCAGTAAGAAACAGGTAAGGTACTATGGATAAAATTTGAGGAATAGGGAGATATTCTGCATTGGAGAGGCTGAAGATATTGCTGGCACATAATTGTATAGATTCCAACACTGCCCTCCTTACATGACTATTGGAGGTCCCTTGGGGTATGCATACTACAGAGCCTCCACGACCTGTAAATACCCTCAGGCTGGGCTGCTGGCTGCAGATAAGAATCACTGATGCTGGTGAACACTTATCTGCCTGCATGAGTCAGTCCTGTTACTTAAACTATACATCCTTATTCAACTCCCAGAAGGTATTGATGCTTTCCTGGGTACCATGGCATCATGATGCACGGAAGATGCTTCAACTGTTCTCCATCACATATTTCTCAGCATTCCTCATCTGAGTCTGAGGGCTGTCTATCTATCCAGCATCTTGATTGATGAGTGTCACAGTGCCTATGGTGGCCTTTCTATTTCCTGCACCTCATCAGGCACTTTCATTGTCTCAGGAGATAAGAGTGTCAAAATACTTGGGGATGATAAAGGGAAGAGTCTGAGACAGAAGGAAAGCTCTGGTTTCCATTTCATTCTTTTTCCAGGGCTAATCATGAAGTTTCAAACATAGCATTCTCAAGCTTTCTATATTCAGAGACTTGATTGAAAACTGCTTTCCTGTCTTTGGATATCATCCCATCCATGAGATTTTGTCACAAGCTTAAAGTCATTATGCTTAGCTCTTCTAGACTTTAGGCTCCTTGCCTCCAAGAGACTGCTATCCCATTAAAGTAAATGGACCTTGGTACATCCATAGATCTGATGATGGGTAGACAGATCTTCAGGAACCTCATCTATGGTTAGGATTTTACCACACAATCAGAATTAAAGAGAAATAACTGGATTAGATATTAAAGTAAAATTTAAAGTTAAGGGTTATTTTTCTCTCATCTTAAGCCAATCACTACTCTTGGGCAGGCTTATTGCATAGCCAACAAAGATCACAAGTAGATCTGCCAGAATTTGAGTAGTTTGAAACTAGGTTTGTTTCCAGTGCCAATCCAATACAGAGATGACTGACTCACTGATGATGGCATCTTGATGAGTCTGGGACAAAGAAGCAGAGAAATACTGCAGTCAGAGCACCACAGGGACATGCTGTGAAATGTTGGTGTTGCTAAAGGCATTGTCCTAAGCTGTTTCTCCCAGAATCCCCTGAAATAACTGACAACTGTCTGGCCTTTACAAAGTGAAATCGACATTTACAGGCTGAGACTCAACAGAACCTGAAGAGAGGGGGCAGCGGCTGTAGGCAAAGCAGGGCCCAGTTCCCTGTGTGCAGGAAAGCAGGCCCAGGACTCTGTGTGAGTAATGGGTCGATATCCAATACCACCAAATCAAAGGCTGAAATCTTTTTCCATCAGCAGAGCTAAAAATTCCTTCAGGGGCTACGAATCCAGCACCAACCCTTCCGAGGAATGGGAATTACCAGTAGCCTTTAATCTATGGAAATCATAGTTAACCCAAACCTGACATATAACTTCTCCAACATCAGTTAAAATTCTCCTGTTTAAAGGGAGAAATAGCAACACTTTGGGGGAAAGATATTGTAGTTCAAACTCTGTCCATTTGGAGTCAGAGAGAGAAGATGTTATTCCAGGTCAGGTGTGCAGGGACTCTCAGAAGCAAGCTTCTGTTGCAGCTACTTCACATTGACTAAGGATCGCTGTGCTTTATTTTACCTATCCTTGGGCTCTGCGTGTCTTGCTGGAACTGGGAGGCAAGTGTCTGGGTATTGTGCTTCCTGCATTCTACTCTTTACAGTGATGAGCTTGTTAGAGATACAGATGCAAAGTCAGCTTTAAAGTAAATTTTGAATAGGTGATTGATTGTCTAATTAAGAGAAATTAACTAAATACTTATATTTTTACAAGCTAGAAAAAAATTTAAACCAATCAGAGAAAAAATAATATTCAAGTATATGTGGTATTGCACTACACTTTATGTCAATATTAAATTGAAGATATGGAGCACAATTTGAATATTCTTATTTGAGTTATTCATACAACATATTTTAATCACATTCTGTCTCTTCCCCTAACACCTATTGTACCCTCCACCAAACTTCATGATTTTTTTCTTTCTCTAAAAAAGATGGAACATAAAAATAACTTTCAAAAATAAACTGAGGATATATACATCAAATTGACAATTGTCTTTCCCTCAGGTCAAGAGGATGAAGGACCAGAATAACAGCTAAAATAAGCTTCAACTATATAGTCTAACTTCTATACAGAAAAGAACTAAAATTCATAATCCATTTATGTAATTAGATAGAGAAAAAATGGTATAACTTTCTTTTTGTAGCCTTTAATCCCTAAAAGAAAAAAAAAAGCCCATTTTAGGCAATTATTCCGTTACACTTTTTAAACATGTTACTTTTTTTTAATATGGATTGCTACACGAATTTGCGTGTCATCCTTGTGCAGGAGCCATGCTAATCTTCTCCGTATCGTTCCAATTATAGTATATGTGCTGCCAAAGTGAGCACAGTGTTATTATATTTATTTGATTTGTGTGTATGTGTGTGTTTGTGCTTGTGTGTGTGCCTGTGTATACACACTCACATGTGCACACACATGTTCATACTTGACATGGTGTGGTTGGTACATAGTAGCTAAAAAATATCAGTTCTCTCCTTTTCTCACTTTCCATTATTTGGATCTCTGTGGATCTAGGGCATCAAACTCTAGAAATCAGGTTTGACAGCAATCACCCTACCCACTAAGCCAGCTCTCTAACCCAGTATACATCTTGCCTCTTTGTTTTGTTATGGATGTTGGTTGGAATTATGGAGTTCTTAATTTTTTTTCAAATGCTAAGGGTTGAACTCAGGTCCACTTATGAGTGCCAGGTAAGTATTTTGCCATCAAGACAACACTGTAACTCTACTTTGTGCTGAAAAGTGGCATTTCTAACCTTGTACTTAGGCAAACTCTTTATTTCCAAATCCAAGAACATCTCTAAATATATCTTATATAGATGTGGAGTCAAATTTGATCCTGCCATATCTGTCTGAGCCCAAACAGCAGGAAGACAGGCTTCTTTTTAAAGAGGAAATTGCCTTCTTCTAGAATAGTCTCAGCCAAGAAGCACTTCAGGCTGAATTCATCCACCAAGTCTAAGATATTTTTTCCATATTTTTATTGACCTACAGGGCACATTTTCAGTTAATTGATAATTTTTTCTTTTTATTTCTTCTTCTCTCATACAATATGTCCTGATGGCTATTTCCCCTCTCTCCACTCCTCCCAGTTCCCACCACACCTCCCCTCTTCCTCATATCCATTGCTCCTTAGTTTCCCTTTAGAAAAGAGTAGTCCTCCCAGAGATATCAAGTGAACATAGCATTAGGAAATGCAATAAAACTATGCATAATCTCTCATATCAGAACTGGATAAGGAAAATCAGTGGGAGGAAAAGGGTCCCAAAAGCACGTTAAAGAGTCATAGACTTCCCACTATTCCTACTGTTAGGAGTCCCTCAATAACCTCAGCTAATAACTGAGGTAAACAGCCACCACGTGTTTGCAGAAGACCTAGTGCAGACCCACGCAGGCTCCATGATTGCTGCTTCGGTCTCTGTGAGCCCTTCTGAGTCCTGCTTAATAGATTCTATGGGCCACGTTCTCAGAAAATTATTTTTAAAATCTTTCTTCATGTTATAAATATAAGAAAATAAAAATAACTCAAAATTATATACAATTCTCCACTTAACAAAGAATGGCTACATCATGATTTTAATTAAGATGCGTTTCAGAAGGTTTTAATGTTGGTGTCACTTTATACATTTGAAAAAAGAGAAAATTGAAGCCCCAATGATAAAATAAATCCTTCTAAATCACAACAAGATTTGTAAGATCTGATAGCAGAGATCAAGTCTGTCTATTATGAGCTGTCTATCCAACTGGTCATGCTTCCTTTCTTCCTTCCTTCCTTCCTTCCTTCCTTTTTTCCTTTCTTTCCTTCCTTCTTTCTTTCTTTTGTCCTTTTCAAAAATTACTTTGATTATTTACTTTATATTCTCATCACAGTTTCCCCTCCCTCTTCTCCTCCTTTTCTACATTCCCCAATCATATCAACTCTCCTGGGCATATCAAATTCCAGTAGAAATAGGTACTTCTCTTACTAAGCCTAGATAAGGCAGCCCGGTTAGAGAAAGGGTGTCCAAAGGCAGGCAACACAGTCATAGACAGCCTCTGCTCCAGTTGTTAGGGGTCCCATATAAAGACCAGGCTGCACATCTTTTACATACTTATAGGGGACCTACGTCCATCCCATGCATGCTATATGGTTGGTAATTAAGGTCCTGTAAGCCATTATGGACCCAGGTTAATTAATTTTGTAGGTTTTCTTGTGGTGTCCTTGACCCCACTGGCTCCTCCAGTCCTTATCCCCGCTCTTCCATAAAATTTCCTGGGCTCCACCTAATGTTTGCCTGTGGAACTCTGCATCAGTTTCCATCAGCAGCTGGGTAAAGCCTCTCAGAGGACATATATACTAGTTTCATGTCTGCGCGGGAGAGTATTATTAAGAATGTCAGGGGTAGGCTCTCTCTCATGATATGGGTCTCAAGTTGGCTCAGTCATTGGTTGGTTATGGTGTCAATTTCTGTTCCGTCATTATCCCTGAACTTCTTGTAGGCAGAAAAAAATGTGAGCCAAAGGCTTTCTGGGTGTGTTGGTGTCCTCATCCCTCCATTGAATGTCTTGCCCAGTTACTGGAGGTGGCTATTTCAGGTTCTATATCCCCTATTGCTGGGAGTCTTAGAGAGACTCACCCTAATATGTTCCTAAAAGTTTCCATTGTCCTAGGTTTCTAGTTTATCCCTGAAATGCCCCACACCACCAATCTCCATTCTGTCCCTCCTATTTCCCTTCCCACCTCTACTCCCATCCAGTTTTCTCCCTCTATCCACCCCCAATGTCTATTTTATTTCCCCTTCTGAGTGAGATTCAAGCATCTTCCCTTAGGTCCTACTGTTGCATAGCTTCTTTGGGTCTGTGAATTGTAACATGGTCATCTTATATTTTATGACTAATAACAAATATAATTGAATACATACCATATATGTCTTTCTGTGTCTATATATCCTCACTCAGGATATTTTCTAGTTCCATCTATTTGCCTGAAAATTTCATGATATTCTTGCTTTTAATAGCTAATTAATACTTCATTGTGTTAATGTACATTTTCTTTATCCATTCTTCAGCTGAGGGACATCTAGATTGATTGCAGTATCTGGTTATTATGAATAAAGGTGCTATGAACATAGGTCACCAAGTATCCTTGTAGTATGGTGGAACATCTTTTGGATATATGCCCAGGAGTTGTATAACTGGGTGTTGAAGTAGAACAATTCTCAATTTTTTGAGAAACTGCCAAATTGATTTGCCAAAGTGGTTGTAAAAGTGTTCCCCTTGCTACACATCCTCACCAGCATAAGCTGTCCCTTGAGTTTTTGATCTTAGCCATTCTGATAGGTGAAAGATGGAATCTCAGAGTCCTTTTGGATTGCACTCCCCTGATGACTAAGGGTGTTGAATTTTTTTTTAAGTGTTTCTCAGTCATTAGAGATTCTTTTGTTGAGAATTCTCTATTTAACCCTGTCTCTTTTTTTTTTTTAAATTAGGGCTATTCAGTTTGTTGATGTCAGACTTCTTGAGTTCTTTTTATAGTTTGTATATCAACCCTCTGTCAGAAACAGGGTTGATGAGGATCTTTTCCTACTCTGTAGGCTGCTGTTTTGTCCAATTGATGGTATCTTTTGGCTTCTAGAAGCTTTTTAGTTTCATGAGGCTCCATTTATTAATTCTTGATATTAGCACCTGAGCTGATGTCATTCTGTTCAGGAAGTTGTCTTCTGTGGCAATAAGTTCAAAGATATTCCCCATTATGTTTTCTATCTGATTTATTTTACCCAGTTTTATGTTGCAGTATTTGATCTACTTAGACTTGTGTTTTGTGCAGGGTAATAAATATAAGTCGATTTGCATTCTTCTACAGGAAGATATAGTTAAACTATACCACTTGCTGAAGATACTTCCTTTTTACCATTGTATACTTTTGGCATTAGTCAAACATTACATGTCTGTGGTGTGTGGATTTATTTCTGAGTCTGATTCTATCCCATTCATCAACCTGTTTGTTTTTATGCCAATTCCATGCAGTTTTTATTACTATTGCTCTGTTGTACAGCTTGAAATCAGGGATGGTGATTCCTCCAGAAGTTCCCTTATTGTACAGGATTCCTTTAGATATCCAGGCTTTTGATAGTTAAAAGATTTTAATGACTGCCTCTATTTCCTTGGTGGTTATAGCTCTATTTAAATTGTACCTGATCTTGATTTAACTTTAGTAGGTAGCATCTATCAAGAAATTGTCCATTTTGTTTAAATTTTCCAATTTTGTGGCATACAGGTTTTCAACGTGAAACCTAATGATTCTTTGAATTTCCTCATTGTCTGTTGTTATATCTCCCATTTCATTTCTGATTTTGTTAATTTAGATATTCTCTCTCTGCCTTTTAGTTAGTTTGGCTAAGGTTTTTTCTATATTGTTGATTTTCTCAAAGAACTAATACTTATTTTCATTGTGTCTTTGCATTATTCTCTTTCTTTCTTTCTTTCTTTCTTTCTTTCTTTCTTTCTTTCTTTCTTTCTTTCTTTCTTTCTTTCTTTCTTTCTTTCTATTTCAGCCCTGAGTTTGATAATTTCCTGCTGTCTATTCCTCTTGGGGAGTGTTTGCTTCTTTTTGTTCTGCATCTTTCAGGTATGCTGCTAAGTTGCTCCTATGAGAATTTCCCGATTTCTTTATAAAGGCACTTAGTGCTGGAACTTTTCACTTAACACTATTTTCATTGTGTCCCAAATGTTTGGGTATATTATACTTACATTTTCAATGAATTCTAGAAAGTCTTTACTTTCTTTATTTCTTTCTCAATCCAGTGGTCATTGAGTAGTGAATTGATCAGTTTTTATGACCTTGTAGACTTCCTGTTGTTTCTGTTTTTGTTCAATTCCAGCTTTAATGCATGGTGATCTGATAAGATACCGAAGGTTAGTTTAATTTTCTTGTGTCTATTGAGGCTTGCTTTGTGAGCAAGTATATGGTCAATTTTGGAGAAGGTTTCATGAGGTGCTGAGAAGGTATATTTTTTATGTGTTTAGGTAAAATGGTCTGGAGATAGCTGCTAGGTCCATTAGATTCATAACAACAATTAGTTCCATTATTTACCTGTTTAATTTCAATCTCACTGAGAAGTCTATTGGTGAAAGTGAGGTGTTGGAATGTTGAAGTCCCCCACTATTAATATGTAGGGTTTGATGTGTGATTTAAGTTTTAGTAATATTTTTATTTGTTTGTTTTTGTTTTTTATGAATGTAATTCCCTTACATTTGGGACATAGATATTGAGAATTGACACATCATCTTGGTGGATTTTTTTCTCTGATGAGTATGAAATGTCTTTCCCCATCTTTTTTGCTTGAAAGTTTATTATATAGAATGGCTACTCCAGCTTGCTCCTTGGGTTTATTTCCTTGGAAAATCTTTTTCCAGCAATTTACTCTGAGGCAATATCTGTCATTGTCACTGAGATGTGGTTCCTTTTTTTTTTATTAAACATTTTTAATTGGACATTTTCTTTATTTACATTTCAAATGTTTTCCCCTTTCCAGGTCTCCCCTTCCAAAACCCCCTATTCCATTCTTCCTCTTCCTGCCTCTATGAGGGTGGTCCCCCACCCACACACCCACTCCTCTCTTCTTGCCCTGGCATTTCCCTACACTGTGGCATCAAACACCCTCAGGCCCAAGGGACCCTCTTCCCACTGATGTCCAACAAGGCCATCCTCTGCCACATATATGGCCAGAGTCATGTGTCCAACCATGTGTATTCTTTGGTTGGTGATGCAGTCCCCAAGAGCTCCGGAGGTCTGGCCTATTGACACTGTTACTCCCAACGTGGGACTGCAAACACACTCAGCTCCTTCGGTCCCTTCTTCAACTCCTCTATTTGGCCTCTGTCCCCCACCCCTTGCTCTTAGTCCAATGGTTGGCTGCAAGCATCCTCCTCTATATTTGTCAGGCTGAGGCAGAGCCTTTCAGGAAACAGCCATATCAGGCTTCCCTCAGCAAGTACTTCCTGGAATACACAATAGCATCCAGGTGTGGTGACTATATATGGATGGATCCCCAGGTGGAGTAGTCTCTGGATGGCCTTTCCTTCAGTCTCTGCTCCACACTTTGTCTCTGATTTCCTCCTGTGAGTATTTTGTTCACTCTTCAAAGAAGCACTGAAGCATTCACACTTTGGTCTTCTTTCTTCTTAGGCTTCATTCATATGGACAGTGAATTGAATCTTGGCTATTCTGAACTTTTGAGCTAATATTCACTTATCAGTGAGTACATACCATGTGTGACTCTTTGGTGACTGAGTTACCTCACTCAGGATGATATTTTCAAGTTCCATCCATTTGCCTGTGAATTTCATGAATTCATTGTATTTAACAGCTAAATAGTATTCCATGTGTAAGCGTACCACATTTTCTGTATCCATTGCTCCGTTGAAGGACATCTGGATTGTTTCCAGCTTCTGGCTATTTATTGTAAATATGGCTGCTATGAACATAGTGGAGCATGTGTCCTTATTACGTGTGGGAGCATCTTATGGATATATGCTCAGGAGTGGTATAGATGGGAAGTAGTATTATGTCCAAATTTCTGAGAAACTACAAGACAGATTTCCAGAGTGGTTGTACCAGCTTGCAATCCCACCAGCAATAAAAGAATGAGTGTTCCTCTTTCTCCACATCCTCACCAGCATCTGCTGTCACATGGGTTTTTGGTCTTAGCTGTTATGACTGGTGTGAGGGTTGTTTTGATTTGCATTTTCCTGATGACTAAGGATGTTGAACATTTCTTTAGGTGCTTCTCAGCCATTCAAGTTTCTTCAGTTGAGAATTCTGTTTATCATTGTACCCTATTTTTAATAGGGTTATTTGGTTCTCAGGAGTCTACCTTCTTGAGTTCTTTGTATATATTGGATATTAGTCCTCTATCGGACGTAGGATTGGTAAAGATCTTATCCCAATCTGATGGTTGCCATTTTGTCTTATTGACAGTATCCTTTGCCTTACAGAAGCTTTGCAATTTTATGCGGTCCCATTTGTCAATTCTTGATCTTAGAGCATAAGCTATTGGTGTTCTGTTCAGGAAATTTTCCCCTGTGCCCCTGTGTTCAAGACTTATCCTTATGTTCTCTTTTATTAGATTCAGTGTATCTGGTTTTTTTTTTTTTTTTGGTTTTTCGAGACAGGGTTTCTCTGTGTAGCCCTGGCTGTCCTGGAACTCACTTTGTAGACCAGGCTGGCCTCGAACTCAGAAATCCTCCTGCCTCTGCCTCCCAAGTGCTGGGATTAAAGGCATGCGCCACCACCGCCCGGCTGTGTATCTGGTTTTATGTGATCTCCTTGACTAGGACTTAAGCTTTGTACAAGTAGATAAGAAGGGATCAATTTGCATTCTTCTACGTGTTGACAGCCAGTTGAACCAGCACCATTTGTTGAAAATGCTGTCTTTTTTCTATTGGATGGTTTTAGCTCCTTTGTGAATGATCAAGTGACCATAGGTGTGGGTTCATTTCTGGGACTTCAATTCTATTCCATTGATCTACTTGCCTGTCCCTGTACCAATACTAAGCAGTTATTATCACTAATACTCTGTAGTACAGCTTGAGGTCAGGGATGGTGATTCCTCCAGAAGTATTTCTATTGTTGAGAACAGTTTTCACTATCCTGGCTTCTTTGTTATTCCAAATGAATTTGAGAATTGCTCTTTCAAACTCTATTAAGAATTGAGTTGGAATTTTGATGGGGATCGCAATGAATCTATAGATTGCTTTTAGCAAGACAGTCATTTTTACTATATTAATCCTGCCAATCCACGAGCATGGGAAATCTTTTCATCTTCTGAGGTCTTCTTTGATTTCTTTCTTCAGAGACTTTAAGTATTTGTCATACAGATAGTTCACTTGTTTGGTTAGAGTCACACCAAGGTATTTTATATTGTTTGTGACAACTGTAAGTGGTGTTGTTTTCCTAATTTCTTTCTCAGCCCTGTTATCCTTTGACTATAAGAAGGCTACTGATTTGTTTGAGTTAATTTTATATCTGGCCATGTTCCTGAAGTTTTTTATTAGCTGTAGGAGTTCTGTTTTGGAATTTTTGGGGTCACTTAAGTATACTAGCATGTCATCTGTGAATAGTGACATTTTGACTTCTTCCTTTCCAACTTGTATCCCTTTGACCTCCTATTGTGGTCTAATTGCCTTAGCTTGAACTTCAAGTACTATATTGAATTGATGGGGAGAGAGAGAGCAGCCTTGTCTAGTCCCTGATTTTAGTGGGATTGCTTCAAGTTTTTCTCCATTTAGTTTGATGTTGGCTACTGGTATATTTGCTGTATATTGCTTTTACTATGATTAGATATGGGTCTTGAATTCCTGATCTTTCCAAGACTTTTAACATGAAGGGATGTTGAATTTTGTCAAATAATTTTTCAGCATCTAATGAAATGATCATGTGGTGGTTTTCTTTTTTTGTTTGTTTGTTTTAGTTTTTTATGTAGTGGATTACATTGATGGATTTTCATATATTAACCATGCCTGCATCCCTGGGATGAAGCCTACTTGATCATGGTGAATGATCATGTTAGTGTGTTCTTGGATTCAGTTTTCGAGAATTTTATTGAGTATTTTTTCATTAATATTCATAAGGGAAATTGGTGTAAATTTTTCTTTTTTGTTGTATCTTTGTGAGTTTTTTTGTATCAGCATAATTGTGGCTTCATAGAAAGAAATGGGTAGTGTTCCTTCTGTTTCTATGTTGTGGAATAGTTTGAAGAGTATTGGTATTAGATCTTCTTTGAAGGTCTGATAGAACTCAGGACTAAACCCATCTAGTCCTGGGCTCTTCTTGGTTGGGAGACTATTGATGACTGCTTCCATTTCTTTAGGGGTTATGAAACTGCTTAGATAGATGGTTTATCTGATCCTGATTTAACTTTGGTACCTGGAATCTCTCTAGAAAATTGTCTGTTTCATCCTGATTTTCCAGTTTTGTTGAGTATGGCTTTTTTAATAGGATCTGATGATTTTTTTTTTAATTTCCTCAGTTTCTCTTGCAATATCTCCCTTTTCATTTCTGGTTTTGTTAATTTGAATACTATCTCTGTGCCCTCAGCTTAGCCCGGCTAAGGGTTATCTATCTTGTTGATTTTCTTAAAGAACTAGCTCCTGGTTTTGTTCATTCTTTGTATAGTTCTTTCTGTTTCTACTTGGTTGATTTGAGCCCTGAGTTTGATTATTTCCTGCCATCTACTCCTCTTGGGTGTATTTGCTTCTTTTGTTCTAGAGCTTTCAGGTGTGCTGTTAAGCTACTAGTGTGTGCTCTCTCCAGTTTCTTTCTGGAGGCACTATGAGTTTTCCTCTTAGAACTGCTTTCATTTTGTCCCATAAGTTTGGGTATGTGGTGCCTTCATTTTCATTAAATTCTAAAACGTCTTTAATTTCTTTCTTTATTTCTTCCTTTACCAAGTTATCATCGAGTAGAGCATTGTTCAGCTTCCATGTGTATGTTGTTTTTATTGCTATTTGAGACCAGCTTTAGTCTGTTTTGATCTGATAGGATGCATGGGATTATTTCAATCTTCTTATATCTGTTGAGGTTTGTTTTGTCTCCTTAGTTGTCATGGATGAAAAACACCAGACAGCCTTAATATTTTCAAACTAGCCAGATAACTCTATGGCTGGGCGAAAAATATCCTGCCCCATCCTTCTTAACCTCAGCTGCCTGTGGAGGATACACAATATCGTTGCCCCAAGACCTACATGTCTGCTGCTTCCTCTGCTGCATCATCGTATCTCCCTTCTCCTCTCATCCTCTTCCTCTCCCTAAGAAAAACCCCAACTTTTTCCCTTCACCCAGAGATTGACTTCTGCTATATTTATTGACAGAATCAAAACCCATTTAGGAAAACAACACCTCCACCTACAACCAATAATTGTTAATTTCTGTTAATTTAATGGTGTGTGTGTGTGTGTGTGTGTGTGTGTGTGTGTGTGTGTGGTTTCCCTTCTTTTGGTTTTGCTGGTGTGCAGTTATTTATTTTCTATGTTTTCTTGGGTCTAGTCCTAGGGTTGGAGTTTTTCTTCTTCTATCCAATATAAGGCTGCATTTGTAAATAGATATTATTTAAGTTAAGTTTGGTCTTGGGATATCTTGGTTTCTCCACCTATGATGAGAGAAAGTTTTGCTGTATATAGTAATCTAGGCTGGCATCTGCAGTTTCTTAGAGACTGTAAGCCTAATCCCATCTGCCTTTTAGAGTCTCTGTTGGGAATTTAGGTGTAATTCTGATAGGTTTGCCTTTATATATTACTCTTTCCCCCTTGCAGCTTTTAATATTCTTTGCTATTTACATTTAGTGTTTTGATTATTACATGGCAGGAGGATTTTCTTTTCTGCTCCAATCTACTTGTAGTTCTGTATGCTTCTTGTATGTTTATAGGAATCTCTTTCTTCAGGTTGGGGAAATTTTCTTTTGTGAATTTTTATAAAATATTTCCTGGGCCTTTGAGAAGGAAATTTTCTCCTTCTTCAGGTCTTAGTATTTTTAGGTTTGGCCCTTTCATGGTGTCTCAGATTTCCTGGATGTTTTGCATTGGGAACATTCTGATTTAACATTTTCTTTGACCTTCTCCTATTGTATCTTCTATGCCTAAGATTCTCTCTTCCATCTCTTGTATTCTGTTGACGATGCTTACATCAGTAGTTCTTGTTCTCATTCCTAAGTTTCACATCTCCAGGATTCCCTCACTTTATGTTTTCTTTATTGCTTTTATTTGCATTTTCAGTTCTTGTACAGTTTTATTCATTTCTGTCACATATTTGTTTACATTTTCCAGTACTTCTTTCATTTCTTTTTTAAAGACCTCTATCATTTTTATAAGATTGGAATTAATGTCATGTTCCTGTGCTTTAGCTGTATTAGGATATTTAGGACTTGCTGAGGTAGGATTGCTGGGCTTTGCTGGTGCCCTATTGCGCTGGATCTTGTTGATTGCCTTCTTATGCTAGCCTTTAGGTATCTGGTTGTCCTTAGGGTGAGCAGACCACCAGTGATGGAAGCAGAGTTGCAAACTGGAAATGGAGTATATAGTTTACCACAGTTGGGTGTGCTTTAAGGGGACTACCAATCCCCTGCCTGACAAGTCCCCCTGTAGGCTAGAATTAGATTGCAGGGGACAGGGCACAGTTCATTGCTGCTGGGCATACTTAAGGAGACCTGGAAGAATGGACCTGGTGCAGAGTCTTACTTAGTTGTCCTAGATGTTGGCAGGCCTGGTTTTCCCTGGTGTTAGCAGAAGAGCTGGATATCTCTGCTGCCAGCCTGTTCATGTTTTCAATGAATATATATTAAGTATGTACCACATGTATGAGGTATTTTGAGTCATTTAGTGCCTCTGGTAATTATGCTTATCTAAGTCTTTATTTTATTGTTATAAGCCACTGTTGTACTACATTACCCATCTTTGCCTTACTCTTCACTTCACTTGCTCAATGAATGTTAAAGTCCTTTTCTAATTCTAGAATTCTAAGAAATTTCTTTTTTTTTTTAAATTCCAAAATTATACTTAAAGAAAGTCAGTCTTTCTAACTTGACCAGTTTCCGATAAATATTTTACAGAGATAAAAGCCTAGATAGAAAAGATAATCCCATTGAAAAGGAAGGAAGGAAGGGAGAGAGAGAGAGAGAGAGAGAGAGAGAGAGAGAGAGAGAGAGAGAGAAGCAAAGAGACAAAGTAACAAAGAAGCAAAGAACAGATTATGCCATAGACTTCCTGCTATGATATGGAGCTAAAACCACATTCAGCAGATGCGTCCTGTGTCTGAGGACCTAAAGCAAGCATTGGAGCCCTACAGCTGAGTGGAAGCTTCGAGAATGTCCTCAGTGCCTGATTGATACTAGAACTGCTTTAAGATTCTGGATTTGATTCCTTCTTAGAACATGTTGCATACTACTAAAACACAGTCTTAAAAGGCCTCTGCCTTAAAGAACACAAAGCACACGGGCATCCTTCTCCTTCTCAAAGCAAGGTACACTTTACAGGGGACATGACATCTCACTTCAGCCTCAGGGTCTAGCATGGCTTTCATACACCTGATTTCTAAATAAAACATTCCAAATTTAAATCCTAATTCCAGTGTTTTCCAGCTGTGTGACCACAGGGATTATCTGCCTCACAAAGCCTAGATTTATCCCTTTGTCATGGGGTTCTGGGAAGTGCATGTAAAGCATCTAGCAATGTCTGGCACAGAGATTCCTTCTACAAATACCAGATGTTCCTATATATTTGTAACTCCCCTGTCATATAGAAGATAAGACCTCTATTATTTATACATTAAAGAAAGAAGATAGAACAAGCCTGAGAGAAACTGTTCTAGCTATGAATGATGGCAGGCCTAGTAAGGACATTAACAGCCACTCTTACTTGCCAGATGACAGCCCTATATCATACTTTCTGTCAAAGAAACAGTTGTTCAGATATGGAAGTAAATTGAAGGAGAGACGACTGTTCTCACTGAATGAGCTTGCTGTAAGACCATCTTACCTGCTTGTGTCTACAAGTAGACTTGAAATTAGAGTATTCTTTCCTATTGATCTTATCTTTTATTCTAGACTAGTTTTACCCAAAGACTTATGATTATGTATTCTTATTTGAAAACAATACAATCCTATGCATAGGAGACCCTAAAGTCTACTCAAGAAAAACATTCAGAACTAATAACCACTTGCAGTAAACTTGGAGGCTACAAATCACCATACACAGATTAGCAGCCTCTGATATACCAGAAGCAAATGTCCTGAGAAAGACTTACAAAAATAGCACCATTCAAAGCAGCTCAAAAAAATTATTTGATTTAAATAAAAATTTAAATTTTTTTGAATGACAGAACTGTTATCACAGAGCTGAGATGAGTGAACTTCATGACCTTTTATATTAATTATGGAGTTAAGAAAGACATCTCAGATGTTTTTAGATTATTTTTATATTTTATTTTGGTTTTATTTTTATTTTTAATTTCATTTTTAATAATTTGCTAAAATGTTTAAAATATTAAAAAGTAGCAGATATAAAATGGGAACATGACTTTGACTAAACCTAACAAAGGCAGTGAAAGATGCATATATTGAAAATGTTAGAACACTGAAGGAAGAAATTAAAGAAGACTCCAGAAGACAGAAGGCCTTTCCATACTTATGGATTAGGAGAATTAATATTGTGAAAATGGCTCTCTTACCAAAAGTTGTCCTCACTCAGATCCAGTGTCATCCTTATCACAATTCCAATGGCATGCTTAAGAAAAGTAAAAAAAAAAAATCCTAAAATTCATACGAATTTAGCACAAAAGGCACTACATGGAGTCCTAATTAAAGAGAACACCTGGAAGGTATTCTTATCCTCTGGTACACTAGAGAGTCACAGTAACAAAAACAGACATGATGTCAATGGACTGAACAGCAGAACCAGACATAACCCCACATAGCTACAGTTTCATTTTTCTTTAAAAGTTCCCAAAACACAGATTGAAGAAAATAGAGTCCATGAAACAAATGTTGCTGAGTAAACTGGTTATCAGCAGGCAAAAGAATAAAATCACATTAAATCACATTTCTGTCTCTCATTTGTATATAAAAATCAATCTATTGATCAATTCTAGATGGATCAAAACTGACCTGAAAGTTCTAAAAAGACCTGAAACTTCTAAACTCTTTGAGTAAATGTAGGAAAAGTTTTTAAGATATAGACATAGGCAAGAACTTTCCGAAAAGGACTCAAATAGCTTACAAAATAAGATTAATAATTAATAAATTAGATCATATAAAATTAACAAGTGCAGCAAAGGAAACTGCCAATCACGTAAAGAGACAGACTACAGGATGGGAGAGAAATCTTTGCTAACAGCATCTCTGACAAAGGATTAATATCTAGAATATATAAAGAACTCTAAAAATCTAAATTCCAAGAAGTCAAACACCTTAATCATTAATAGGCTAATGATGAGAAAGATGAAATAGAAATGGTCAATAAACATATGGAAAATCGGTTCTCATTACTGACCATCAGAGAAGTGAAAATTAAAACTACCCAAGATTCTATCTCACCCCAGTCAGAATGAACACCATTAAGAAAACAAGGAACAAATGCTGTTGATAATATGTAAAGAGGGAATCCTTATACACTTCTACTGGAAAACTAAAGTGTTACAGGAATTATTAAAGAAATAGAACCTGCATGTTCCCGTGCTTCTGCCTCTGCCCCGGTGGCCTGGTTGGCCATGCACTGGTGGACAATGGCCGACCTGATTTTATCTCTTGGAGAATCTGACTCTGAACTCCACAATCTCTCCACCCAACTCACTAGATTCCCACTGGCGAGTCACTACCATGCTTCAAATCCCCCACGGCCTTTGTGGAGCATCTCAAGCAAACCCACGCTTGGCTTCCCTTCTTTACACACAGTAAGCAGGACATGGACAGAGAGATCTCTTAGAATAGCAAGCAGATAACAGGCCATTAGCTTGGATCCACAGTTGGACTTGGAGTTATTCTTTTTTGCTTCTCCAAGACACCGCTTCTCTCAGAATCCCTTTCCATGCTGAGGCTGGTTCTTGGCAAGTAAGCAAAGAGTGAAGCTTCCAGTAGAAGGTGTGACCCAGATTAGAGATGAGTCTTCCCGACCCAAAGTTCCAGAAGTATATCTTCTCACTTCAAATTAAACAAAAATTCCTCACAAGTTTGCCCCTCCATTTTTGGGTTTTAGTTAATTGACAATAAGATGTAGTCAATTGACAATAAGAATAGCCATCACAAGTCCACCTCTCCTAATTGTTTCTTCTTATGTCATGACTAATTTCTTAATTAAAACAATAACTAGGTCATAATTGTACCTAAACATGCTATAAGTAGCCTTTGTGTGGTCACATAAAATTGTATGTGTGTGTGTGTGTGTGTGTGTGTGTGTGTGTGTGTGTGTTTGTGACATGAAATTAGAAGAATAGATCTCTACATACATGAATGGAACTAGGAAGGGTGAGGTGAAAGAAAAAGAAAGCTACCCATAGGAGGAGGTCAAGGTATGTTATACTCTTGTACAAAAAATAAAAGTCCTTATGAACCCCATTACTGTGTACAATGAATGCAAGTCAATGGAAATTGACTTTTTTTTTAACAATACCTTGTGCTACTTTTTCTGTGTGTGGCTGAGGCTGGCGTTACTACAATCAAAAAACCACAGCAACGTATTAAACTAGAAAGGAAAAGTTGAAGATGTACAGAATAATTAGGGAACGTCAGCAATGCCAGAATGTGGAGTCATTACCAAGCTAAGCTTCAGGTAACAGCTAAAGACAAATCAGGGGAGAAACCACATGAGCTCTAGGAAAGTGGCCAGGGCAGGGCGGTGAGACTATCCAAGCTCTGAGAATCTCAGACATGAGGCTACAAGAGTTAATCTTTGCCCTGATGTGTTTATCTAGCTTTGCTCGAATCCTTCCTTTCTGTTCTATGTTCCTCCCTCTCACAATGAAAATGTTTAGTTGGTAGCATTACTTATAGGAAGTATGTCCTTTTTTTATTTTATATTATAAAGGTTCGTGGCTAAGAGTTTCAGGAAATTTTGAACTTGGACTTTTGACACTTGGGGGAACTCTGAGATATGCTAAATGCATTTTTCAATATGAAATATTTGTGGATGGAGGGAAGAGCGGGGTACAATGGCTTGAACATAAAACAGCTTGTATACTAGAGATTGGTTTAAGCTGGTAGATTTTTAGAGGGTAATTAGATCCAGGGAGCTCTAGTCTAATCAATCAATGTATTGCTTCTTTGAGGGGCACCATTTTCAGGAGGTAACAAAACATAAGTGATAAGAGGTGGAGAATATAGGTTACATGGAATTGAACTTCTTCCTCCTCCTCTTCCTCCTTCCCCCCTCCTCCTTTTCCTCCTCCTCCTTCACCCCTCCTCTCCTTTCTTCCTCCTGCCTTTCTCCTTCTCTTCCTCCAAACTTCTGATCCACACTCTTCTATTAGCATAATATTCTGCCGTACAATAAGCCCAGAAATATGGAATCAAGTGACCACAAACTGATTTCTCTAAACCTGTGAGCTAAAGAGGTTTTTTTTTCTTTTTCTCTCCTTAAAGCTGTTCTCTAAGGCATTTCAGTCACTGTGACACACAAAAAAAAATATAAAATAATGGTCTTCAATAGCTACTTGAATCATTTTACTTAAATGTATCTTAGTTTTGTATGTGCTGTTCACTGCTGATTTACAGTCTTCATTTCCTCTCCCGGCTGCTCCTTCAGAATTTTCTTGGAGGCTCATCTCTCAGATAGAGCTGATAAAGTGAATGTGTCTTAAAAAAATGTTCTTTCATTTCAATTCCTTCCTCCCACAGTTGCTATAGCTTGTTTAAAACCAGTTAATTGATGGGATTATCATCTTTTTGAGGGGAGTGCTTAGGCCCACCGCTCCAATTTACAGAATTCTAATTACAATCAATACATTGTCATTTTCAGTTAAAATTTTCATTTTGTTTTATTTTTTATTTTATTTATTAAAAAACTATTGATCATTCATTCAGCATTTAGTAAGTATTCGATAGTTACGCAGACACCAGTTTCTTAATTAACATATATGGAAGTAATCAATGCGTGAATGAGTATTTAGCAAATAAAATTCATCTTTTACTGTTCAGTCTCCAGATTCACCCAACTTGACACCTCTGGGCCTGGGCATTTTTACTGGTGGCTTATGAGGGTGGGGGTACATCCAAGTTCTGATAACAAAATGATTTCACAGAAAACATGTGAGCTTGCCTCAGAGAATGTCCACATAGTTCTCATCTACACCCAACGCAAAGGAAGAAGAAGCCCCTCCAATCTGACAACTGCACCCTCCTAGTCCCACATTCAATCAATGCTTTGTCATATCACGTTCATTGTTTTTGTTTTGCTTCTCCACTGAGTGGCAAGGAAATGCTATAATCAATTTCAGAGAAAGCTTTTCCAGAATCAAGAAGCTTGGTTTTCTTTTACATGACTTGGACAGTTATAGATGTGAGGAAGAAAAAAAGAAAGGCAATTTATAGAGACATTTTCAAATTTGAGAGGTCTAAATATTTCATTCTTAGTTCTGTAATTAGCAGCTTTGAAAGTATTTCACTAGAAATGTATTTATAAACATAGGAGAGGAGTTGAAATATTTGTCTGTAGAATTATTCTCCAAATGATAAAAACCAAGGAGAGCTGAAAGGCAGGTAATAATTTGCCTTCAAGTAAATAAAAGGCTATTTCTGGAAGATTCTGAAAAGACGAAGTGCTCTATCTTTCATATTGGAAATTAATTTCTGGGTGCCAAGATTTGGGAAAAATCACAGGCTTTCCGTTTATGACTTTGCACATGATACCAACTAGTAAAGCCATTAATGCCAGGACTCTTAAAAACCAGCCAACAATCATGAGAACTGGGGATAGTGCTTAAGGCTCACATAACCTGTTCACCAGACCCTCAGTTCCAATTCCCATCCTTCTGAGTGCCTTCCAGAGCAGACTGCCCAAGTACCAGTCAACCCAGAATAAAAGCTTCTGTTTACATAAAGGATTTAGATTTCATTGTCCATGTGGCTCCAAGGAAACTCTCCTATATATATAAGTTCTTATTTTAAGAAACCACAACCTTTGACCTTTGACGGATGCTTGTAGTTAATATGCAGTTGATTAGAACTTTAAAATGAGACTTTATGCTTTGGCATATTCCTGGAATAGGGCTATTATATTCTCGCTCTTAGAAAACTGTTTCCAAACCACTAATATTTAAGTTTCATGTTCAGAAACCCCCAACCCAATATTTCTGCTAGAAACTTAACATATAATTCACACAGTAGTCATTGATACATTAGCATAGCAAGACTCTAAAAGAATAAAGAGACACAGAGCCCATTTATGGAAGGGCAGAACCTGAAACCAAGTGTGTGTTCCCAGAAGAACACACACAGACATAAAGGCTCATGAAGATGGAGTCCGATCAAGTCAAGTTACACCTGAGAAAGTCAAACAGCTGAGCAGTGTAAAACAACGAAAGAAAGGAGCTGTTTCATTGTTTGAATTATGATTTTGTTTGTTAGGTTCTTATCTAGAGGCATAGCAGAGGATCATTAATAGTGTTAGGGGTTGATTCTCTCCCATAGAATGGCTCAACTATATTCATGACAGTTTATTCGTAACAGCAAGAAATTGGAAACAACCTAGATGTCCCTCAACTGAAGAATGGATAAAGAAAATGTGGCACATTTACACAATAGAATACTACTCAGCTATTAAAAACAAACACATTGTGAAATTTACAGGCACATGATGGAGCTAGAAAATATCATTCTGAGTGAGGTAAACCAGATCCAGAAAGACATGCATGGTATGTACTCACAAGTGAATATTATCCACAAAGTACAAGGTAATCATACTACAATTCACAGACCCGAAGAATCTATGTAACAAGGAGGGCCTAAGGGAAGATACTTGAATCTCACACAGAAGGGAAAATAAAAGAGACATTGGAGGGAAATGGAGGGAGGAGACTGAATGGGAGAATGGAGGGAAGGGGAATAGAGGAATCAGGTGTGGGGATGTGGGGGAGAGGGCTAGCAGAAAGAAACACCTGGCATAGGGAAGGCTTCCAGGAGTCTATGGGAGTGACCCTAGCTGAGACTCCTAGCAACTGACTTATGGAGACTGAAGTGGCCACCTCCTGTAGCCAGGCAGTACTTCCAGTAAAGGGAAGGAGGCACAAACCCACCCACAAAACCTTCATCACAGAATTTGTCCTGCCTACAAGATATGCAGGGATAGAAGAAATAGAGCAGAGATTGAGGGAATGGCGAAGCAATGGCTG
Organism: Tokudaia tokunoshimensis; assembly: GCA_036184795.1. Lineage (NCBI taxonomy): Eukaryota > Metazoa > Chordata > Mammalia > Rodentia > Muridae > Tokudaia > Tokudaia tokunoshimensis. Next base: position 19,896,599 of record BTHU01000017.1, read on the forward strand.
GCCCAACCTGAGAAAAATATTAAAGGGCCCATTTCACAGAGGTTACAGAAAGAGATCACATTAAAGGCTTTAATCTGATCATGTTCTGTGAGTGACTTCAGCCAATCCTGTGACCATACTTAACTGATTTCTACACCTGAAAAAAAATGGAAGAATTTTTACTACTAGCTTACTAAGGTTATAAGAGCTAAATGAAAATATTAAAAATCCTATACATACTTTAAACCTTTCACATGTCTACAGAAATATTAGTTATCATAATCATGGAATATAATCACCTGCCTGGTCAATGCCATCCAATATCAGAATAAAACTCAGACTTACAAGGTTTTCTTTTAAAAGACATTATGTACTGAAAAAAAATAGAGATCTTCATAAAATTAGAAATGAAGATATGGGGACTGGAGAGATGGCTCAGCAGTTAAGAGCATCGACTGCTCTTCCAGAGATCCTGAGTTCAATTCCCAGCAACCACATGGTAGCTCACAACTATCTGTAATGGGATATGATGCTCTCTTCTGATGTATCTGAAGAGAGCAATGGTGTACTCATATATATAAAATAAATAAATCTTAAAAAAAGGAATGAAGATAGGATACATGTGTGAAGTATACCTGATTGTAACATACCCATCCCCTCTGTGTTACCTTCTAAGTGACAGAAAATGATACAAAGATTGGGAAGGGTAGCCAGACTTCCCAGAGGACGAAATGCAACAGCATTGAGGAAGACAGTGCTAAGAAAGCTTTCAGAAATACCAACAAAGAAATCTTTTTGTGGGGCTGGAGAGATGGCCCAGGAATAAAGGAGTGCTTGTTCCTTGTGGTGGTTTTAATGGATATGGCCCCCATTGAATCAGGGAGGGGCAGTTTTAGGAGGTGTGTCCTTGTTGGAGTAGGTGTAGCCCTGTTGGGGGAAGTTTGTCACCTTGGGGGTAGGATTTGAGGTTTCCTTTGCTCAAGGTCCACACAGTGAGGAATGAAGTCCCCTTCTGCCACCAGTGGATTAAGATGTAGAACCTTCAGCTCCTTCTCTAGCACCATTTCTGCCCACTCTGCCACGCTTCCCGCTGTGAAGATAATGGACTAGACCTCTGAAACTGTAAGTCAGCCCCAGTTAAATGTTTTCCTTTATAAGAGCTGGTTTGGTTCTGGCATCTCTTCACAGCAATAAAGTCATAACTAAGATACTTCTCTTACAGGGGACAATGCAGCTCCCAGACACATCTAAGGCAGCTCACAACAGCCTGTAACTCCAGCTCCTGGGACCTGAACATCTTCTGGTCTCTGAAAGCATATACATGCCTGCTTGAATACATATAGGCAAATACACAAATATACACAATTTTAAAAAAAACACAGTTTCTGAATCTTATTAAAGAACCATTTTCTGTTCATTTGCTTAGCATTTCCTTTTAAGTCAAAGCCAAATGGTATTAAATGACTTTCAGTGCAGCCGGTATCTTTTAATTACAGTCTAAAAGCATTGTATAATGCATTGTGGTTTTCTTTAATGTGCTTCGAGGGTCTTATACACAGCTCCAAAATTTCTTATAAGAATAGTAAATGACCCCCTCAGTTCCTAAAAGATATATTGGATGTTGATAACTGAGACAATGTTAAACATATTACAAGAATATTCCACAAGATAGGATTACCGATATTTTCAATTTTCTGTGAGGATCTCATTCAACTTAGTTTGCTTCCCTATAGCTCTTCCAGATGAGGACAGCAGTGCACGCACTTATCCATCTTCATGACCAGTGAGAGGCCAGGATCACAGACAAGTCAGGCTTCAGGAGAATGTTGAACTCACAGAAATTCTCCATGGTTCATTAAATGTTTTTTTAAATTAATTTTATCTTTGTATGTGTGTTTTGTACATTGTTCCCATGAGATAATGGGACATATGCATGAATCTAGATGATAAAGAGAGAGAAAAAAAGAGCTTTCTGTTTAGTACCTTGCAATAGCATATTTTGATGAAATAAACGTATTCAGACACACAACCATACGAAAAATAAAAACAGTTTTTAAATTTTATCAAAGAAACATTTTCTGCTCATTTGCATAGAATTTCCTAGTAAAGATGTGAAGCGTACCCCCAACAAGATGATTGAGCAGGCAAGGGATGCTCCTTCATCCCCCATGGACAAGCATTATCAGATGTAACTGTAATGAAGTAGGTGTGAACTCATCATGTAAGGTCCATGAACATTGTTAACTTTCTGTTTCAGTCCATAATGAACAAGGAGTCTAGATAGAAATCAATCCGGCCTTCTTTCCAAAGTAATTCTTGGAATTAAAAGCAAAAGAAATATTTACACAGAGAATTTAAACCAAAACAAAAGAGAATAAAATTATGATTCTAAAACATCCATTGGCATTACCTAATTTCTTTCATGGGACTGACTATATTTGCATTTTGCTTTCACTTTCAACACCTTCTGCTTTTGTTGAATAGATACAGGGACACAAACGTACACACATGTATAATGGCAGCAAACACATTTGTTATACTCATGGTCTAAGGGTATTGATGTTCTGTTTGGAAGAAAGTCAGACAATGCATAAAAGCTTTAGGGAAAAGTTTCTTTGCATAACAAAAGAGCTAATGCATCAAGTTATGGTTTGTTAATGGCATTCAATTAACACATAACTGTTGTTAGTTGATTAAAAATTAACTGTGAATAACCATTTAGCATTTAGCACTTACAAATGTTTCTTGATTTATTAAAATGTAGGAGCAAAGGAGTCTGGGGAGAAGAGAGATATTTGGCTAGATTTTTAATGGAAACTGAAGACACATTGTAAAATATTTCTTCCTGGTAAATACACATTTGGAAATCAATCTTCATGGTTTAACCACTCATGAAGAATTTTGAAGATCTCCTGTTTTAAAAGCACTTGAGAAATAAGTATCTGCCAGGGAGAGAATTCCTATCCGTCTTCTTGTTGTTGTTCTACAGATGGCAACCACACTGTGATATCTACCATTCTTCGACTGCTCCATTCGGCACGCACCCCAAGGAGCCTCAGAATCATAGAAACTAAGATGTAATAGACTAAATAGGTCATCTATTCCAATAGAAAATTTTCCCAGATTTATATAAGACTTCTTGAATTTACAATACAACTCACTTCCACGGGGGTTCAAATGCTGCACAGAAAATTGGCTTTTTCCCCAGCTATCCTTTAGAGTAATATATTATGTTCTGCTATTAATCATGCTCTTCTCCTGTGAAGATAATACACAGCAGAATGTACACACTGAATTGCTTTTTCAAAGAAAGGATTAGACTTGCAGTGATCCATTTCCAGACACTCATCAGCACACCCAAACCAATGACTATATTTGTAAAATACCAACAGATGTCTCAGGAATTATCCATGACCTTTGGGAAAGTAGTATTCAGTACTTTGGTCTCAGAGGAGTAGAGGGGAGGGAAACTGTGACTCAGATGTAATATATGAGAGAATTAATTTAATTTTTAAAATAAAAAAATAAAGAAAAAGAAGATAATAAAAAACATTTAAAGAAATAATAGAGAAAAGGAAAGACAATAGTTTGACTGGGTTGATAGTTCAGTCAATTCCCTTGTGAGCAGGAAGGCATGAGTTTGATCCCAAGAACTCACACAAAAATACAGGGTGTGGTGAAACACTATTGTATTATTAGCACTGTGGAGATAGAGAAAGGTGGATCCCTGGGAGTCACCAGTCAGAAGCCCTAGACTACTTGGCTAGTTCCAGATGAATGGGAGACTCTGTCTTTAAAATCAAAGTAGATAGCAGCAGAGGAATAAGAACTAAAGTTGTCCTCTACCTTCATATAATACCCACATAGATGTTTGCATAATCACAGGAAGTTGTGTGTGTACACAAAATAGAATAAAATAAAGCTGCACATAAACCAACCAAGATAGCCAACTGCAGATCTATTCCTAGATTATTCCAAAATTACTTCAACTTATTTTTGAATAGCAATAATGGGTATGAAATAGTCAAGAGAACAAAGCAATTTAAGGCAAAATTCCAAGCATGGAGGGTTTACATTCTTATGTAACATTAGGTTCATGAGAACATAGTCCTACTCAGTGTAGTGACTGCCCTCTGCTGTCACCTGGCTTCTGTCATTTTCCTCTTCTTGTAAGTAATATTCTCTCAGTGATTTGCATGGGAGAGACTCCATTGTAATTCCTCCTTAATCACAGTAGTGGGTCCAGAATTAATCAAAGGGCAAGGTTTAATAAATTAGGGTGTTCTCAAGATTTTCTTGCTGGACATCTTCTGGATCACATTCTGTCACCAGGAAGTGCTAATCAGAAAGATTGAGAAACACAAGGAGAAAGTCTACGAGGAAGATGACCTAAGAAAGAAATGAATAGCATCACTAAACCATGGAACAGCTGCTCCAAAAAATTGAGTCCATATTTTTAATACATGCATTCTGTAACTTCTGCAGTTTCAAACATGTTCCCATCAATTATAACTGCAAGAGAGCTGACAAATATGCAGCAGCATCTACGCAGGAATGGACACAGATGCTAAGAGTTAATATCACTTGAGATCAACATTTAATAAAATACTTTTCAAGAAAGTTGAGCATGAGTTATAATACTAAGAACTTAGGGAAGGGATAGAATGAAGAAAGGAAACTCCCAGGAAAGTGGTTTTAACAAAATGCTGAAAAGCTTTAGCTAATTATGCATGTTGTAAAGATTGATTCTGAATGAAGTGGAGTCTATACAGAGGATAGGAAGTAAGAAGGAAGGCCCAAAAGTGAGATGCACTATTCTTAGTACAGGTGGAATATTATTGATAGTAAAAAGCGAAGTAATGGTTTTTAATGAGCTTGAGAGGAGGGGAAAGGTGTGGGCATTTGGCGAGGGACTTGCCACCAAGCTTGACAAACTGAGTTTGAAGCTCACAGAACTCCCATGATGGAAGGAGAGAACCAACTCTCACAAGTTGTCCTCTGACCTCCACACATACTGTGGCATCCACTCATATATACATGAACACATGCACCCACACAAATATGAATAAGTATGTACATACATACAAAGACATATAAATACATATAATTATGTACACACATAACAAACACACACAAAATGAACTGCTGTCCATGCCCCATTGTCTTTACCACCAAGCACCAGCACAAATGAGCTCCACTCATAAAAGCTTCACTGTGGGCTTACATTCCTCCAAAGAGTATCCCAGGCACCAGCAACAGAGCAGCATCCTAGTGGTAGAAGCACTGTATGAGTACTTGACTCCTGCACAGACTCTAGCATCCAGGGCACCTACTATACATTTTTCATAATGACATAATCCTGTTAGAAAGACCAATAGAATCGACTTTACTTATAGATTGCAATTTTTCTCCTCTCTCTTACTCTCTTATCTCTGGAAAATAATTCAATTAGACGCTCCTTTTTCTTCTCTCTTATATCATTTTTCATCTATATCTTCCAGTCTATGCCCTAATTTTGTCTTGACCTAATATGCTGTTGAAAGAGTGACTCAGAAAAAGAAAACCAATAGTTTCTTCCACTCTTATCTGAGAAGTTTCTTTGTCCTCATATAAAGGATGGAAAACACATGGAAAATGTGGATGTAACTACCTACTTGTTTTTATTCTTTGGAAGTCATGGTGAGATACCTGTAGCAGTTTATAAAGGCAGATTTTGTAAGCCATTCTAATAGAAACAGATTGACCTTAATGGATTCAGATTTGCATGCACATATGGATTTAGATATACAGGTATGGGTGTAGGTTAAAGTGGAATTAGATAGAATATCTTCTGACTGGGGTAGCCAAGGCCCTTTGTTCTGTCTCATTTAATCTCCTTTTTCCATGACATCGGTTCAGAGAAAACTCCTTTTTGTTCTGTAAGAACTGAAAAATAATCTGTTCTTTCATTAGACCGAACTTCCTCATGGATGCAGAACACTTCATGATGGACAACTGCAGGATAACCTCAAAAGATAATGTCATTTGAACCATTTTAATGTAGCTAAAGAAAAGGAAAGGTTCTATTCCATCTGACAGAAAGAGATAAGATGGTGAAATAACTTCCTACAGGTGCCATTTGTATCTTTTTATTTGGACTTCATAATATTCATATATTACATGGGCCAGAAAATGGGGCCACAGTCCTGCACTAGATGTGGGGATGGAAGCCAGGTTTTATCATTTCTGAACACATAAGGATTTGTTAATTTGGTTAATAAACATTGATTGAATAGAGTGTTCTGTGACAAAATGGCACATGTGTTTATGTATCTCAGAGCTAGATCATAAACTGTTTAAGCAGGAATTGGCTTTTCCTTTGTATATGTAACAGAACTCAAGCCAATGAAAGCAATATTGTTGGTAGTCAATAGTTTCTCAACAGATTAATGTTAAGATAAGTAAACACTGTTATGCATCCAAGTTAAATCAAACATATTTCATAAACAGTACTGCTGTTTTTACAATAAAATTTAAGATGAACCTGCAGAGACTACAAATGAAGAGAGAATAAAATCAATCAACAATGGCACGGAGGACATCTTTTTCCATGACAGTTTAGCTAAGGGATGCATCCCATACTTTTTATAGCTGAAATACTTCCTGTTCACCAAGACTTGTCTGTGAAGCCATAACCCCCAGAACAAGTTAAATGTAATTCCTTATCTGTGGTTTCAGGTTGCCTACCCAGGTCCCCATGGTCACTCTTCATGGTTATAGAAACCACTGAGGTTAAGATCATGAAGCAACATTAGACTCCTACTTCATGATCTTGTCTACAATTTACATTCTCTGACAACCTCTTTTTTGATTCAGGGAAGGCCGAGTGAGTACCTATAGTCTGAGGCACACCCATATCTGGAGAGTAACCAGTATGACATCGCAAGACAAGCACCAAAATCAGGCTGTTTCCTAAACAAGCCTGTCCCCGCACCAAGGTGTCAGTCACAAGTCACTCCCATTGCTGTCACAGTCATAATCGTCATAATCACCAGTGTGGTTTATAAGAAACTGATGATGCTCATTTGTCCTCAATCATATTCAGCAAGCTTAAAAATCCATGACTGACAAAATAAGAAGAACCTTAAAGTCTACTGACTTAAAACGTGGGTGTTCTTCACACTCTGCCAGGAACTTAAAGAAAGGCAGGAGAAGTCAGAAGGAAGTGCGGTGCAGTCTAAACAGCAAGTCAGGAGTTTTGACTGTTATCAAAAGGAGAGAAGCAAGGTAGCTTCTATACTATCAACTGTTCATTTTAAGGGTACATGTGTAAGTGTATGTGTGTGTGTGTGTGTGTGTGTGTGTATATATATACACACACACAAATAGCCATTTGCTTGCACATGTTATGCAGGTATATATACCTGTATGTGTGCATGTGTCTGTGGGCCAGTGAACAACATGAAGTGTCTTTCCTCATGTATTCAGATACCTTCTACCTTTGTCTTGTTGCTATTGTGTTTATTTGTTTATTTTTTTACTTGTTTTGTTTTGAGACAAGGTCGTTCATTGCCCTGATAAAGTAGGCTGGCTGGAAGGATTCTCTTGTCTCTGTTTTCCCACCACTGACATTACAAACATGTCTCATGATATCTGACTTTGTAAAGCATGGATTTTGGGGAACGAATTCATGATCAGTGCTTGCAAAGTCCTAAATAAGTAGTTAAGAAAGAATAGCCATCACCTACATGAACTTAAGGGATGGTGAAGGGATTTTCACAACAGTTAAAGTATGGCTCTGGAGCTGATGAGACAGCTCACAAACTATGATAGGGCGAATATTCATACTACTGTAAGGGGCATGGTAACTTCAGCAAAATCCAGATTTCCACTGAGAACTCCACTTAAAAAGTGTCATAATCTATGTAAGTATGTAACATAGACATAATCTATGTCTCTAAATGGTGGCCTCTTATTGCTTAGCCCATTTCGTTCTCTGAATAAATCATATAAGTGTTTCTGAACACTGAATTGGATCATATGTCGGTAAGTGGATAAGGATAATCTGAAATACCACTCTCTGATTCCAAACCATCCATCCATTGAAAGGTCATTTTCCTCAGTGTGGCCTCAGCATAGTTCTTCATTTTCTCCTACCCCTTTGATAATTAACTTTCTGTCCTAAATAGGCCTATAGGGTCACAGCCAACTCTCTTCCTATCTCCATGCATTCATTCTTGTTTGGCTGTCACATCTCCATTTCAGGTTCCCTCTGCTTCTTTCTGGCTATCAAAAGCTTGCCTTTAGCAATGGGAAGTGACGTCTTTGTCCTTCTCTTATCTGAGTACATTGCATCCATATGTACTTTCATGTGTGAGTGACTCAAAAAAAAAAAACCCACCTTCATTAATCATGTTAGATCCTACCATGAAAACCATCAGTGTCTGTTACTTCCAAGTACTACCCTAGGAGTACTAAGTGAGAATAAGTGAAAATGTGAATTCCTTATGAAAAAAGATCTTCTTCATATGTAGTTTTTAAACTTTAATTTACGGTGTGCCTGTATATGCATGCATATATGTGTCCGTGTGCATGAAGGGGGTGATGTTGAGAATTTTCCTCTATCACTCTTCACCTTATTTTTGTTTTTGTGGGGTATTTTTTGTTTGTTTGTTTTGAAACATGGTCTCTCACTGAACCCCAAGCCACTGATTTGGCTAGGCTAGCTGGCTAGAAAGCCCTTAACATCCTCCGGATTCTGCCTTCCCATGTCACCATACATAGCATTTTATGTTGGTTTGTAGGGATCAGAACTCAAGCCTCTGTGCTTATATGGCAGGCACTTTATATACAGAGCCATTTCCACAAACCCTAGAAACACTTGTAGGTTTTTGTTTATTTGATGTTTGGTTTGTTTTTCAATTTTTAAGGCTGTGGGCAGTCTTAACATTCGAATACGGCACCCAGACAAGGTCTTCAGAAGGATTCCAATGGAGTGGGACAGGAATCTTGAGTCTTATTGAAAGCTTGGCAGTGGAAAGGCAGGCACCAACTCCACCTGAACGACAGGGTGGGGAGGGTCCACACTGTCCCCCAAGTTGGGAGGGTGTCTCCGGTGTCACTCATCAGAGAGCATGCAGCTCCTTTGGCAAGCTCCCATTATCCCATCACTCTCTCAGATGGTGGCCAGTGGAATCGATATTCCCAAGGCTTTAAAAAGCTTCCAAATGTGCTGCCATTCACTCAACAACAGGGGAAGAAATAAGAGAGGGGGAAAAAAAACTGATGCTGGCTTCTGATTTTGCTTATGTTGTTAAAAGCCACTCCAATGCTGCAGTTCTGGAATCGGTCCCCTCTTTCTTTGAAAGCATGCTGTGTGATAGACTGTCATTTGTCCCCTGCTTCCAGAAGAGCCAGCTGGCAGCTAAGTGCTAAAGCCAGTGACTTGCATGTGTTTTTCTGACATTTAACAAATGGGAACAGCTTGCAAATCTGCATTAACTCACTCTGTCTCACAAATAATCAGGGCCTACGCAGTGTAGACGCTGGGAACATTAGCTCCAACACAAAAGAGTGAGAGGCTGGGGGAGGGCAGAGAACAAGTCAGCAAATAACAAATGTTTTAATGAAGGGATGAATGTAGCATTCTGGTTCAGAGGGAAGAGTTCTGAAGTCATTTTAGTTTTTCAACAAGCTACTGCTAATGGTGCTAAATTCGTCTGTCAAGGCTGAGCTCTGCAGCTTGTAGCCCTCACGACTGTACCTCACAGATGCCTAACTGCTTGTTGCCCCCCCCCCCGGGCCCCCTGCAAGTGAGTTCAAATTCTTCATGCTGCAAAGGCAAGACTCTTTCAAGAGGCTGTGTTTGATTCCAAGTGGACCCTTATAAACCACCACAGTAAGATGTTAAATGAAAGTATGTTGTGGTATTTCATTACACAAACACTGTTCCATTTATTGTGGTACAGATTTATCCCATGTCAATATTTTAGACTTAAAGTGAATGCAAGGACCTACTTCATTCATACATACTTAGAGCCGCAAATATTTCTCTCTTCCATGAGACAGTTATCCTATGATGTCTTTACCCCCAGGCCTGAATTGCCAGAGAAAATGGACTCCTAGAACTAAAACTTAATAATAATATACAGAGGAAAGCATATACCATGAAATGTATTTGGCATAGGACTTGGAAAAATCTGACTTCTAGAGATCTTTCCTTTCCTTAAACTTTCAGAACAGCTTACTGTGAATCCAAATGAGCCCCATTATTCCATAGGGGTTTGTGAGAAACTGAGGCAGACCTCTAGACATTCTGTAGAAAACAACAACAGGACTTGATTGTTTGTTCATTTGTCTTGATTTTGTTTTTTGTCCCCAGGTTACTAGACTTCCCAAAAAGCAAAAGATAGAAATATACCACACATAGGTGTGACTGTTAGAAAGCCACATAGGTAGCCTCACAGCCATGGTACCTGGGCCACAGTCAAAACTTATGAAGCAACATCCCTCTGATCTACCCAAGGACAGAAGAGAGATTTTCAATGAAGGTGACACCACTTCTTAGGAGACCTTTAAGGAATGGGCAAGATTCCTTAATCTTAATTCCTTAATGTGAAGACCAAAACCAACTTTCCGACTAAGCGAGAACTGCAATAAAAGCTGAAGTTGATATTGTTGCCTAAAAGAGCCTTCAGACTCCAGAAGACAGGAGAAGAGATTTGGACAGGCTTTTGCACTCAGTGAGAAAGCTCAGGACATCTCCTATTGGAGGTTGAAATTAAGGAGTCTCCTGAGGCCTCTGAAGCTAGGCTGGCATGATGAGAAGGTCCCTTCAGGCTTGACTCACTGCTCTGCTCATGGCCTGATCTGAGTTGTTGGTGACTCTGGGAAGAAAGACAAAAAGTAGATGAGACCCATGCTTTAGTAAAGGACACTCACTGTATAGGCTGCCACTATTAGACTAGACATGGCTTAGAGGCCTGTGTACCTATCACAAGAGTCCTGGCTTATTCCATAGCAGTCATGTGGAAAAACAAGAGTTCCAGACACAGTTTGGACACAATTGCCACAAAAGATTCATATATTATTTGTCTGAAAATGACAAACCTTAAGAATGGAGCCTGAACCTGTGTCAACTCATTACTAACATAATGCATTTCAAAAACTAACCCTTCTTAAATAAGTAGTCCTGGATTCAAATCCTTTATCTTCCCTGCCATTTCTAAAGTGCACACCCAACCTTGGGTTGATAAGATGGCTCAGCAGGTAGAAGCTCTTGCTGGCAAGCTTGAATACCTGAGTTCCCTCCAGACCTTGGGATACACATTGTAGAAGGAAAAAATAGACCCCTAGACTTGTACCTTGACAGCCAATGTGTGCTGTGACAAACACACACACACACACACACACACACACACACACACACACACACACACAAACACAGAGTCAATTAATAGATGCACTTTCAAAAGCTCTACAACCTTACTTGATTACGACTTTCTTCTTGAATACTAGCCTCCCCGTTCTTACCCAAGGGCCCATGTTTGGTGGTATTACCTCAGACAGTGGCACCACTTTACCTTCCCTATGGCAATTCCAACTTTATCCTTGCCTTGTTTAATAAAGTGCCAGAATGGCCATATAAATCTTCTACTTTGAAGTCCCAATTCAGGGAACACATCCTCAGGAAACTTAGGTCTCCATTTTAGAATATCCAGAGCATGGTGAGAAGGTCTAAGTTTTCATGTATATCATAGTAGTACATGTTCATCAACCTTGTAGTTATTTTTAAAGTAGGTGTTTATAGGGGTGGAGGTCGTATGTGTTTATGTGCAGGTGCCTGTGGAGTCCAAATGAAGGTGTCAGGTCCCCTAGAAGTGGAGATACAGATGGTTGTGAGACACTCAGTGTCAGTGCTAGGGACCAAACTCAGATACTCAGCAAAGGCAGGGCATGTTTTTAACTGCTGAGCCGTCACTTGAGCCCCAGCCCTGCAGTGTCAACATTAGAAAGAGCTTCACCTCCATCATGATACCATGTCTTTGTGAATCTGGTTTTTGAACAACTGCTATGATAAGAAAACCCACAAATACTAAACAATAGTCACTATGGAACAGGAAATAAAAGTGACACTATCAACTACAACTCTAGAGTTTGACAAGAAGTTGCAGCTACCCATCAGTTCAATACAGAGATTTCCTGTTTATGTGCTTTGCTCCATGTGAGTGTGTGTGTGTGTGTGTGTGTGTGTGTGTGTGTGTGTGTTGCTCTTTTAAAGACATTCCTATGTGTTATGAATGTTAGATCATAAGCTGTTTGTATCTAACTAGCAGATCGTAAAGTAAGGCCATGAATGTTTAAGAACATGGCTAGCTTCTGAAGTCTGCGAACCCTGAGCATAATTTATACGATCTGCCTGGTGTTCTTCTCCAGCTCCTCAACTTCTCTTAGTATGATCTCCAGACATGATAAAGTCTTTCCTGTTCCCAAACACCTTATGTATTTGTTATTCAGGACCTTTACATAGTCTCTTCTTTTTGACCATAAGAATTCTTCCTCTTCTATCACCCTAGGTTGTGCCCATAAACACCATTTTCCATAGTTAACACCATCTCAGCTCTTGTGTGCACCCAACTTAACCAATACAAGAGGCTTGGTGGTCCAGGAGGGTAGCTCAGCATTGAAGAGAGATATAGCATGTGCGAGGCCTTGGAATAACACTAGCACTCAGATAGCAAGAAGAGTAAAAAGACACACACTAGTTATGTGTTCTGGTATCATGCTACATTTTCATTTAAAGCACATTTGCACAAGAAGTAATGTAATAAAGTCATTGATCTTACAAATTCTGGAGTCAGTCTGCCAAATTCAAACATTCCAATTCAGCGGCTGGCCAAGTTGCTGAACCTCTGTGTGCTCAGTTGAGAGAGTGGAGCTACTTATTGTGTGATTTCCTCAGAGGTTTTTTTTTTTAATTTGATATGATCAAAATGCATACCATTTTGGAAAATTGCAGTACATGACTTCTCCTCCTATCCACCCCAGAGAATTCCATAAAGAAACCACACATCCTTTGCTCATGACTGCATCAGTAGTGTCACAGCATGTGTCCCATGACTCCCATAGTAAATATTTACGAAAGGAAGAAATGAACTAAGAGGCTCATCAGGCAAGAGTACCAGTTGTTCTTCCAGGGGACCCGGGTTTGCGTCTTAGCACCCACGTGGTGGTTCACAACCATCTGACTCTGGTTACAGTGAATCCAATCCCCTCTTCTGGTTTCTGTGCCCCCTATACTCAAGAACAAGATCCTGAGTATTCCTGGCATTGAGTCCTTGCCTCCCTTGAGCTGATATTACTAAGCCATGATGAATCCAGTGTAACATATCTCTGGGAAGTATTAAAAAGAGAACCCAGCCTGTTATTCTGGCTTATATTTCTTCACTGTATCTTAGTAGCCTCTTTCTCAAGTGGCTCAAAAGGCACTAGAATAACAACAGCATAACTTTTTCATTCTTTTAGACATTGCTTTCTTTCATATGTAATATTATATCATGAAGAAGCAAAACAACTCTGGATCTCAAAGCAGGATACTGGGATTGTAAGGCTCTGTCCAGTAGATCTCCCAGAGTATCACTCAGTATGTTTCTCACCCAGTATGTGCCAAAAGACATGAAGCCACAGCTTATGGGAGAGACACCAGATGATAACATTAGAAGGCACCCCGAGGGGACATCTTCAATTTATGGACAAGATCTACTAAAAGATGTGAAAATGCAACCACCCTGTGGGAAGCCTAATTTTAAGACAATAACATTAAAAATTAATAAGACATTAACTTTTGAGCTTTGCTAATTGTACTCTGGTTATGTAAAATTTAACATTTGTAAAAGCTATGAAAAGGGCATATGGCAACTTTTTATACTAGATTTACTTGCAATTCTATATAAATAAGAATTTTTTAAAATAAAAAATTCCAAAATAGTTATAAAATATTTAATACTAATGGCTACACAACAGGAGATGACCCACTGGTAAAGTCAGCCTCTTTGGTGGCAGTGACAGCAGGTTTCTTAATGGCCACAGGCAACATGTAACATCCAAGAACTTGCAGAAAAAGTGGACAGTGGGTATCTGATGGGTTGTCATGAGGATGCTAGTAGACAAGAGCCATTACAAGTTAATTCTGCTCTCCTGATCCTTTTCCCTAAGGGATCAAAGAAAGTGGAGAGACTAGGTGGGTGCTCCTAAATAAGTCAAGGCTAGTCTCACCTTACCAAAAGCACTGAGAGAGACTTCAATTGATTTTTGTACCATTGTAACACCTTCAACCAAGTTTCTCAAATGGTTATCACTAATGAATCAATTTAACTGATCATCCTGGTTGTATGTTGTAAATACCTTGCAAGACTACCTTTAAGCTTTATACACATTGGGAAAGAGCAATTAAATTAAAACATACCTTCCCGAAGTGCTCCATCAACCAAAAAAATCACACAAACAATGACGTCATCTTCCTTGAAGGTCCAATTGAAAGTCCAAAGGTAACCAGAGTGGAGAGAGAGAGAGAGAGAGAGAGAGAGAGAGAGAGAGAGAGAGAGAGAGAGAGAGAGAGAGAGAGAGAGAGATTTAAATGTCAGCATGACTTTTCACAAATATGGCTATTCAAGTTATTATGTCACATTTTTTTTTCTGTGAAGAGTTCAGAATCATGTACATCAGAGTCCAAAGTAAAATTATGTCCTGGCACAAGGTGAGTGTGGGCCCAGAAAAGTTTGATATACAAAATAAAGGGAAAAAAATCTCAAACAATTACCCACCCATACCTTTCTTCGTGTTTATTACCTATGGTTCTTTGTTTCATCTCTCCTCTCAGTGCCCAGACACCTTGGCCTCTGATACACCAGCTCAGGAAAGACTGGGTGAGGTCTGGAACTGGTGGGATTCACAGTCCATCTCTTCCCTCCATGGTATCAGACTCAACTGAGTCCAGGAGAAGGTGAAATGGGGTCTGAGATAAGCAAGACCCAAGTTCTGTTGGCAGTGAGTGCCAGAGTTGAAAGAAGAGTACAGAGAAGAACTTCTTTGAGAAAGTGTTAGCACTCTTTTACGTGATACTTGAATGAAGTAGCTCTCTGAGATGAACTTAGCTTATTTGTATGTTGTTATTCTTGGTAGGCTTGAATGCTTACCCTTTCTTTGGGGTGAATCAAAGGTTATATAGGTTTGGGGAAGGGTACGAGAATATCCAGGGAGGGAAAAGATCAAGGCTAAGGCTACTAGCATGCTTCATTTGCATGGGGAAGAATTCCAGGTGCCAAGCTACATGACTACTTGTGATCATCTGGGTGGGAGTCTCCAGGTTACTGTCCTCTGAGGCAGGCACAGAAACAGGGAGGGAGTTAGCCATACTCCTGCGAGTCTCAGGGCTAAGATTCTAATCTCAGAGTCTGAGATTTCTGGGGTTTGGACATGATCCACCTAACCTGTTCCATGCCAGTTCCTCTTGTGGCTTGGCCCATGGACTCTACAATTATCTAAGTTGCATCTGTCTCTGTCTGTTCCAACAACAATAGATAGAAAATAGGGTCAAGGATAGTGGTGGAGTTAGCGCCTGAGACCAAATTTGAAATAAATGAACAGAATTAGGGCAGGCTGTTGATTATGTCCAGTGTCCCTTTGCCAAGCTACCTACCAGCCATGCCTAGTTTGAGGTTTTCCTCATTATCATTCACTACAAGCAGACATTTCTCTTGACCTGGTTTCTTGCTGATAGTCTTTTCTTGACTCCATTCTGTACCCCACTTGTCCAGGGTGGCCTAAACCCCACCCTCAGTTCGGCCCATCCTCCCAGGACTGGCTACTGTATATAATATCTCATATCCCAACATGTTCTATCTTCTCTGAACTACAACTCTGAACCAGACGCTGCAATCTTTCACAGCTGACAAGTCTCAGCTTTTTAACATAGTTCCTGTCCTTCAACAACAATGAGAAGTTAAGGAACAATACCAATTACTAGGAAATTATGAGATTCGTTGCAAACAAATGTTAGTGTGTACAATGAGAGAAGCAAAGAGAACCAAGTCTACCAGGTGGTAGTGCTACAGTCAAAAACAATTCCGCAAGATACTTTCGAGCTGGTGTTAATGACTTCACTGTATCAATACCAACTCGGATTGAACTTGAATTGACCTTGCCTTTTTTACTTTGGATAGCTTTTTTTCCCCAAAAGAACAAAAGGCCACTAGAGATCTCATACTCAACTTCTCGTGTCTACTGAACCAGTATTCCTCAACACTTTTCTTCCAGGAGATTTCAACACCCCATAAATTTGAAGTCAGATGACTATAAAAATTCCTGTGATAGTTATTGTCATGTACCAACTTGGCTGGATCATAGAATACTGAGATAATCAGTCAAGCATAATACTGAGTGCTTATGTAAGGGTGCTTTGAGTACACTTCACAATTAAATAAATAGATAAAATTCAAAATGTATACATGTATGCCTAGATTTGTGTGTATATGATTATGTACATTATATTATGTATGCATATAATTTCTTTTTATATAGTGTTGATATATACATCTTTTTATAAGTAAATATGTAACTATTTATGTACACACATGCATACATTTGCTTCTCTTTTATATAAAATCAGATTCTAACTCTCTATAGCCATTTAAAAATTAAAAATAGCTTCTTCTCTCAATAAAGAAATATAAAGCCTGATATAAAACACCATCTGAAATCAAGGTAAACCATGTATACACTTCCAATAAACATTCCTGATTGACTAGAGAGAGAACCAGTAATGAATTTGTGAGCATGAATGATAACAAAATAGAAAATCAAGACATTTCACAAAACAATTGCAATAAGAACTGCTAACTAGAGAACCATCTGAATCTGAGAAAGGGGATCATCTGTGCTACATAATCAAGAAGAACAGAAATGGAGGTGGGAAAAGCTAAGAAGATACTTATATGATTATTAAAATCAATATGCCCAAAATGGGAGATGCAGAAATGGACTTAGGTCCCTGTTAGTTAGATCAGCAATGTCAAGCATCCAATGAAGACAACATCTACTTCAGAAGGTTGTCATATGGATTAAATGAAAGCATGGATGGAAAGCATTTAGACAGACTCAACTCTACATGCTAAGTGCTTAGTACTGTCGGCTGCTCTCATTATTAACTGTCTCTTCTGTGTAATGAAATGTAAAACCAGACAAATGCAAAAGGCAAGAAGGTGGAACAGAATAAGACATAGACAGGTTAATGCAATGCAAATGACCCCCAACTTCTGTGTTCTGCTTGCTGGGTTTTGACTTCATAACATCACAATATGATATCAATAGACACTGTTCTTTACGTTTTGAATTTTGGCCTTTTCTTTGGCTAGTGATTTGCAGTACAAAGACTCTCTTGCAATCCTGGTCATCATCCGTGAACCACAGCTTCCCATCAGCCACACATTCACAGAAGTAAACCTCCAGCATTACACCATGATATCCCTGATGTCTGTAGGTGAGGCGCATTGAATGATTTTTTCCCCCACTTACACCATTCTCTGCTTAGTGTTGAGCTTATCCGGGTATAATTCCACTACAGTATGTGTGGTCTGTTTTTATTCTGGGGAATATTAATTTATTAATAATATCAGGCTCCATGAAGGATGCAGAAAAGTTGTCTGACTTCTCCCTGAATCAGGCTGTCTGGTAGTTCTATTAACGAACAAACACAACAACACACAGGAGTTCTTAAGTGTCAGAAGAGAATTTCTACAATGTTGTAGAAATTTGTAGAAGAAAAGAAAGAAGTCCAAAAGAAACAAAGCAAGGGAAATTTACTGTTTAGGACATACATCATGTGTCAATGTGGAAGAGAGTCATAGAGAAGTATGACAGGTATCATCAGGGAAGTGAAAAGTCACACAGAAAAGGTCAAGCAACTTTCCCTGAACCTTGCAGCCGAGATGCAACTTGGTCCTAATCCGGATTCCCAGTATCAATGGTGGGATTTAAAAAGAAAGAAACCGCCGGGCAGTGGTGGCGCACGCCTTTAATCCCAGCACTTGGGAGGCAGAGGCAGGCGGATTTCTGAGTTCGAGGCCAGCCTGGTCTACAGAGAGAGTTCCAGGACAGCCAGGGCTACACAGAGAAACCCTGTCTCGAAAAAACTAAAAAAAAAAAAAAAAAGAAAGAAAGAAACCTTTCAGCAATTTCATAAAGAAATTAGATTTGTCTCTTGAGTTCCTAATATTCAACATGACCTATAACATGCAGCTACCCTGTACTTTAAAATGTACAGAGAAAGGGTAATAGAATAACCAACATGGAAGGATAACTGTCATAAGTAGGAATCAATTATATACTTAATGAAATTTAATCAATATAGAATACCTACTGACCAGTATCTAGAACTTCAATACCCATTGAACAATTACCAGAACTATGGAAAACTCCTTCAAGAGAGCTCTTGCCTGTAAAGTATGTTCTTATTCCCCACTGATTACAACTACAACAGCAGTTCCCTCTATGGAGATTCATGTCGACCTCCTACACCTTCTATTCCTAGCCAAGTGTTTCCATCAAATCTTAGTAATAGAGGCAATTTCAAACTTCTATTTGGAAAACCATTTACAGGGCATCTCACCATTATTCATCTGTGCTTAACCTAAACTAAACCTGTAATGAAGACTCTAGCTGGCCCTTGAGCCAGACTTGAGACTTAGCATACGATAGAGTAATTTCTGAGGATCCAAGTCTTAGTAGGTGACAGGACTAAGCACAAACTCCTCAGACATCCTTGAATATCCCTTGCTTTTTTCATGCCTGATCAGTAAAGCAATTCCATCAATCAACAGTGATTTCTACCAGGCAATATGTAGACTACATACAAAATTATATGACTTCTTCCTAGCTGTAAATATCCAGTCCTAGTACTAGAAATGAGCATGTGTTTGCTCTCTGATTTCCTTCTGGTGTTTATTTAATTTAAAGAATTGTTGATCTGAAGAAATTAGCTTCCCATATCTGTTTGCCACTTCTCCAAGTGTTTCCTTCAGCACTTGCTTGGCCCTCCAATGTATATAACATATATCATCACCTTCCAAAAGGCTCACACATGTTTTCAGCTAACAAATGTGCTGAGCACCTGATATGGGCCAAACACTGGGTTGGAAGGCAGTAAGATTGTCAGTGATCCCTGCAAACAAACAACATAAAATTCTCCTGAGGTAGGAAATCAAGTTAGAGGGGCAATCTGCTATGTCTACCCAATGGCTGAGATTCTAAATTCAGATCTGCTTTTTAAAATTCTGTCTAATTTTTTTCATACAAAAATTTTAGGAAACAAGACAAGTCACATTCCTTCCAACTTTAAAATTATAGCTTTAAAATTCTATTCAAGAGACCCTAACATAGTATATATTCTATCAGCATATATTTCTCTCCTCTATTAACTGCTCCAATGGCCTTCCCAACAGAACCTAAGCTTACAAGTTACTTCTTTGGCACACTCTAATTTCCATGCCAATTCAGTCCCCATGTCCAGAAGTCAGCCCACTCTCCCTCACCCAAATGCATTACCCTCTCCATCCTCCTGACCTGAAATGTGTTTTCCTGACATTTCCACCTGTCCAAAGGCCGCTGCCCCCCTTTTGTAAGGAGAATGTTTCTTATTCCATAACCTTTATCCCACTTGTATCAATTGATGTGAATTATATTTGACATTAAATTTTATGGCATAAATAGATTTCTATCCCCCAGATACCCTCATTTGTCTACACAGCAACCTTCCCACTTCTACTTTGTGCTCTCCATATAGAATTCTTGATGAAAGATTGCAGAAGAACCATGATTAACACATAATTTTAAAAAAAGAAAGAAAGAGAAAACTGTGTCTCTGAGAGGATATTATCTGGCAATGAACAAATGCAAAACAATAGAAATGGAACCTCACTGACTAGCCACATCAGGGGTGACTTCTTTACACAATGGTTTTTAGAATAGAAGAAGAGTGGTTCCCCAAATTTTGTGCTATTCATAACAAAATGGAAAAAGAAAAGTGCATTTTTAGGTTTCAGCTGCATTTTTTTCCTCATGGACACCATTCCTGACATCTAGAACTTCCCAGGAGATACACTCTGAGCATAACTGTGAAGAAAGGTCTTGATTGGGTTAAGTGAGGTGGGAAGACTTACCATAAGAGTGGATAGTACTTTTTCACAAGGACTCTTCTTGCTGAACTAAAAAAAAACAACAACAACAAAAAAAAAACTAACTAAAAAAAACAGAAAGGAATCAAAGCTCCAGCATTCATTCATCTCTTCTTCATGATTGTGATATGCCAACTGCCTCCTCACATTCCCACTATCTTACCTTCCTGGCCATTATGAGACACAACTTTAAATGGTGGACCAGAATGACCTTTTAAGTTGCTTTTGTTTTGTATTTTGTGACAACAATGAGAGAATACAGAAGGCTGAGATTTTTGAGAAAATTGGGAGGGGGCTCTAAACTATACAAATCCAAAGGAAGGGTAAAGGTCGACTCCACATGGTTGTGTTTAATGATATTGTTATCATGTCTCATGTAATTTACTAGTATCATCACAGTACAGCCTCCCATATAACGTTCTGTATTTTCTGATCCTAAGAGAGGATGTTCTTTCTCTTTAGTTTTCAGACATGGAAACAGTGTCTTAGTTAGGGTTTTACTGCTGTGAGCAGACACCGTAACCAAGGCAACTCTTAAAAGGACAACATTTAATTAACCAGTTCCGAGGTTTAGTCTATTATCCTCAAGGCAGAGTCCAGGCAGGCATGGTGCAGGAGGAGCTGAGAGTTTTACATCTTCATCTGAAAGCCACTAGGAGAAGACTGGCTCCCATGTAGTTAAGAAGAGGGTCTCATTGCCCACTCCCACAGTAAAACACTTCCTCCAACAAGGCCTCACCTCCTAATAGTGCTACTTCCTGGACCAAGCGTATTCAAACCACCACACAGACTCAGAGGCAAAAATCAGGTGACATACTTGCACTTAACCAGAAAAATGTTGGTAAAGCCAAAGTTAGAGGGCCTTGTAATTCTTAAGGCAACACACACCCCTTTCATTAGATAATTTGTGACATGGTAGAATGCTAGAGTTAGAGAAGAGAGTGCAAAGACTTAACACTGGAAGACATAATTATTGAATGGCTGGAATTATTAAAGTTCAGCAGACATGCCAGGTAGATAAGTCCCTATAAACGGAATGCCCAAAGTGGAACCCCAGCTTCTTACACTAAGTATGCAAAAGACAAAAAAAAACAAAAAAAAAAAACGAATTCATGAAGAATATATCTAAAGCTTAATCAGGATATTTAGGGAATATTCCTAGCATTCTGATTCAATGTATCTTTTTGTGACTTGCTGAAGGAAATTCTAGGTAGACAGAACACATATGGTTATAACTATTGTGTGTGTTAGTTAATACATTTATGAAACTGTTAACTTCTTGAGGTCAAGGACCCTGACTTCTCCACATTACCTAAAATCCCCCCAAAGACCAAAACAATGCTCTTCATTGAATAAAATAATTTTAATTCCTTATTTATTGATGGAAAAAATGTGAGGTATTTCAAGAGCTTTGCCAAGCAATTGATCTTGGAAAACAGCAATTAAACTTCATCAAGAAAAGTCAAAGGCAAAAGAAATCCAGAAAAAATCCTCTCAGAAAATGGGAAACTGAGGGAACCACCTGATGTAAAAAGTACCCCAAAATAACACTTATTCCATAACTTATATATTAAGCATTGATTTTCATTTTTAGGATTGTATTTGATATCTATATTTCTACAAGTTAGGAGATATTTTTCTATGGAATAACTAACTTCAAAAAAAGAATAACTTGGCTGATTTAGAGGAACATGGTTAATAAGATAATACAAAAAGTTGACTCCAAACTTGAAGTAAAATAAAAGGGGCAAGCAGTATTTTGGGAAACTATTATTTTTCAAATATTGATGTTTAAGAGCAGTCCTATTG
Organism: Tokudaia tokunoshimensis; assembly: GCA_036184795.1. Taxonomy (NCBI): domain Eukaryota; kingdom Metazoa; phylum Chordata; class Mammalia; order Rodentia; family Muridae; genus Tokudaia; species Tokudaia tokunoshimensis. Next base: position 19,918,594 of record BTHU01000017.1, read on the forward strand.
ACTAGATTTTTTAAACTATTTTTTCAACATAATGATACCTATAGACTCAATGGAACTTTTATTTATTACTATTATTTTTTAATTTATTATTATTATTACAGCTATAGTTTCTGTAATACAAGATTTGATGATTTGAGGCATAAATCCTGAAAAATCTGAGGCCCTAGAGTATGTGTGTATGTGTGTAGGTTTGTGTGTGTTTGTGTGTATATGTTTGTGTGTATATGTTTGTATGTATGTGTTTGTGTGTATGTTTGTGTGTTTGTGTGTGTGTGTGTATGTGCGTGTGTGTGTGTTTGTGTAAAAGTTATTACTATGAACACAGCTTCCCTAGTAGAAGCAAACTGAGTAAGTACAAGGCCTGGCTCCCCCAGGGACCTCCCCCTGCTCATCAGTCCCCACAAACTTTTCTTATCTCTAGGGAATGTACTTCTCAGAGCTGCAAACCAGATTCACCCCAGCACAGTCCTGTGGAGGCTCCTCTGTCCTGATCTGATCCCTGCTTGTCCTGAAAGTCCCTCAAGATCAGGCCCAATTACTTCTCCTTGTGCAAGAGCAGGTGCTTGACAAATATTTACTGATGAATGAGTTTGAGCTGGGGAATTGTAATACAATTTAATAACTGTTTGAGAATAAATATGAAAAAATCCATAGAAATGCCAAGAAAGAAAAATGATTTCTGACCAGAGGAGTCAAACCAGACATTATAACGTGACATCTGTAAAAGGATGTGTGGATGCTTCAGAATAAAGATGGCTATAGTTAGGTAAGCAGAGGAAAAATGAAATAGTGGGATACTGCAGCTCACAGCCCTTTATACTTCAATAGAAGTTTTAATTTTTCCAGCATACAGGAAGCCTAGTTCATTATTTTAAAATTAATATAATGGCAGTTTCTGCATATCTCTTAGTGATACAATCTCTCTCTACCCAGAAGCCAGTTACATTTTAATGTCACTTGATAGTGGCTTATCTATTCCCAAGCAGGATCAACCAAAGCTACTCTAGGATTTGGGGCTGTCTTAGAGTTCTAGGACTCTTACAACAATTCTAAATATTGCTAATTAGACAACATCTTTTCTACAGGCTTGGTCAGGAGTTCTTGGGTCAGGAGAGCAATGGGAACTTCTCCAGGTACAGATGTACTTTCTTTACCATCTTAAGCTCACTTAATATCCTGGTGAACTCTACCAAGCCCTTCATTCATAAGAAAATTGAAAAATGAAAATCATCTTGTAAAAAGAGCACAGACAGAGGTGTACCAGTTGCATTGTTTTGAGAATTCTAAGATTCATGGTATTGAGATTTTGCTAGAATTGACTTTCTTCTATGATCTCTATGAAATCAATCAATTTATGCATTTGTGTCAAAATTGTGCATTGTATCAAAACTCTATCAGTGGGAAGTCTCAGCACAGATGTTACTATGTTTTAGCACAAACAAAACGAGCACTGGTTATTTGGGCATCTTGAAGATGCAAGACCTTAAGAACTAGAAAAGAGATATTAACATATTTAACTTGCTGATTTTCTGAGTTCCTTCATGTGTTGATTTGTTTGCTTTTCTATCTCTACTATCAAGATATGATCCAGAATCATGATGGGCACTCAGAAGATGTATACTGAATAAGTAAAGGAAAGGATGGTACTAGTTGCATTTCTCTTATACTGAATATACTACCATATATCTCTGTCATTATAAATAAAATACCCAAAAAAATTATAAAATTCCAGGTATTGTTCAACAAGAACCAGGAGCCAGAATGATGGCTGCTCTCACACTAGACTCTAAACTTAATGGATTCAACCAAGACTGACTCCATCTTCAACAATCCTGTTACTGTGGATTCACATCAAGTTTATAGTCAGCTAAGACACCCCTGAGATTTTTTCTTAGATCTAATGTTAAGCTACATCTCCCCCAATTGAATTTACTGACTGAAGTGCAAGACCTCACATTATTCCCTGTAAGTTTTGTCTTATTGGATTTAGGTCATTATCCCAGCAACTAAAGACCTTTTTGAGCCTTGAGTCTGACCTCCAGCATATTAGATATTCAGCTTTGCTTTGTGGCCCTTATAAATTGGATCAACATTCATTGATTGTCTTCACACAGGCCTACAGTGAGTAGATGGGACAAGTCTAGCTTGGAACCTGGAGACTTGCTTCAGGAGACTTTCCTTCAGATTAGTGGCCATTTATCTTGCACTTGTATTATTTCTGTAAGCCACATGGGAAGTCACAAGAAAGAGAACGAAAACATCATCAGAGCTCAGAAAGATCTAGCATAAGCCCAGTTCAACATTACTAGTTGTGTACCTCCTAGTAAAAAATGTGTGTTGAACCAGACTGAGAGTAGGAGAGCAAAGAAACAACAAAAGCATAAAGGAAGTAGGAAAAGTGAGGTGTATACAGTAGCAGGAAAATGTGCTGATATGAGAAAACAGTAAACTACAGATGTGGGTTTTACTTTTAAGTTTGTCCAGGGATTTCATAATCATGTACCAGTACATGTATATATATATATATATATATATATATATATATATATATGTGTGTGTGTGTGTGTGTGTGTGTGTGTGTGTGTGTGTGTGTGTGAGTGTGTGTGTGTGTGTATGTATATGTATCTGTACGTGTGTGTGTGTGTGTGTAAATATACTGAACCTCATTTCCTCATTAATGGAGAAAAACAATTTTAAATAACATCAAACAATTTATCTTATAACAAGTATGCACACACAAGTTATTATATATAAAGAACACAGAATTCTGTTTCTTGACAGATATGCTTTTTAAGACTGGTTCAACTTTTAATTAGCCTCTAGGGTTTCCTTTCTACAAAATAAGGATATTGGACTAAGGTCCCTGCTACTTCTACTGTGGAGGTAAGAGGGATATGGGTAGAGAAAAAAGTCTACAAAACTTGACTTGCACATTCAAGTTCAGGTTGAGCTCTGATTTCCCTCCTTCACTCATATTAGCTGAGCTTAAACTCCAAGAACTGCATTTTCCCCTTCTACTTTTGATCGTTGTTAGAAGAAAACAGAAGAACGTTACTGAACCTGGTCCCCTACAAATCATCACAATCTTTAAGAAAAAAGCCCAGGGGCTGGTGAGAAACATATTCACTAAATTCCTTCATTAAGATGTGTCAAATTGCTGAAAATACTATTTCAGCCTGTCCTAAATATTACCTCTTTCTGGGAAAGCTAATATGTATGCTTCAAGTCATAAAATGATAATAAATTGAGACAATCAAATATTGTATTATAGTTTTATTTTCTTGAAAAGATGCCAATTGTGATCTCCACTAAACTCAGCTGACAACTTGTAGTAAAGATGCAATGTACAATATGTACAAATGTACAATATGTACAATACCATTTTAGATACTTCTTGGACTTCTTAAGTATATCAGTGAAGATCCTTATGGTTTTCAGTGACAGAAAATCTCATGAAAATTAGATAACCTGCAATGGAATTATGAGATCATTTCCTGTGAGACTCAGAATACAGAGCTCTTTTTCATTTCTTCTAATCAATCCACATCTCTATGTCTTGCTTGTTTTGCCTCACTCTGTATGAAACAAGAAGACAGAACAAGGGTGCCCCATACTTTAGATTTCCATCATTCCTACTGGGCTATTCCAAAGAAAGAGACAGCACTTTTATGTTCATTAAATCCAAAAAAACCAAACCAAAACAAAAAAACAAAACAAACAAACAAACAAAAAAAACCTCTGACTGGGTTTGTATACCTGAAACTGTGACTGGTAATGCTTGACTTGAATCAAGACACGTAGAGACTGTCAAACCCAAATGAACCATGGGGGAGTGAAAAACTCATAGAAAAAAAAATTCATAGAAGGAAGGAGCCAATTCCTATTGGAAGAGAGCAGAAAGCAAGCTGTGCGACAAAAGGGAAATGAGCAGAGTACAGAAGAGATGGATGTGTCAGTTGGTCATTTCTCACAAATGACTCCTGTGCACTCCACTCACTTAGAACTTTTCTGTTTATCTCTGTTTCAAACAATAGCAAAAAAGTCTGCTTATTTCTATGATATAAATATTTTTGTTCTCCAATATGTATATATTAAACTCTAGTCCTCCTTGTGCCGGAGAGATTGCAGAGGATTTGTGTTTGTTTCCCAGCATCTACAAGGCAACATACAACAGCCTGTAACTGCAGTTCCTGGAGATCTGATGCCATCTGATGCCATCTGATGCCATATTCTAGCACTCAGAGTCATCAGGCATGCATTTGGTTTTCACACATCCCTGCAGGCAAAATATTCAAATAAAATATATGTAGACAATTCTTTTTTTAAAAAAGTCTCCACTGGGAGGTAATCAGAGATAATGTTGAAATTGGGTCATGAAAGCTAAGCCCTCACAAATGGAATTAATAAAAATTAGTAGCTTTGTGAAAGGAATCAAGGGAAATCCCTCCTACTCTTTGGCCCCATGAAGACACAAGAATAAGCTAACTGTTAACTGGGAAATAAGCCATCACCTGTCACCAATCTGCCAGCAACTTCACCATCAAGTAAGTTTGTATTGTTTTATAACAGCCCAATCCATGATATCCTGTTATAGTCCAATGACTGAGATAGATTGGTACCCAGAAATGGGAAGATGGTTGAGGAAATACCTAAAAATACAGAAGCAATGTTGGAACCAGGCAATGGGTAGAGGATGAAAGAATTTTGAGGTTCATACTAGAAAAAGCTGACACTTACGTAAAGAAACTTCGATGGGCAGTCCTGAGCTCATAAAGAGTGAACAGCAGAGAATCCCTAACTCCAAGAAAATAATAGGGGTAAAAATGTTGACAGTGATATCGGGGAATTCTGATGTAATGGCCATGGTTGTCCTTTCACAATGTATGATACCAATGAACTCACGTTTCTTGTGTTTGTGTCCCAGCAGTATGTGATAGTTAGAATTTATAAGCCATACAGTTTTCTATTTGGCTGATGAGCTATCTAAACAACGAGTTGAAAGACTGTACTGCTCACCAATGGCCCCCAATGTCACAGTAAGCACAGAACCCCTCCTGAGGACACACAAAGTTCTCAAAATCTCTGATTTTATGACTCAAGCTCTAGGAGAACCATGCACATGTGACACACAAAGTCTTCATGAAGGCAGAGTTCCACCCAACACCACAGTGTTGCTAGCATTACCCCAGTGACTCTAAGGTACATAGGAATCTTTGTGGTTCACTGTCATTGACCCATCATTTCATTGCCTATTTTCCCATCTCCTCCTTTGGAAGTGACAGTATCTGTTCTGTCTGTTCACTCATGTCTGATTTCACAGGTATATAGAAGAGCAATTTGCACCTTGGGTATCATAGATATCTGATTTTGATGAAACTTGGAAAATCAGTCTCTTAGCACTGGGATGGTTTGAGATTTGGGACTCCTAGAATGGACTAAAAATATTTTGCATTAAAACTTATTAATTTGGGGGAGCCAAAAAATGAATCCTATGATCAGAAAGCTTCACTATCCAAAATTCCTATGCAGTAATTAAATTCACAGTGTAAGAGGTATCAGGGGTGGACATTTGGGGCATGTAAGTCATAGAGGCTGGGTTTTCATGATTCACAGCAATACCCTTACAAGGAGGCCCCTAAGAGATCCCTGGCTCGATATTTTCCACATTATTCCTCAATAGAGTTTTGTGATTCTTTTATGGTATTGGATTCCTGGATCCTTGCATAGATGGAAAGAAGCCATCTATGAACTAAAAAGGAGTCAGGCTATACTGAGACACCAAATCTCTTTAATGCCTTAATCTTGAACCTCCTGGCCTCTATATGTGTGAGAAATAAATGCCTGCTGATTATAAACTATCCTGCACCTATGGTGTGGTGTTACAACCACCAAAACAGTCGAGCTATTGGAAAATTCATATCTCTCTAGCAATGAATAATGCCTGACTGAGAAATGCCACCCTGGGCGTCAAAGGTCAGAAATACTTTGTGCTTGCCCAGCACCCAGTCTCTGTGTCTTATTTCCTTTACCCGCCTTATACACTCTGCTCTTCCCCTTTAACCATTTTTGGATTCCCTGACCTCACCTTAATCTTCTTTATGTCCCTTTCATATCAGATCTAGTGATGCTTCCAAACAAGCACTTATTACAGGTTAAGCTTCAGGGAGAAATCTGAAGCTACTGAAAGGCTGGATTAAAGGAGCACTGTGGTGAGATTAGTGTTTGCTCAGTGATGACAAGCTAATGGGTCTGCAAAACAGGCCTTGGCAAACCACCAGCATCCTACTTCCCAGAAAGGAAGTCTCTTTTTGTTGGGTAGTTCTAGATGATGCTAATAGCTCTGGGGCACAGAGATGAAGGACACACTTTAGGCAAAGTGCCAATTCTCCAGGACCTCTTCTCACATGTCTAAAATTATCAAGGGTTGTTTGCTTCCTTGCTTTCTCGTCTATCTTTTTGCTGTATTTGAAGATGTATCCTATATTGGTCTCGATACTGCCTTTGTAGAATTTCCCATATTCTATCACTGTTGACCTCATCTGAAAATGTCCAGATGGGAAGACGGAGATCATGAACAACCAGGCTGACAGCTCTCATAAAGATGAATCAACCAATGGTAATCTGATAAGACTTGTGAGGTCTATTTGTTTTGTTCATCCAAAAGGATTAAGGTTCTTACTTCTGAAATCACCAGTGTGATGAAGTTACTTGATCGCACGATACACTGCTCATGCCACAGCAAATGCACTAACCAGGCATATAGACAACAGCGGCTCATACCAGTAACCATCAATTTCAAGTTGGTATTCCAGGTCTATATCTATAGAGTGACAGAGCCTCATCTCTCCTGATGCACCCAGCAAGAACACATCATCCTTTTTCCCCCAGATCTAATCAGGAACACTTCTGCCATGTTCATTTTTCTTTACAAGTCAAAGGCACAGAAGAGATTTAAGCTTTCTGTCCTATACCCTCTTGACTCTGGGTAGAAGAGGAAATGGACTGTGTGAGAGAAAAACCTCAGATTCTAGTCTCACAGCAAGCAGCCTTAGTTTGGCAGGAAACCATTTCAAATGCTGTACACCAGTGACATCTAGTGCTTACTCATAAATTAACATGCTCCAAAAAACATGAAGACTTGGCTTGTCATAAATGCCTGAGTATTTTTCTATGTTGAAATATTTTAAGGATGTTTTTTCTGTTTTTGCATCCTTTTTTAAGAAAATTATTTCTTTCATCTATTTTTCTTGTATAGAATGGCAGTATCTTGGCTCATTTTCTATCAAAGTATACTTTAAACTGTAAAATGTACACTGGAGTTTAGTTATATAGAAACACAGGAGAATGTCTCCTTGATCGCCAGATCCTGCTCAATGAAGTTAGACTGAGTTTATTCTATTCCCTGCTACTTCACCTTAGAAAACAGCCCCTGGGTTGATGTGTGGTTGGAACACATGGGAAATAAAAGCATGTGAACACACAGCCTTTCCCCATTGGGTTCTGGATGTACAGAACTCACTCCTAAACCCCAAACATGTAAGAGACAAGTACTCCACCATGTAGCTGTTAAGCTACCACTTCAGCTTTTCAAATTCCTCTGTATCTTCGAACTCACCTTTCCAGCCTGTTTCTTCATTTTTACCATGTCTTAAATTTAATCTCCTCAATGTACCTGTGGAGAGGTGTCTACTTTATCTTCTCGTTCCTTTCCAATCTGACATTATTTTCCACTCTTCCTGGTGAAGAATATTCTCAGTAGCTAGATATAGTTAACTAGCTAACTCTAGTTACCTTTACATTCTGTATTATTTTAAAAATAAGTAATATTCGAAGATGGACTGATGTTAGTTTGGGTTCACATTGAGACTTCTATCACCTCCTTAGTATGGTGCTAACTCAAGAATCTTCCCACACGTCAGCCATAAGTGAAGCAGAGGTTGATGAAATTAAATTGAAATTCTATGAAAGAATTTTGCAATTCATCACATGATCCAAAGAATCTCTCATCCTCTTTCTGACTCTCCAATTTCTTCACATAAAACAATAAGTTAAGATAATAACATATGTCTCCATGATTGTTGAAGTTATTAGGTCAGGAGACACAATCCAAAGGGTTCTTTTAAATTGTTTTTGTTGTTCAACAGTTTCATACATTTATAAAAGGAAAATGTAGTTGTTTTCATACCTCATTCCACTCTCTCACCTCCCTCCCTCTTGTGCCAGAGCTTTCCTTCTCAACATTTCCTCCTCCTTCTTTCATGATCTCCTTTTCTGCATGGCCTACTGAGTGTAATTAGAATTTTTTTTTTTTTGCCTCAGGTGTGAGTGAGGGGTTGTTTACTGGAAGAAGGACAACTTATCAGTGGCTCTACTACTAAAGAAAATGATTCCCTCTCCTGCAACAACTATGAATTGACTATAGTCCCTCAGAGAGTGGTAGGACCTTGTGGGCTTCTCCCTTATCCTAAATAAAATGCTGACTAGTCCAATCTTGTACAGGTCTTATTCAGATAACCATGGCTTTAGTGAGTTTAAAAGTGATAGTTACAATATTTGAATTTAACATACCTTTAATAACAGTCATTTATTTATAACAACATTTACAATTCATTATATATGTGCACAAATATTTTTATGAAAAAAATTGCACTTTTCAAAAGAAAAGAATATAAAGATACATGACATAATTTTGCCTTGTTTTTCAATGACTGGCTTGTTTTCCTTAATGCTTGCTAAATAACTAGATTATTTTAAAATAGTTTGTTTGTTTGTTTGATTGGTTGGTTGGTTGGTTGTTTTGAGATAAGGTCCTGCTATGTAGCCCTAACTGACCTGGAACTTTGTATGTAGACCAGTCTGTCCTTAAAATCACAGAAATCTGTCTGCCTCTGCTTCTGAGTTCCAGAAACTAGGATTAAAGGCATGCACCACCATATTAGCTGACAACTAGATTCCTGAATTTGCCTATGTATTCAACGGTTCCTCTTCTTTTTAAAAATTTATACTCCAAGAAGAAAACTTGCCTCAATAAAGATATATAGGGGAAAATCACGAGGGATGCTTCAGTAGCTCCCTTAGATCATTAGGTACTCAGGTTAGATAGCACATCAAAACACAATAGGTTGACATTTCTGAGAACCTGAGAACAGATCTCTGTCTTTAGTACATAAAAAGTTTGTTGGTTTATTGAGTAGGCATTTATCTGTGCGTGGCTTTATAACATTAGATACTAATCATTTGGAAAATAATGACTAACAGAATTATACGGATCACCCAGACATTTGTGCATGTAAGGCATACAATATCAAGAATATCACCCTTTTAAATATCATCTCTAACCTTCCGGAACGTCTTATTGTGTTGAGAAGCTACCATGGTCTCATGGTTCTTAGTGCTAATTTGGCTTAAAATCGCATATACTTCATTAACAATGAGAAGAATATATTTACTGTTTTCTTGGAGTGACAGAATGGCATTGCTCATGTCTGTTAGATTCTGAATTCTAGATTATCATAATTTCTCAATGTTTGACTTCATGGAAAACTGCTGCTTAAATGATTGTACCTATGTGTGGGAAAGGGCAGGTTAGTCATGTTGATGACTTCATCTATACTTCCAGCTAACTTAACGTTCTTCTCACATTTGTCCCATCAGGAACTTTAGTGTAGACTGAAATATTTGGAAGAATCATTGTGATAATGCCCAATTGACCAGACACTAATGTGTTACTGGTTCTCATATAAAATGCCCATTTTGATCTTTTTTTTTTTTTATCATTTCTTTGTTAGGAAACATTAAAATCTCCTAGAATTACTTAAGTATTCACAATCTTAAGGCTATCTTTTACTATAATTTCTCTTAGTTCTTGATTCAAAACACAAGAATTTGCGTGACATAGACTGTCAAGAGTGATGAGTCCCTCTTGAGTGCTCATGAGATGATTTGTCACTAGAGGTCTCAAGGTAGCTTCAGTTTGGAGATCGGTTGCAGAATATCAAAGTATGATTTCATGACTAAAATGTTCAGTTCCATATGTCTCCAAATGTGTAAAAATGATCACAAATGACTATCAATTTAATATACAGAGCCTTATAATAAAACTTCCCTTCATAGTCCTAACCCATTGGATTCTGAGAGTTCCAACTAGTGAACACATTGGTTTTCACATGCTCCTGTGGGGGTGGCTTCTTCTGGAAAAGTATAGAAAATTCTGAGGTTTTCCCACATATTTCACTATATACATCCCTTCTGTTCCTCCTTTGAGTTGAATTCTTTATAACAAAGCAAAGATACTTTGAATAATATTTTCCTGAGTACCATGAGCTGTACTCATACAGTAGTAGAGCTATGTGAGATGGCCAGGGGAAATCAGGAGATAACCCATTGATCTTCTGATCTTCTGAGATGGCAGGTGACCTATTGGGAAGTCTTGTGTGATAGAAGCTTTTAACCTATGGGCCATATACCAGTGCTGCTGATGTCAAAACTGAACAGTTACAATTGCATGACCTTGTAATAGTTGGTGTCCAGAACACTGGGGAATTGTGTTGAAAAAAAATTCCATGTATCTTGTCAGAAATGTTGAAAATTGAAATAGTCCATCTAGAAAAAGAAACCATTTTAGGCACCATCTCTTGTATTCAGGAAATTCTCTTTATGGTAGGCCTGACAAGAGGGCAAGTACTTCAAGTTACGTGCATCTCTAATTTACTAAGTAGCCCATTCTACTATTCTTGCATGGCATTATTATTCAGACCTTCATCATTGTAAGCCAAAATGTTCTTGGTTCCACAATGCAGAAAGAATACATTGACTCCTTTTTCATGTTACTAATCCTCAAACATTTAGACTTCAAATTTCTTTGAATGTCAAAGACCATTTAAACCTATATCTTTCCTTACTTCACACACAAGCCTCCACACAGACCCATACACACATCTTTCCATCCTCATAGTTCATTAGTTACTTCTGTCATCTCTGTAACAAAATTGCCTGACAGAGGTTGCCTGACAGAGGCGACCTAAAAGAGAAAGTATTTTGTCATGGAGGGAGGTAGAAGCTAGTTTCAGAGTTCATAGTCTATGGTAGCAGAGAGGCCATGACAGTGGGAATAGTCAGTCTGTGGAAGCAGACATTTATAGCTTGTCTTGGTGAAATCTTGGCAGAGACGTCAGAAAAGATGTAACTGATAGCAGAATGTCTTCTTTAAAGGCCTGCCTGACATGGTTTGTCTGACAACAGGGCCTCCCGCCCTAAAGGTTCTATAACCTTTCCTAACATAACCACCAGCCAGTAGTCAGTTATTCAAGTAAGTGCGAGCTTATGGAGACATTTTTGATCCACGACATAATAAAGATAACATCTTCCAGAGGAAAAACTTGAGTTTTTCCTGGTGTCAGAGGTTTCAAGATCCCTATCCGTCATGTCCCTGCTTTCTATTGTTGTGATAAACACTGGGATCAAAGCAATTTGGAAAGGAAAGGGTTTATTTCACCTTACAGTTCACCATTCATCAGGAAGGGAAGTCAGGCAAGAATTCCAAGACAGGAATTGAAGCAGAGACCATAGAGAAGTGCAACTTACAGCCTTTCACTGGCTTGGTCCCCATGACTTGCTCAGCCTGTTTTCTTACAACCCAGGGCAACATGCCCAGGGGTGGCAGTATGCACAGTGGCATGAGTCCTCACTCCCATCTCAACATTAATCAAGAAAATGACCCCCAAGACTTGACTGGACTGGTGAAAGCATTTTCTCAATTGAAGGTCTCCTTTCCTAGATGACTCTACCTTGTGTCAACCTGACAAAAAAAAGAAAACAAAACAAACAGAAAAAAAATACCTAAAATGTTAATCCTAAGCTTTTTTTCTTTATCCTTATGCCTTGTTACTAAAGTATATTGAATTAAATAATTCCATAACAGAATTCATATCCTTCCTGTGTACTTGTACTGGTGCAAGATACTGTTGTGTTCGGTCTGTTTTCTGTTTGTTTTGCACAAACCACATGCTACTAGGGCATATGATAAATTAGCCTTGAAACACAATCACCAGGCCTTTATCACATAAACATTAATCTAATTTCACTACTCTAAGCATGTTCAGTTAATATTTTTATCCACCAGAAAAGAATTTCTATACTATACTGACAAATCTTATGATATTAGGCCCATAAGAATAATGTAGATTATATGAATTGATATCAATTTTAAATTTTGTGTCTATAAAGAAAGCTTGATGCCAATCTAAACTGAATTCTTCCTCCCTGAACACATGTCTAGATTATTTTCCTGATCTCGTCATCTTTGCAGTCCAATAAAGCTGGAAAATTATCTTTAGCCAATAGAATATGAGTAAATGGGTATAAACTCCATTGAAAAGTATTCTAGTCTATTCCTCTTGCTACCAAGACTCAATAACTTATTAAAAACAAACAAAGCAAAACAAAAACAACAACCAAAAGCAAGACAAAAGTTTATTTCTCACAGTTCTGGAAGGGGAGCAGTTAAGTCTAGGTTCAAGGTACTGGCAGAGGTAAAGTCTTGGAGGACTGATTCAAAGATGGCATCTTGCTGCCAGATCCCCCAGAGATAACAGACACTGTGTCTAAACAAAGCAGAAGAGAGAAGGATAAAATAGGATAAATTGTCATTATATGGGAAGATAATAAGGGCCAAATGTTATGGCATCACATGAGAAAGAGATGGAAGGGAACAAATCCATTCATTCAAGCTCCTTTATAAAGGTCCCACCAGTGAGGATGATGTCTTGAGATTAGGCAACTCTTAAAGTACCATCTCTTAATCTATCATTGTGGTGATTAATTTCCATTACAACATTGAAAAGTCCATTAAGCACAGAGCAAGAAGCCTTAAGGAAGCAATGAGCCTACTTTATCCTCTCTCCTCACTCCACACTTTAGCTTAAGTATACTCTGGACCAGCAATTCTTGAAGATGAAAGAACAGAGACAGAAAGTGTCTGTTTCTTTGAATCCTCATGCAGAGAAAGACTCCCTTTTTCCCCCAGGAATACCGATGACATTGGAGTAATTTGACCAAGAAACAAACCAATGAATACTGCTAAACCTATTCATTTGGGTTTTATTTATTGCAATAGTTTAACTTCCATTCATTAACAAGTATGCAACCTACTTATAGAGAATATAAATTAAAACGTATATCCATTCATATGTGAATATCTTCATCTATCTATCTATCTATCTGTCTATCTATCTATCTATCTATCTATCTATCTATCTATCTATCTATCTATCTATCTATCTATCCTTTTATTTTTCTCCTATACAATACATCGACTGTATCTCTTAGAATAAGATGAGAAATACAATATCCACTAATAAAATTAGGCTATCCATGCTTCAAGACTTTATCACATTCTAAGAAGCTTCTCTTACTTTCTAGAAGGTATCATAAATCCCCAATTGCACTAAAAATGCCACTTGTTCAAAGACTACTCCGTCTTTCCCAGCCTGACTTGGTGCTCTTTCCTACCATGCCCACACTGAAGCCTTGCCCAAGGCTTTGTGGCCTACTGCTCCATTTGTTGTTTTCCAGGCATCTTTTCCTTAGACCACATTCTGACAAGGAAAGGGATCATATCTTATTTATCTGTGTACTTGCAGTGTCACAGAGTCTGACATATAGCAAATAGTCAATAAATGCCTAAGAATGAATGGGCCCAAAAGCTGCACAGGTACTTTTAAGTTTGGACCTATAAGAGAAAGAACTCAAGAAACAGGGGCTTGAAATCACTAAATTTCCATTAGTGCCAAATAAAAACTGAGTCTGTGACTGTGATTTATCAGAGCAGAGAGGCTGGTAACCTGCAGGCTGTCTGGCATTCTAAGATCTGTGAATTCTTTTACAGTCCTATTTTTGCTTTGACAGTCTAGAACTAGTCAGGGTGTCATAATTATCTATGATAAGTCAATGCTCCAGATTGCAATGAGCTGCCTCTGAGAGTCAGAGCATGCATTTTTTTTTCTTTTTAAATTCTACATTCTCTTAAGCTCAAGCAAGATGGAACTTAATGTCTTCTTATATTTCTTACTTTGGGTTCGATTTATTTAAGACCATTCATGACAGCCAGATGGTCCACACTAGCTTCAGACAATTTATCACAGAGCTCAGCTGTTGCATTAAATCTATTTCTTAAAGGAGAAAAGGCATTCATAATTTGAGCTAGAAAAGCAAGGAGATCCAAGGCTATACCAATGCCTAGATGCCAGTTCACAGGTCCCTAAGGTATCATAATTTCTGTAACTTATTTGAGGGACTCAAATCACGTTTGGAATTCTGTGCATGTTCAAAGCCCTCACTTAATTTTCTCCCCATTACTGGTAAGATGAAGTAGATTGGGCGAGGATATCCCATCCTGATACCCCTTGTGTTGAGTATTTATGTGTTATTTTCTCAGGTATACTTTCTCTATATTCTGCATCACATCAACCCATTAATGAAGATAAGGTGTCTCCTTATCTTGTCTCCTACTAAAAATCTATTCAGATTTCTAATGAGTGGGAAAAGCTTCTGCTACAGAGGAGTAAATGGTATCAAAGTTGTTTGGGTAACCTTAAGATTACACTTTGTTCTACTCCCCATTGGTCACTTTCCCCGACATGCCTCAGCTGTGTATTCCCAACTAATGCTTCTCCCATACAACTTTCCTCTCTCCCCTCCCAATTTATATTTTATTTACAACTCAGATCAATATAGGTGTGCCCTTTGTAGCTTGAGTTGATGTAGAGCTAGGAAGGGGTTACAGAGAAAGTTCCCTAAATAATTACATTACTTCTTTTAAATGGTATTGTGACACTAACTATAAAACAATAAAGTTTTAAGCCTGCTTTGCAAATATACCCTGGGAGAAGGGAACGTGAAGGAATGAGGACAAAATTGCTAACCTCTATCAATTCGTCATTTTGTATAGAGATGTGTCCAAACTCTATAATACAGAACTCAGCCTTGCCTATGGGCTCTCTCTCTCTCTCTCTCTCTCTCTCTCTCTCTCTCTCTCTCTCTCTCTCTCTCTCTTTCTTTCTTTTTCTCTCTCTCTTAGTCAAAAGCTCTTTCCAGTAAAAGCCAGTCCTTTAGCCTCTAACACCATGGAATGCTATAGTTAGGATCTTAAATGTCTTCCAAAGGCCAATTTGTAGTCCACAGATCCCATGAAGTCCACAGATCATCAGCTTATAGTCTGCTAGGAGGTGGTGGAGCTCTTATAAATTGAGCTCTAGTGAGAAGAACTGAGGCAATCATGGCTGTGCCCTTGAGGGGATATGGTAGACCAGCCCTTCTCTCTCTTTTCTTCTGCTGTGAGGTGAACACACCTTCTTCACCATCTACTCCATCATGAGGCAGTGTGCCACTACAGGTCCAAAGCAGCAGAGCCTAACAATCCCAGACACAAGCAAGCATTTCCTCCCTTTAAGTTATTTGTATTAGTAATTGTCACAGTGGCGGAAAGCTAATTAACACATGGAATAAGCATCCTATTCTTGCTATGTCCACTTCCGTCTGCCCTCTTCCCTTCAGACCCTAGCTTGGGATACTTAACCTTTCTTACTGCTTGGTTCTGTTTGCTCTACTGAAAATCTGACAGCCCCATCTGTACACCTAAGAATAGGAATACTATCCTAGTGCAGCACATATTGGGACTGTAATATCAAGATATTGTGTGGCTCCCATGTACTGAGTTACCATATATTTTCATAATGCTACACATTGGCTATATGTTTAAACATTTAGACATGAACTTTTAAAGGGCATTTTTACCATATGTGAGCATTATTTATAAATTTTCACGTTGTATCTGTCACTATAATCCACATTTCCCAAGCTAAAGATAGAAAGCAAGCATTCTTTTCTTTTTATTGGTCATTTGAACTCACTGACAATGAGATTCTCTTGGTAAAGTTTCAGTAAGATGTTGAGACCCTGATAAGGCAAAAACCAAGAAAAACTAGCAGTACATATACTAGTAAACCACAGACATAGAAATTATAAAAATGACCAGAATTCACTATTCAATTAGAGTTGGACATTTCATAGGCAGCATTTGTGGACCTCCTGAGATGGAATTGTCAACATTCTGTCTTAACACTACGCATAATATAGACAATAACTCAATGTTCCTCTAAACTGCATCATGCACATTTTAATGTTAAATCTGAATATTTCAAAGTGTCTTAATACTTATATAAAAGCAGCATCTATCTATTTCCTTTAAAAGTTCATAAGCACACAGTCCAGATGTGCTGGCTTCTTCTTCCAGGCACCTGGTTGTGTCAGAGAGCTCACTGTGTTGTCTCATGTAGGAAGAACATCTGGGCATCTGACTATATTTTCCCTACTCAACCCAAAATTTTGGCAGCTAACTGTAGGCAGATTGAAAATCTTCTCTTGAAACAGAAAGGGAAGTCTCTGTCAGATGAATATTGACAGGATACATGGCGCGGGTTTTTTCCCCCAAGTCTCAGCTACAATCAGCATGTTATTTTCCAGATGTTAAGTACTGGGCCTTTATAACTCAAGACCAATTATATTTGGAATTAAACATCAAAAATACATTTAGTAAAATTATCAATCCTCGCAAAGGTTTTCAATTATAGATAACATTACAGAATGGCATGCAGGGAAATAAACATGTGAACATTTACTATTTAATATCTGAAACTATTCCTCATGACTAGTTTGCACCTTATACTTGGAGAAAGAATTAAGGTCAACTATTGTCTTTTAAATATATTGGGGCTCAACCTTGCATATGTCTATTTATTCTAAATAAAATAAATATAATAATAACACCACTTTTTCTAATACAATTTGGATTTCCCTATATCCTCAATAATAAATACATAAACTAAATATTTTCTTGGCCAGGGAAAGTGGCAGAAGCCTATAATCCCAGAACACAATGATGATGGCAGGGTAATTATTTTGAAGCCAGTTTGAGCCACATAGTGAATCCCAACTCAGTTTAAACTACATTGCAAGACACAGTCCCAAACAACAAAAGTTGGGCTATAGCTAAGTGACTAATGGCTTGCCTAGCATGTATGAGGTCCTGGGTAACATTCATAGAGTCACAGAAAGTTCTATAATACATAGGATTAACAATCAGGAGTAACCTATGCAGAACATGGCTGCACAGGAATTATGACAGTCCCTATCCAGACATTATATTTAAAGCACCAGACATCAGACTTGAGGTTAGAGAAGTGGATCTGACAAAGTGACAGGAAGGACATCTCCTAACAAAGGGACAGCAGAGTCACCTTCCCAAACTTGACAACGGTTTTCAAATCACTGTTTACTCCTTTGAAACACATAGCCTCCAAATTCGCACGTTCACTCATATTACTTTGGTGCCAAGTCCACCTACCACCAATCACAACCCTTTATCCTCTCCTGCCATAGAATCTGGGTCCTTCACCTTCTAGTATTCTTTTATCTCCCCACTCATTCCCGATTTCCCTCTTTTCTAAAATATGGCAAAAGTCTACCATGTACTTCATGTTTCATCAGTTAATGAACCTGCAGTCTGCATGCACAGGGTTCATTACAAATACCCTATTGGCACAATTAAGCAAAAAGATTGCACACTCAGTAGCATTAAACTTTAAAAATATAGAGAAGAAAAATTGAGATAAAATTTCTAAAACAAACATAAAAAGATTAGTAGCCAATTATGATTTAGCCCCAAAGTGTATTTTTATGTATGCCTGATGTCCACAGAGACCAGAAGAGGGCACTGGACCACTTGGAACTGGAGTTACACACATTTGTAAGCTGCCATTCTTTTTTTTTTTTAATTTAATTTTATTTTATTTTTTTAATTTACATTCCAAATCACTTCCCCTTTCCCGTTTCCTCCCTCCCCGAAAGTCCCATAAGCCCCTTCCCTCCCTCTTTTCTCCGTTCAACCCCCTCTCATTACTCTGTCCTGGCGTTCCCCTACATCCAGTCTTTCCAGGACCAGGGGAATCTCCTTCCATCTTTTTAGAAATCTATTGATATGCTGATTGTGTCTAGGGTATTCTGAGATTCTGGGTCAATATCCCCTTATCAGTGACTGCATACCATGTGTGATCTTTTGTGATTGGGTTACCTCACTAAGGATGATATTTTCAAGTTCTGACCATTTGCCTAGGAATTTCGTGAATTCATTGTTTTTAATTGCAGAGTAGTATTCCATTGTGTAAATATACCACATCTTCTGAATCCATTCCTCCGTTGAGGGACATCTGGGTTCTTTCCAGCTTCTGGCTATTATAAATAAGGCTGCTATGAATATAGTGGAGCATGTGTCCTTATTGCATGCAGGTAAAGTCTCTGGGTATATGCCCAGGAGTGGTATAGCCGGATCCTCCGGAAGTGTCATGCCCAGTTTTCTGAGGAGCCGCCAGACTGCTTTCCAGAGTGGTTGTACCAGCCTGCAATTCCACCAGCAGTGGAGGAGTGTTCCTCTTTCTCCACATCCTCGCCAACAACTGCTGTCTCCTGTGTTTTTGATCTTAGCCATCCTGACTGGTGTGAGATGGAATCTCAGGGTTGTTTTGATTTGCATTTCCCTAATGACTAAGGATGATGAACATCTCTTTAGGTGCTTCTCAGCCATTAGATATTCTTCAGGTGAGAACTCTTTGTGGAGCTCTGTACCCCATTTTTTAATAGGGTTACTTGCCTCTCTGGAGTTTAACTTCTTGAGTTCTTTGTATATCTTGGATATTAGCCCTCTGTCGGATGTAAGGTTGGTAAAGATCATTTCCCAGTTAGTTGGTTGCCGCTTTGTCTTTTTGACGGTGTCTTTTGCCTTGCAAAAACTTTGTAATTTAATGAGGTCCCATTTGTCTATTCTTGATCTTAGAGTATAAGCTATTGGAGTTCTGTTCAGGAAATTCTCCCCTGTGCCCATATGTTCAAGGTTCTTCCCTAGTTTCCCTTCTATTAGTTTCAGTGTGTCTGGTTTTATGTGGAGATCTTTGATCCACTTAGAATTGAGCTTAGTGCAAGGAGATAAGGATGGGTCAATTTGCATTCTTCTGCATGTTGACCTCCAGCTGAGCCAGCACCATTTGTTGAAAAGGCTATCTTTTTTCCACTGGATGGTTTTAGCTCCTTTGTCAAAGATCAAGTGACCATAGGAGTGTGGATTCATTTCTGGGTCTTCAATTCTGTTCCATTGATCTACATGTCTGTTACTGTACCAATACCATGCAGTTTTTAACACTATTGCTCTGTAGTACAGCTTGAGGTCCGGGATACTGATTCCCCCAGAGGTTCTTTTACTCTTGAGAATAGTTTTAGCTATTCTGGGTTTTCTGTTATTCCAGATGAATTTTTGAATTGCTCTTTCTAACTCTATGAAGAATTGAGTTGGGATTTTGATGGGGATTGCATTGAATCTGTGTATTACTTTTGGTAAGATGCTCATTTTTACTATATTAATCCTGCCAATCCATGAGCATGGCAGATTTTTCCATCTTCTGAGGTCTTCTTCAATTTCTTTCTTCAGAGACTTGAAGTTCTTGTCATACAGATCTTTCACTTGTTTGGTTAGCGTCACGCCAAGATACTTAATATGGTTTGTGGCTATCGTAAAGGGTATTATGCCATTCTAAGAACTGAATCTGGAGCCTCTGGAAGAGCAGCCAGTGCTCTTAAGAGCTAAGTCATTCTTCCAACCACCCCCACCAAAATGTCTGCGTGATAAGCTGGTCTGTTAAAAGTTTATGTAAAAGCTTGCCTCAAGTAAAATAATCCCTATTTGCAAAACCCAACTCATAGCAGTACTGCACAGAAAGAAGCAACTCTTCTCAGTGTGTCATTGAATATCTACAACCCAACATCAACTGCATGCCAATTTTTTTACTAATAAATGGCACGTGTGGTACAAAGTCAGGCATTTAATTAAAAGTAAGATAAACAGTTTAAAATACATTTTTTCCAAGTGTTGGTTGAAAAGTTTTTGGTTTTTTTTTTTCATTTTTTAATCTTTTATTTTTTTGATGACAGTACAACAATGTATGACTCCCTAAAACAAAGATAGAAGATGTCCTGGTGAGCTCAGGGATCAATGGTGGCAGCAATCAAACTAATAATGTTAATGGCAGTAATAATGTTGAAGGCAGGACGTTCGAGTTGCTAAGATGGAAAATCTCACTTTTGAAAAGGCCCCTTTCAGATTGTCCTTTCTTTGCTTCTTCTTCTTCTTCTTCTTCTTCTTCTTCTTCTTCTTCTTCTTCTTCTTCTTCTTCTTCTTCTTCTCCTTCTCCTCCTCTTTCTCCTCCTCCTCCTCCTCCTCCTCCTCCTCCTCCTCCTTCTTCTTCTTCTTCTTCTTCTTCTTCCTCCTCCTCCTCCTCCTACTCCTCCTCCTCCTCCTCTTCTTTTTCTTCTTTATTTCTTTTATTTTTTTCTATTGGTAATAATAGGTGAAGAATCACAAACAATTTCAAACTGCATTATGCTGCTTGACATGAAGGACCAGGACTGAATCTCAAATCACGAGATCTCAGCCAAGGTGTCACGACACACTCATTTTTTATCTTCCGACTGGGGAATACTTCAAGATTGGTCTTAGTGTGCAATGTAATTAGATACTAATAGGGAAAGTACTGAAATGTAATTTTAAAAGACTGTATGTCTGAGGTTCTACAACAAACTGTAAAACTTTTGTTCATTTCCTTTCAAATTACAGTCTCCTGAGAGTGGGAAAACTGAAGATATAACTGGTATATTAGAAATCGTAAAGAATATTCTTTTTTGTCTGCATCATAGTCTCACAGTGACAGACTCTCATGTATCCTCGCTTCAAATGTTCTGTCATCTCAGGAACAAAGAGCTTGTACCTTTCTGTTGGAACCTAAACGAGGCAACTCACTTCTCAAAGGCACTGTGGGCATGCTAGTCTTTTGTCAAACCTATATCCTAAAGATTTGTTTACAAAATACAGTTACTGTAGAATCCTGATAAAACTGTGTGTGTGTGTGTGTTTTTAAAAGTGTCATACTCAAAAGACAAGATCAGAGAACCATTGTATAGAAATTTAATTGTATAAATCAGGAATGCAAGAATATGAAAATATGAATAATTAAAAATTCTCCTTTAGTATAGCAACATATTTAAGTGATACTTTGAACATTTTCCCCCAAAATTCTCTTCAATCTGTCTGTGGGCCAGGGGAGTGAAAACTGCAAAGGGCAGCCAAGCATTCAAAAATACATCAGAATGAAAAGAGAGACATTGGTTATACTAGTACTTGCAATAGAATGGCAGTCATTTGCAGCACTCTAGATAGAGAATCGCCATTTTCAAGTCACACTGGGAAGAGAATGGGAAAAGTATAGGAAAGGGGGAAATGTCAAACTCACCTGAATGTCCAAAACTATAAAGTTAACATGAGAAAAATATGATTGGGAAGAAAGGGGATAAAGAAGCCTGTGGGTATCAGGCAAGAACAAAAGAAGAGAGACAGGATCGAGCGTTTAACCTTATGGGGTCTAGGAATTGAAACCTTCAGCCAAAAACTCAATCACAGGGAATGTTACAGGGCAACCAATGCGATAATAACAATGCAAAAAGAACTGAGCTCTCAGTGAAGCCAGTTCAAGGACAGAGTCCAACTGCCAGTCCCCTAGTAAGGCGCTATGGTGGATCCATAATGAGCTCACCTAGCAGAGACAGTGTGGAATTCTTGGAGTACTGGGGGTGGGCGGGGGGGGGGGGGCAGTCTCCTGTGTCCATTCCTGCAAGGCTTCATTATTGACTCATGAGCTTTTCTGAATCACTTGTTTGCTTTATGATTTGGAAGCAAACACACAGTTTGCCGGGACTGAGTTGAGATTCCAACTTTTCATTTTGTGTCGCTGCCTTAACACATGAAACCTTTCCCAGTACTCATGACAAAAGCCAACTCTTTCTTCCTTTGTTCCAGTGGCTCCCCCTTCCCCAGATGTCCCCCTCCCCACAACTAGAAGTCATTTTCTGTAGAAATTTTCTCCCACCTTCCATTAGTGGAACAGTCTAATTACTGCATATCAAAGAGAGAGACACACGCAGCTGTCTGGCTTCGCCACTTCCACACAATGGTGCAAAAAACGCAGCTCAACAGTCCAGTGAACTGTCAGCTACAAGAGTAATTGGAACTCAGGGGTCCGCCTCCAGTCCTGGTTGTGGGGCCATTTTTGTGTTTTGTTAACACGGAAATCACCCTGGGGAGATGGGAGTTTGGAGTCTGTAAAGATTCTTCCTAATTTTTTTTTTTTTAGAAGCTGCCATACTCTTGCTCCGTCCTAAGACATTTCTTTTCAATTACACATTAAATGACTTGGCATTTGAGGTAATGTTATCTAGTGCTAATTCACCTGTTAGGAAATTGCCTCTCTCCAGAACCTGGGGTTAATAGAGTGCAGACGACCATGCTTATCAAGGGGTGGGAGAAAGGCGATTAATTTACACTATAAATTAAAACATAGAAAATGGAAGGAAAATAGACTGAGTGCTGGCCTTGCTCCGGAAAAGCTATTATGTTTTGTTGGATTTTTTTCTGTTTTTAATTTGTTATTTTTATCCATGTTAGCAGGCCTCTAATCACTCCAGGCATAGCACACAGCATGGATGAAACTGTACATGAAAGAATATGCTTCAGGAAGCAAAATTAATTGACATTGTAGGGAATGTAGTTGCAGGGTCCACGGAGTTAGAGCTGTATGATTCCTAGCCACATCATAGGAGAATCATTTTTCTAAGATTTGCAAAGGCATATTTGAAAAAGAAAACTTTGCAGTGTTAAGTTGCCTTGTTGATAAACATTAATCCTTTTGGTCAGACCCCACCTTTACTAAATCTAATCACAGGAAAAATCTGTTCAGAAACCCTTACAAGGCAGTGTAGGTCAAAGGATGGCTTCCCACAGACAGACATTTAGGTACTTGTTTATGGCCCATTACTAGTTCTTTAAAGCTTCTGGAGAGGTCAGGGATACTGATTCCCTCAGAAGTTTTTTTACTGTTGAGAATAGTTTTCACTATCCTGAGTTTTTTGTTATTCCAGATGAATTTGAGAATTGCTCTTTCTAACTCTATGAAGAATTGAGTTGGGATTTTGACGGGGATTGCATTGAATCTGTATATTGCTTTTGGTAGGATAGCCATTTTTACTATATTAATCCTGCCAATCCATGAGCTTGGAAGATCTTTCCATCTTATGAGACCTTCTTTGATTTCTTTCTTCAGAGACTTGAAGTTCTTGTCATACAGATCTTTCACTTGTTTGGTTAGAGTCACACTAAGATACTTTACATTGTTTGTGGCTATTGTGAAGGGTGTCATTTCCCTAATTTCTTTCTCAGACTGTTTATAATACTACCAGAGTACCCAACTATACCACTCCTGGGCATATACCCAGAGGATTCTCCAGCATGCAATAAGGACACATACTCCACTATGTTCATAACAGCCTTATTTATAGTAGCCAGAAGCTGGAAAGAACCCAAATGTCCCTCAATGGAGGAATGGATACAGAAAACGTGGTATATTTACACTGTGGAATACTACTCAGCTATTAAAAACATTGAACTCATGAAATTCTTAGGCAAGTGGGTGGAACTGGAGAATGTCATCCTGAGTGAGGTGACCCATTCACAAAAGAACACACATGTTATGTACTCACTGATAAGCGGATATTAGCCCAGAAGTTTGGAATACCCAAGAAGCAATTCACATATCAAATGATGCCCAAGAAGAAGGAAGGAGAGGCCCCTGGTCCTGGAAAGGCTCAATGCAGCACTGTAGGTGAATACCAGGACAGGGAAGCGGGAATGGGTTGATTGGGGAATGGGGAGGGAACAGGGCTTATGGGACTTTTGGGTAGGGGGGAATCCAGGAAAGTGGAAATCATTTGAAATGAAAATAAAGAATATATCTAATAAAAAATAAAGCTTCTGGAGAACAAACAATAAAACCTAGAGAAGGAGCTAAAGACAGGTGGGCTGGTGAATACTATTCACTGGCATTTCAGGAGCCAGGGTCCACCAATCTACAGGAACTAAAGCTAACAGGTGATCTTGTTACAGACAACTTTGTAAGTAAGCTTACCATTTGCCCCCCTGAATCTCAGTTTTCTGCATCTCTAATGCTGGATTACGCATCTTCCCAAGAGCCTACCACTTCCCAGAGCTTCAGAGGATCAAGTCAGATCTATTTTCTCTCATCAGTCTGGTGGTACTTCCTTTTTCCTTTTTTTTCCTCTTTTACAACTCTAACAAAGGTATCCCAGCACATTAATTTGGCCTAACTAGCAACTGCTTACTGTGTAATTAATCAAGTGTTCAGAACTCACAAATTTTGTAGCCTTGAGCCTATTGTCTAATTTCTTAAACCCTAGTTTCCTCATTTGTAAAACTGGACCAGTTACCTTTTCAGAAACTGAATAAAAAGTACTAGGGGCACCTATATCAGGAACTCATTAAGTATTAGCCATCATGTAATTATCCCAGGGCCAGGCAAAGTCCGTGCCACATGGGGAGGTTAAATGTGACATGCATTATTGTTGAAGAGACTAGATGAAGAAAGACAGATTCTCCCAGATTGCTATCAATACCTAAAGTGCCAGAACAAGTCAGTAATCAAGTAGCAATTAATTTATGCATAAAATATACTGTAAGCATCCATACAATATCTACAACAGTGCACAGTTTATACTAGTTCAGAGTCCCATGCGTAGACGATAAGAATGGAGATGCTGAATGCTTGCAGCAAGTGATCAGATGCAGTCACAACACTGCTCAAAGAGACACTTCCTGAATAACTTGAATTGAAGTTACTTGACATAATTCACTCTTCAATATATAATTTAAAGTCATGGATGAAATAACTCATCATTGAGAATAATGACCAATTATAAAACAAACCCCCAAGAGTGTGGTTAAGAAACCCCAATTATCTTAAAGTATTTAAAAATGGAAAACTTGAAAGATTCCTGATAAATTTGGAAAGTGGCTGAGCTTGTGGGAATAGCAGAATAAGTATGGAGAAAATAAGGAGAAAGGTTGGGAGTAGGGGTTGAATAGAAGAAAGGGTCTTCAGGAAATGGATCTTTTAAAAACAAGTTAGCAAGTTGAAAATCAAATACATCGCTCTGTACGTATGTAACTTTACAAACATTAACCCTTTCAACCTTTGCTTTCTTATCTTTAAAATGAAAATTGTCTGTTCCAATCTGGGGATGTCATATGGGAAGGTGAAGCAGGTGAATCTTGTGATTCGAGGCTTACAGGGGCTACCGAGTATATTCAAGATCTGCCTGGGAAATTTTGTATACCACACACAAAAGTAAATTGATGTTAAATACAATGTTTACTGAACATCCTAATCCCACAATCTAAAATAAAAAATAAGCAGATACTAGAAGTGGACAATTCTACCCTTGCCCTTAGTTGACAGTCATAGGCTAAATGAAAACACACTAAAACATGAGGAATTACCTGAAGACTATGTGCAGAAGGTGGCATTTGTATTTGAGCATGGACATCATGCCCAAGATACCTCATAATATACACACAAACACTTCAAAATTAAAAACAAAACTGAAAGCTGAAAGACCTCCACTCCCAAGCTCAGTGGTCATCTCTGAAAATTTCCTGTTGAACTCAGAATAATAAGCATTCTAGGCACAGAGTAACTGTTTGTTGCAGTTATATTAGAGGTGGTAAAGGGGGCAACAGAAGCTACAACAGCAACAGCAGGAATGACTGGTCCTATGGAGAGTTGTATTTAACCACATGCTAAATAAGAATTAGCAATATCATGCTATAAGGAATGAGTGTCACACACACACACACACACACACACACACACACACACACACACACACAGTGCACAGTAATGTATCATTTTAGCCATTTGTACAAGGTGGCAGTGGGAGAACCAATATTCAGTTTTAAAAGTCATCCTACTGGTGATCAGGGACATGAAGATTAAGTTACACACCTACCAGATTGGTGAAAATGAAGAAGTCAACAAAAACCAATGCTAGGGAGGATATTAGAGGCAAGGGGCATGTGAAGATCTGGGGGGGAGCAGTTCAATATCTACCGAAAGAGGAGGGATGCCATAGCTGCTGTCCTGACACATGCCTTCAGTAGATGCGTTGTCACCTGGGAACATGAGAACACACACACACCCACACACACACACACACACACACACACACACACACACACACACACACACAACATTGCTTATCATAAAAAAATCTTAAATCCCCCTCTAACAAACAGATACATGTAAGAATGTGGTAACATGGATCACAATAGAACACTTGAATGGCCAAATCCAAACTGTATGTATCCACTTGAGTAAATGTTAAAACAACAATGTTGAAAAGAGAAACTATAGTGCTTGGTTTAAGCAGTGCTGAGATACCACAAAACCATGGAATCATCCATATTAAGTTGAAGTGATAGTTTGCTCAAGAAGAGAATCAGGCAGAAGTACAGTCTCTGATAACTGATCTTCAAAGCCAAGGCAAATGTAGCAGAGTTACGCATGGGCACTGTGTCCAAAT
The DNA here is from genome assembly GCA_036184795.1 of Tokudaia tokunoshimensis. NCBI lineage: Eukaryota > Metazoa > Chordata > Mammalia > Rodentia > Muridae > Tokudaia > Tokudaia tokunoshimensis. The sequence goes on from BTHU01000017.1 coordinate 19,945,177, forward strand.
GCACAGCTATGCAGACAGGAAACCCCGAGAAACACATCATGTAGATAAGACTCTGGCTCTTAGAGTCGCCATTTATTAAAAGAGTTGCCTGAGGTACCTAATCACCAAGCTCCCTTCAAATGCAGTGATTCTATAAAGCTGTGTTAAGCAAATTTATAATGCTAGGACGAGCCAATCAAATAGTCTTTTATTCAAACTTAGGAAGCAATACTATAAAGTCCCCAGCAGTGTGGCATATCAATGTGGTGCTTGCAAAAGGGTGATCATGCATATCAAGGTAAGAGGCTTGGGATTGTAGACATCAACACTGGTACTTACAGGTAACTGATTTTCAGCAAAGGTGCCAACTCATTCTGAGAAGAAGAGTAATCTTTTCAGCAAGCGATGCTGGGACAGTTTGATATTCTCAGGTAAAGGAATGATGTTGAATTGATATCTCACCCAAAGAAAACTGTCACTCAAAATAGACCATAAGCTAGATGTCAGAGTTGGAACTGAATCTCCTAGAGAAAAACTTTATTCTGGAAGTAAAATTTTTGTGGCCTTGAACTAGGCCATGTTTTCTTAGATGCACCACTAAAAGTCAGAGACAAGGAAGAAATAAAATAAATTTTGTCAAAATTTAAAACCGCTTGTGTTTTTACAGATACCACCAAGAAAGTGAAATGGAGTCAGAGAGAACATTTGCAAATAATGTCTCTTGATTCATGAGTACAGAAGCTATAGTTATACTATGCATTTAAAAATATTTTTTAAAATCAGCAAAGTGTTTAAATAAGCATTTTAAAATATATAACCAGAGCTGCACAATTTCTCAGTTGGGGCTTTCTTTTCAGGTTGTGGCAAGTTGAGAATTAAAAACTTATCGTCCCATGGAATGAAAATTGGTACAATCATTTGGAAAAAGAGATTCACAGTTCCTAAAAAGTTAAGTATACGTCTATCATATCACTCAGCAACTCTAGCCCTCTGAATATTCCCCAAACACACATGCACACTACAACTTGTTCATAGCAGCCTGTTTACAATGGCCAAAGATCAGGCAACATAAATTCCTACCAAGTATTGAGTAAATAAACAAATGTAATATAGTCATGTAGAGATATCATTTAGGCATGAAAAGTAGCTGAGTGCTGATATATTAATAAAATTGAAAATACAGCATTTATAGGAAGAAATCTGACATAAGAATTGGTCTGAATTTGAATTGCTTTACCACCTGTGTTGGTTAGTTTTATCAACTTAACAGAAACAAGAGTCATATAAGAGGAAAATCAACAATGGATTGATTCCTCCACCAATTGTCCTGTCAGCAAATCTCTAGTGGGACTTTCTTGATTGGTGATTGATGTGGGAGGGACCACCCTATTGTGGATAGGGGCAATCCTGGGTTGGTGGTCCTGAGTGCTATAAAAAAGCAGCTCTGAGTAAACCATGAGGAGAAAGCCCGTAAGCAGCACTCCTCCATGGCCTCTTCTTCAGTTCCTTCTTCTAGCTTCCTATCTTGAGTTCTTGCCTTAACTTCTCTTGGTGATAGACGATAATGTACAAACCAAATAAACTCTTTCCTTCCAATTATTTTTTAAGGTCCTAGTGTTTGTCACAGCAATAGAGAGTAAACTAGAGCACAAGCCAAATTTACCATTTGAAATCCTATTCGACTGTGATTAGGTGGTGGGGACTGTGCAAAGTAATCAGCTCATGCTCATGAGTGAGAATAGTGCCAATCAAAAGAGAGGGACTCAAGACCTCAGTCCTTTTTACTCATGGAGAGAGAGTTCATTTGTGAGGGAGGAAGCAAGGGCCTAGGCACCAGATCTTGCTGTCTTGATCTTGGGTTTCCCAGTCTCCAGGATGGTGAGAAATTACTTCATTTAGCTTATAAGGCACAACATTTATATTTTGTAACAGCCCATATGAACTGAGTCCCATATCACACAATTAAAAGAATATTAAAAGTCCACAATAGATAAAACTATCTGTAAAAGTAGATTTACAATTCCCAGTCAACAGGGAAAGGAATAAATGAGGGGTACATGGTTCTTTTTGAAGTGATAAAAATACAGTAATATTAGATGCTAAAACTCTCAATATGCTAAAAGGAACTAAATTCACCATCTTAGGACGTGTCATTCATATCTCTATACTGATATTTAAAGATTTAAAGAAAAAAATTTTAGTACTCATGTTTAGGTTTTACAAAGAACATCATAAATATCATAATTTCTAGAACTAGTAGACTTCACTTGGTAAACTCTAAGAAAAAAACAGGTTGTTGTTTCAGGAAGACTTCAGAGGAGGATATGTTGCAGCCTGCCTTAATGGCTTTAGACATTTTTCATAGGAAGTTTTACAATCTAGTGATGTACTTTTATGACATTTTCCCCAGTTTTATTTAATAATCAACCTGAGAGTTCTATTACCAAATATTGATTTTTCTTCCATTCTCCTTCTAGGCTTTATGTCTAAATACAAAATATATTCTCTTTCTCATCTGATTTGAAGAAAGTCATGTAAATCAAAATATGGTGATGTTATAGCCACCTGTCATTGTAATGGCAGGAGTGAGTTTTTCCACACAGCAAGATGCTACAAGTAACTGGAAACTATTTGTAGCTAAGCTTACCTATATTTTTCTTGGTCATGCTTGTTAGAAACACCTCCAAAATGATGTCTTCCATGACTTTTGAGACAACAACAAAAACAAAAATAAAACCAACAAAATCCCAGTGTGTATATTACTCTGCTTTCTGAACTGGGGTCATCATCTGGAAGAGTCATATGGTGCCTTGTGCTTGTCCACGACTTCCCTAGGTGAGTGGAATCTACTCACAGGCTTGACAGTATGATAACATTGCAAGTGTACCATGATAGTTTTTCCATTCTCTTTATCTATCCCCCATTCATCAACTGAAAATATTATTTTATATCAGTTTCCTTTAAAAGAGAAAAGAAACGTTATGTAGAAATACAAGGAAAATAAAAAGGCATTGTTCTGGATAGCCATAACTCCATGTATACTTGGGAGATGAAGGCTCTTGAGCCCAGTTATTATTCCTCTTCTAATGGCTCAGAGTTGAGGAATGGATAAATTTCCATCATTTCAGTTCCAAAGAGTTGCAGAGGAGTAGAGCTGAGTACTAGTACTTAATCATCAGGGTATGAATATGTATCTACTCACAACAACCTCTGACATGACCCAACACCTTCTCCCACCTACTCCCATCTCCCGAGTGCATTTTTCCTAAGGATGGCAAGAGTGGAAACAGAGACGGGAGCTCGCGATGGCATGCCCAAGAACTAAAATCAGAATCCTCATCTTGGCCCAAGCAATACAGGAGATAAAAGAGCATGTTACTAGTTCCTCAATCTTTCACAGAGATATAATTTAGTACATAACACTCTTCTTGATGCATCATATAAACAACATGACAGGCTCTCCCAGCAGTTGTCTATTGGTACATTGTACATGCATTAGGATATGATCCATTACACAAAAAAGGTAAAGGAAACTAGTATGATGCACACTAATATAGTAATACTATCCTGACAAAATTGAGAACAAGAAGTCAAGGTCAACATAGAGCAGGGATAGACAAGATCAGCAGGTAGGTGTCAGTGATTGTGTGTGTGATAAAAAAAATGTCATGAACAAAACAAAAGCAATCAGGAAAGAGTATTAAGCTGCAAAAATCGACAGCAACAGCAATGTGTCTTCCTTTCGTGGTTGCTGTCCTTGCTACTGTTTTCAGACTATTAAAAAAGCCTTGCATTTTAACCTATACTATCTTAGAGCTTAGAATTCTCCTGTTTCAGCTTCTCAAGTATTGGGGTTACAGCATATGCAGCCTAATGAACTGTCATGTTAATCAGGTAATCTGCCTTCTAGGAGACCCTTACTTTACAGATTGTGTGCCCTTTAGATGTGTGTTTACCCTGCACCCAGCCTCCTGGACTGCAGTTAATTGGGGTGGAGAAGACTGACCAGGAGAAAAGCTATCTCTTTCGGCTTTAGCACTAGAATTGAAATTGACCAATCTGTGGCCGGAACAGGAAAAAATGTAAATATAAGAAGAGAACTTAAAAACATATAAATAGAAGATGAAAACATCTGTCTGTAGAATGAAAAACCATGTGGCAAAATAAGTCACGGTAAATAAATGATTGCATCTCCACTCTCTTCCCCAGGCCTAGGTCTCAGGGTTTTCTTAAAGATCTTAGTAATTAGAATTAGAAAAATTCAACCAATCTTTCATTCAGTTACAGTCATATGGAGTGTGAAAATAGACTATTTTAATGGTCTGATGCAATCGGTTTCTGAAAATTTAAAAACACATTTAGTCCATTTTTATAAAATTCCTGATCAACTATTGATACCTCCTAGATGAGATTGGGAACTTACCATATCTTTAAAATTTTAGAGAAGAATTTACTATTTTGACTTCTCAAGTTGTAAATAATGCATTCCCTCACTCTTTAAATTGTGAATTTCCGGTTCCAGTAGACTGCACTGAAGAGACAGGTACCCAGGTTCTCCCTAATATAACATCGCTTGGGACACGGCCTGTTGGGGCTTCCGTCTGCTCCCAAGAACGGGACAGCGCTGTGGTCGTCTGGGCGCCAGATCTTCTGTAGGCCATCGCCTCTGCAGGGTGACCAGCGCCACCGAGAGAGTGCAGAGTGCACTCTGCCATCTTTGCTCCATTGTCCAGGGAGCTGGGACCGCCAGGCTCGGAGACAGACAGGCATAATATCGCTTGGGTCTCAGGTGGCTTGTGTGTACGCTGCTCCCAAGAGCTGGGAAGATCTGCAGTAACCAGCATGCCAGCTCTGCTGTGGGACTTCTGCCTGGCAGAGGGACGCCCCCTCCCCCCCACACTCTAGGAGAGATCACACACCCCTGCACAGGGCAGGAGCCTACCAGCCTCCCTTTGGCGACCTCTGCTCCAGGAATCCACTATGCTGAGCCTTTGGATGTGCAAGGACTCCCCAATATAACATCACTTGGGGCAAGGCACATCAGGGCTCCAAAGTCACTCAGGAGCAGGGCAGGCCCCAGAACTCTGTGCCAGGGGAATCCTGGTAATCCAGTGGGGCCAGAAATAGCTTTGCAGGCTCACAGGAGGTCCAACCAACAGCCAGTGACAGCAGGACCAACTAACATCAGAGGTAACCAGATGGCAAAAGGCAAACATAGGAACGTTACTAACAGAAATCAAAGTAATATGGGACATCCGAACCCAACTCTCCAACAGCAGCAAGTCCTGGATACCCCACCACACCCGAAAGACAAGATCTGGATTTAAATTCACTTCTCATGATGCTATTAGAGGATCACAAGAAGGACACAAATAAATCTAATAAAGAATTACAGGAGACCATGAATCAAAGGTTAGAAGCCCTTACAAAGGAAACACAAAAATCGCTTAGAGAAATGCAGGAGAACATGGATCAAAAGATGGAGGCCAACAAGGAGACAACACAAAAATCGCTTAAAGAAATGAATCAGTGGGCAGATGCACTCACAAAGGAATCACAAAAATTGCATAAAGAAATGCAGAAGAATATGGGTCAACAGACGGATGCCCATAAGGAGGCAACACAAAAATTGCTTAAAGAAATGAATCAACGGGTAGATGCCCTTACAAAGGAAACACGAGAACTGCTTAAAGAAATGCAGGAGACGATGGATCAACAGATGGAATCCCATGAGGAGGAAACACAAAAATCGCTCAGAGAAATGCAGGAGAACGTGGGTAAACAGGCAGAAATCCTGAAAGAGGTAATGCAAAAATACCTTAAAGAAATACAGGAAAATACAAACAAACAAGAGATGATCTCAGCAAATTCATCCAGGAACTAAAAAAGGAAGTAGAAACAACTAAGAAATCACAAAGGGGGAAAACTTTGGAGATAGAAAACCTTGGGAAGAAATCAGGAGTCATAGATGCAAACATCAACAATAGAATACAAGAGATGGAAGAAAGAATCTCAGGTGCTGAAGATTCCATAGAAAGCATCGACTCAACAGTCAAAGAAAATGCAAAATGCAAAAAACGTGTAACCCAAAACATCCAGGAAATCCAGGACACAATGAGAAGACCAAACCTAAGGATTATAGGTATAGATGAGAGTGAAAATTTGCAACTTAAAGGGCCAGTAAACATCTTCAACAAAATTATGGAGGAAAACTTCCCTAACCTAAAGAGAGAGATGCCAATGAACATACAAGAAGCCTACAGAACTCCAAACAGACTGGACCAGAACAGAAATACCTCCCGTCACATAATAATCAAAACATCAAATGTATTAAACAAAGAAAGAATATTAAAAGCAGTAAGAGAAAAGGGCCAAGTAACATACAAAGGAAGACCTATCCGAATCGCATCAGACTTCTCACCAGAGACTATGAAAGCCAGAAGATCCTGGGCAGATCTCATGCAGACACTAAGAGAGCACAAATGCCAGCCTAGACTACTCTACCCAGCAAAACTCTCAATCACCATAGATGGAGAGACCAAGATATTCCATGATAAAACCAAATTTTCACAATATCTTTCCACAAATCCAGCCCTGCAATGGATAATAGGTGGAAACCGCCAATACAGGGAGAGAAACAACACCCTGGAAAAAATGAGATAATAACCTTCTTGAATCAAACCCAAAAGTAGATAACCACTCAAACATAAAGATAGCGTCTAGAACGGCAGGTGGCAATAATTACTATGCCTTAATCTCTCTTAATATCAATGGTCTCAATTCCCCAATTAAAAGACATAGACTAGCAGACTGGATATGTAAACAGGACCCAGCATTTTGCTGCATGCAGGAAACGCACCTCAGTGTCAAAGACAAACACTACCTCAGAGTAAAAGGCTGGAAAACAATTTTACAAGCAAATGGCCCCAAGAAACGAGCTGGAGTAGCCATCCTAATATCAGATAAAATTGATTTTCAACCTAAAGTCATCAAAAAAGACACAGAAGGACACTACATACTGATCAAGGGAAAAATCAACCAACAAGAACTCTCAATTCTGAATATCTATGCTCCAAATGCAAGGGCACCCTCATTCGTAAAAGAAACTTTACTAAAGCTCAAAGCACACATCGCACCTCACACAATAATAGTGGGTGACTTCAACACCCCGCTCTCTGAAATGGATCGTTCAGGAAAGCAGAAACTAAACAGGGACACAGTGAATCTAATTGAAGCCTTGGACCAAATGGAACTAACTGATATATATAGAACATTTCATCCTAGAGCTAAAGAATACACCTTCTTCTCAGCACCTCATGGTACCTTCTCCAAAATTGACCATATAATTGGTCACAAATCACACCTCAACAGATATAAGAAGATAGAAATAATCCCATGCCTCCTATCAGATCACTATGGAATAAGGGTGGTCTTCAATGGCAACAAAAACAAAAGAAAACCCATGTACACATGGAGGCTGAACAATGCTCTACTCAATGATAACTTGGTCAAGGTGGAAATAAAGAAAGAAATCAAAGACTTTTTGAAAGTTAATGAAAATGAAGGCACAACATACCCTAATTTATGGGACACAATGAAAGCAGTGCTAAGAGGAAAATTCATAGCCCTGAGTGCCGCCAAAAAGAAACGGGAGACAGCATACACTAACAGCTTAATGGCACACCTGAAAGCCCTGGAACAAAAAGAAGCAAATACACCAAAGAGGAGTAGAAGGCAGGAAATCATCAAACTCAGGGCTGAAATCAATCAAGTAGAAACAAATAAAACCATACAAAGAATCAACAAAACGAGGAGTTGGTTCTTTGAGAAAATCAACAAGATAGATAAGCCCTTAGCCAGACTAACCAGAGGGCACAGAGATAGTATCCAAATTAATAAAATCAGAAACAAAAAGGGAGAGATAACAACAGAAACTGAGGAAATTCAAAAAATCATCAGATCCTACTACAAAAACCTGTATTCAACACAACTAGAAAATCTCGAGGAAATGGACAATTTCCTTGACAGATACCGAATACCAAAATTAAATCAGGATCAAATAGACCATCTAAACCATCCTATAAGCCCTGAAGAAATAGAAGTTGTTATTGGAAGTCTTCCAACCAAAAAAAGCACAGGTCCAGACGGTTTTAGTGCAGAATTCTATCAGACCTTCAAAGAAGACCTAACACCAATACTCTTCAAAATGTTCCACAAAATAGAAACAGAAGGAACACTACCCAACTCGTTCTATGAAGCCACAATTACACTAATACCAAAAGCTCACAAAGATCCGACAAAGAAAGAGAATCTCAGGCCAATCTCTCTTATGAATATCGATGCAAAAATACTCAATAAAATTCTTGCCAACTGAATCCAAGAACACATCAAAATGATCATTCACTACGAACAAGTAGGCTTCATCCCAGGGATACAGGGACGGTTCAATACAAGGAAATCCATCAATGTAATCTACTATATAAACAATCTCAAAGAAAAAAAACCACATGGTCATCTCATTAGATGCTGAGAAAGCATTTGACAAAATTCAGCATCCTTTCATGCTAAAGGTCTTGGAAAGATCAGGAATTCAAGGCCCATATCTAAACATAGTAAAAGCAATTTACAGCAAACCGGTAGCCAGCATCAATCTAAATGGAGAGAAACTTGAAGCAATCCCACTAAAATCAGGGACTAGACAAGGCTGCCCTCTCTCTCCATATCTTTTCAATATAGTACTTGAAGTTCTAGCTAGAGCAATTAGACAACAAAAAGAGGTCAAAGGGATACAAATTGGAAAGGAAGAAGTCAAACTATCACTATTTGCAGACGATATGATAGTATACTTAAGCGACCCAAAGAACTCCACCAGAGAACTCCTACAGCTGATAAACGACCTCAGCAAAGTGGCCGAATAAAAAATCAACTCAAGCAAGTGAGTAGCCTTCCTATACTCAAAGGATAGGCAGGCTGAGAAAGAAGTAAGAGAAATGATACCCTTCACGATAGCCACAAACCATATAAAGTATCTTGGCGTGACTCTAACCAAAGAAGTGAAAGATCTGTATGACAAGAACTTCAAGTCTCTGAAGAAAGAAATTGAAGAAGACCTCAGAAGATGGAAAAATCTGCCATTCTCATGGATTGGCAGGATTAATATAGTAAAAATGACCATCTTACCAAAAGTAATATACAGATTCAATGCAATCCCCATCAAAATCCCAACTCAATTCTTCATAGAGTTAGAAAGAGCAATTCAAAAATTCATCTGGAATAACAGAAAACCCAGAATAGCTAAAACTATTCTCAAGAGTAAAAGAACCTCTGGGGGAATCAGTATCCCGGACCTCAAGCTGTACTACAGAGCAATAATGTTAAAAATCGCATGGTATTGGTACAGTGACAGGCATGTAGATCAATGGAACAGAATTGAAGACCCAGAAATGAATCCACACTCCTATGGTCACTTGAAATTTGACAAAGGAGCTAAAACCATCCAGTGGAAAAAAGATAGCCTTTTCAACAAATGGTGCTGGCTCAACTGGAGGTCAACATGCAGAAGAACGCAAATTGACCCATTCTTATCTCCTTGCACTAAGCTCAATTCCAAGTGGATCTAGGACCTCCACATAAAACCAGACACACTGAAACTAATAGAAAGGAAACTAGGGAAGAACCTTGAACATATGGGCACAGGGGAGAATTTCCTGAACAGAACTCCAATAGCTTATGCTCTAAGATCAAGAATAGACAAATGGGACCTCATTAAATTACAAAGTTTTTGCAAGGCAAAAGACACTGTCAAAAAGACAAAGCAGCAACCAACTAACTGGGAAATGATCTTTACCAACCCTACATCCGACAGAGGGCTAATATCCAATATATACAAAGAACTCAAGAAGTTAAACTCCAGAGAGGCAAATAACCCTATTAAAAAATGGGGTACAGAGCTAAACAAAGAGTTCTCACCTGAAGAATATCTAATGGCTGAGAAGCACCTAAAGAGATGTTCATCATCCTTAGTCATTAGGGAAATGCAAATCAAAACAACCCTGAGATTCCATCTTACACCAGTCAGAATGGCTAAGATCAAAAACAGGAGACAGCAGTTGTTGGCGAGGATGTGGAGAAAGAGGAACACTCCTCCACTGCTGGTGGAATTGCAGGCTGGTACAACCACTCTGGAAAGCAGTCTGGCGGTTCCTCAGAAAACTTGGCATGACACTCCCAGAGGATCCGGCTATACCACCTATACCACTCCTGGGCATATACCCAGAGGCATTACCTGCATGCAATAAGGACACATGCTCCATTATGTTCATAGCAGCCTTATTTATAATAGCCAGAAGCTGGAAAGAACCCAGATGTCCCTCAACGGAGGAATGGATTCAGAAGATGTGGTATATCTACACAATGGAATACTACTCTGCAATTAAAAACAATGAATTCACGAAATTCCTAGGCAAATGGTCAGATCTTGAAAATATCATCCTTAGTGAGGTAACCCAATCACAAAAGAACACACATGGTATGCAGTCACTGATAAGGTGATATTAACCCAGAATCTCAGAATACCCTAAACACAATTTGCCTATCAATAGATTTCTAAGAAGATGGAAGGAGAGAACCCTGGTCCTGGAAAGACTGGTCGTAGGGGAATGCCAGGACAGAGAAACGAGAGAGGGTTGAATGGAGAAAAGAGGGACGGAAGGGGGCTTATGGGACTTTCAGGGAGGGAGGAAACGGAAAAGGGGAAATGATTTGTAATGTTAATAAAAAAAATTTAGAAAATAAAAAAAAATTCTGAATTTCCATTATCTTTGGATTTAGTGCTGCAGAGAATTTAATTAGTGTTCTAGACTGTTCTGCTCTCTCTGAGTTCTTCAGGAAGGGGTCAAGCCAACTGACTCATTCTGAATAAACATTTGTTTATTCAGAGATTAGTTCGCTGCCAGTGAAATGAGCCAATTAGAACCAATTGGGAAACTGCTCTTAGGTGAGATCACTGGGAATTTCTGTGGGGAGAGAGGTGGGAGGAGGGTAAGAGAAAGAAATTGCAGAAATGCAGAGAGAAGAAAAGAAGGTGGAGGAAGAGGAGAGAGAGAGAGAGAGAGAGAGAGAGAGAGAGAGAGAGAGAGAGAGAGAGAGAGAGAGAGAGAGAGAGAGAGAGAGAGAGAGAGAGAGAGAACAAACTGTCTGGATTATATAGGGAGGAGCCTCAGGGGAAGGGCAGCCCATTGGGAGCAGGGTATGCTGGGTAGGAACTGAGGGATGTTGGGAGAAGCTGGAGTCCGAGTCTGCTTTAATAGGTAAAATATGTGCCTCAATCCCTTGACCCCAGGTCTGAAACTGAACATTTATGAATTCTATTTAATAAACAGGGTTTTGGTAACATGAAAAAGCACTCCTTGCTTCTGGCTCTGTAACCTGGAAGCTATTTTCCCTTTTAGCTCTAGTACCTATAGTCAAAAAGGTGCATGCAGGAGGCAATGCGTTGGATCTTACTTATTTGGAATGGTTCAGATTTTTAACCTGTACTATTTATGTCGTTCACCAACTTTGAGAACATGCCAGTGCCTATTTGTTTGAATAACTCTTCACTGTCTTCTCTTTAGGACATCCTAAAGATTTAAAGACTAGCTCTGGTCTCTGACACTCTAATCTTTTCAGTATATTTTCTCTTCGGTCAAGTAGTGCACACACCATGGACCTGGCCTCAACTTCAGAGATTCACTTCTCTACCTCTAAATCCATCTGTTAATCTTTCATTCCCGTTATCATTATTTTTATTTCTAATACTTTACTCTGTTCATTTTCTTTACATTTTTTACTTCCTTTGCTGGGATTCCTATGTTTTTAGTCTCTTTAGGAGGATTCATAACTGAAACTCTCGATGGCAGTTGCTTTAAAGTCTTTACCAGGCTTCTCAAATATCTTTTGTATCAGAATTCACATCTGTTTTCTTTTCACATTTACATTATAGCTATCCTTGTGGAAAGAGATTCTTAATTTGTCCCGGATTCCAGACCCTGCGGCACCCCTGACCCTCAAGTCTTTTTAGCAAGGAGTCCAGCTGTTGAAATGGAGTGAGAGAAACAGAAGCATGTTTATGTAATGGGCTCATTTTCCTAACATCTTACTTCTTTTCCTAGGCTAGATCACTTATCCTTCATTCTTTATTTCAAAAGAGGGTTTCCAATCATATTAAGACCACTGTTTCCATCACTTGTGAAAATAAGCAGCTTTCACATCCTGGACTTTTCAGTGCACTATGAAAACATGTAGGTGCTACATATGTCGCAGAGGATGGCCTTGTTGGACATCAAAGGGAGGAGAGGCCCTTGGTCCTGAGAAGGCTCAATGCCCCAGTATAGGGAAATACCAGGACAGGAAAGCGGGAGTGGGTGGGTTGGTGAGCAGGGGGAGGAGGGATGGGATAGGGAAACCAGGAAAGGGATAACATTTGAAATGTAAATAAAGAAAATATCCAATTTAAAAAAAAAAGAAAAGAAAACATGTAGGGATATGTGTATTTATGCTGAAAGTGGGAATGCCATGTTCCTAGTTCATGTTTACATCTTTAGTCATGTATGTCTCCTGGCTCTGTTGAAAATCCCTTAGCTTCCAAAATATCCCCAGTTACCCTAGTTAGTGATGGATGCCTCTTGCCCAACACATCTGATTTTCCCATTCAAATGTGAATACTCAGTTTTTATTCTGAAACAGTAATGGTGCCATTAAAACAGTGGTTCTCAACCTGTGGGTCATGACCCCTTTGGGTTATGTATCAGATATTTAAATTACAATTCATAACAGTAGCAAAATAAGCAAAGTTATAAAGTAGCAATTAAACAATTTTATGTTTGGGGGGTCATCTTATCATGAGGATCTGTATTAAAAGGTTCAGAGCTTTAGGAAAAATTGCTTTAACATGTATTCTTGGATACACAGTTGCTTGGAGATGGTAGCGTTGGCAACATTATGGTTTTTAGTACTGTGGGAAAATACATAGATCCTGAATGTTCTATGGGAAAACATTGTTGAACACAGTTTGATAAGGACACCCTTAGGGAGCATGCAAATCAGTGAACCTTTTAAGTATCTTTTGTGTATTAGAAGTGCATGCTTTTTATAGGTGAAACTGTTTACATCCTAAGGCATAATAACTATTCAACAATGAAAGGGGGTGTGTGAAATACCACAAAAATGAATGCTTCTTTTTGTACTTACTTAGATGATATTAAAATTAGAAGTAATTTGATATGGATAAAATTCATTATTTTCAAATTCCAGAGTAAAGAATATTTGAATAATAGAGTCTAAATATTAAATTGCCTTTTCTTCCTTTAAAAAACAATATAAATATGACTCTGGAGCCACGGCTCTCCTCTGTAATTGAAATGATCTGGGCAGAGCCTGGGGTGGTTTAGAGTTTGAGTTGGGAGTATTGCATTCACATATTCCAAGTTTCCTTTCTTAACTTGTGACTCTGGGGCTAAAATAATGATCTATTTTTCTTCCCTTTAAAATAAATCTTTTCCCACTTCTAACTACCAGGGGAATATTATGAAAACATTCAGAACTAACTTCACAGAACTAACACAGGGAAAAAACCACGCATCAGCATTGTGAAAAGACTGGTATTCCCAAAGAGGGAAAAACTCTCAACCTTATGAGCAACACAGAACTCTTTACTGTTGATTCTGAGAAACATTAAGTTTGGAGTTCTCACTGCTCATTTAACAAGAATAAACTTACAAGAGAGAGGTAGGAAGAACAGAAAAGGAATGTGGAGAGGTAAGACTCTCCTGTGCCCCGTGTTACTCATTATTGAGGAGCCTGTCTGATTCTGAAAAGTTTGAGAGATGACAGTAAGATGGGAAGGAGGAGGCATGGAGCAGAATGAACCATAGAGTAGAAACTTCCTCACTGCAGAGTGTCATTTCTCCTCCATAGTGCCTTGTTCTTCCAGAGATATCCACAAATGATAGACAGTTTAAGTAGTGATGACTACCCTTTATACACACACACACACACACACACACACAGAGAGAGAGAGAGAGAGAGAGAGAGAGAGACATTTTGTCATTGTCCATGTCCAATTATAGTTCTTTTTTTTCTTTCTTTTATTGGATATTTTCTTTATTTACATTTCAAATGTTATCCCCTTTCCCGGTTTCCCCCCTTACTGGAAACCCCCTATCTCATCCACCCTGCTTCTATGAGGGTGCTCCCCCACCCACCCACTCCCACATCCCCACCCTGGCATTCCCCTACACTGGGGCATTGAGCCTTCACAGGACCAAGGGCCTCTTTGCCCATAGATGCCAGACAAGGCCATCCTCTGCCACATATGCAAATTCAGTCATGGGACCCTCCATATGTACTCTTTGATTGGTGGCTTAGTCCCTGGGGTCTGGTTGTTTGATATTGTTGTTCTTCCTATGGGATTGCAACCCAATTATAATTCTTAACACCATTGCTCCACCAAGTCACCAGGAAAACATACAAGTACAACTATTTCTTTAGATTGTCAACACACTGTAAAGGTTCTAGTATCATAGAAAATAATCCTAAATAAATTTTCATCTTGTAACATTTTAATATTAGATATGATTTTCTTTGGTTTGTAAATCTTAATTATATAGTCCTTAGCCATGGATTTCAGAGCTACACGTGCCTTTTCTAACTATAATATAGATATTACAGCTAGTTTTTGTGAACTTTACAGAAATCTGGACATACTTGGAAAAAAAGGAAGCTCAGTTGAGGAGTTACCGCCATCAAAATGAAATTCTGGATTGCTGAGTAATGTGGTAGTGTCATTGTTATTTTTCCATTGCTGTGGTAAGACACCATGACAAAAGCAAGTTCCAGAATAAAAATTTAATGCAGAATAAAAATTTAGTGCAGATTTAATTTCAGAGTTTGAGTCTAGGACCATTATGGCAGGGATCATGGTAGCAGGCTGGAAGGCCTGGTACTAGAGCAGTAACTGGGAGCTCACATCTGATTCACGAACACAAGGCAGAGAGATCTAACTGAAATGGCATGGAGTTTTGAAACTTCAAAGCCCAACTCCAGTGATACATACCTTCCAATGAGACCATACCTCCTAATCCATCCCAAACAGTTACAACAAATCATTAAATATATGAGCCTATAGGAGGACATTCTTATTTAAATCACCACAGGTAAACCCCTGTCCACTCAGGTCAACGACATCCTGGAGAATTGGGTCTGAACTATATCATGATGGTAGCTGAGGAAGTCAGATAGAATAAGTCAGTAAGCAGCATTCTTCTATGCTATGAGAGTACTGACTTCCAGGAAGCTAGGATGAGGGTCTTATAGCCCACACCCACAGTGACACACCTACTCCAACAAGGCCACACCTTTTAGTAGTTCCACCCCCTGGGCTGAGCATATACAAACTGTCATAACTCTCAAATTTAGTTTTGCTCAGAGTTTTATCACAACAAAAAGTCAAACTACAACAAAACTTAGTACCAGTCTCTGGTACTGCTAGAAAACAAAAAACAAAAAAATAAACAGACTATGTGGCTTTTTTGTCTTGGACTATATTATGGGAACAAACCAGTAAAATATTCTCTCATGGTTTCTTCTTAAGTCTATGTTTTTTTCGAGTTCTTGCCTAGGCCTCCCTTTGAGGATGGTCTGGAACCTGTAGATGAAATAAACCCTTTATTGCTTGTGTTGGTTTTGGTTGTGTTTATCATAGAAACAAAGAAGCATAATAGAACAATAGCAAAATTAATATCACAGCATCCCAACAGATCAATTGCCCCTGATGTCAAACAAGATAAAACCCAATCTTCTTGTTTCAGATATTTTATGCTAAACAAATACATTTTCTGCAGTCTTATAGGATGAAATTTAATTGTGGAAGTTTTTCTAACCCAGTTAGCTCCCAAATAATTGAGATGGACATCTATTTTGTTTATTAGCAAACTTTAAGCATCATGACTGGGCAGGTTCTAAGCTACTCTAAACCTCTTTGCTGCCAAATCCCAGCCACAAGGCCCCATGTTATTTGCAGTTTGAGTCTTCCCTGGCTTGCTCTGTTTCATGTGTGTCCCCATGGCAAACTCCCTTGGTGACTCCTCCTCTTGCCTGACCTCATCTGCCTCTTAGCCAACTCCTTCTCTTAGCGATTCTCCCTGGAACCCACTGGCTGATAGCAGAAGACCAGCCTTTTTAATCTCCTCTGTTCAATCACTGGCTGTTCAGCCTTTATTAAGCAATCTGAGACAATCCGGGAGCATTCTTTACACCACTTTGATACAGGAGATACTTCAATATTCATGACAATGCTTGCATTTAGATTGTCTCTGGATCTCTGGGCAGAGAAATGAGCATTTGAATACACATTTGTGACTGTAGTTGTTTTGTGACTGATTGAAATGGCTTCCAAGCCCAGAACTTCAGGACTGTGCTATTGGGTGCTTGTAAGTATAAGAAGGTTGACATATACAACACTGAGGAGACACATTAGATTCTTGTCTTAGTCAGGGTTTCTATTCCTGTACAAACATCATGACCAAGAAGCAAGTTGGGGAGGAAAGGGTTTATTCAGCTTACACTTTCCACACTGCTGTTTATCACCAAAGGAGGTCAGGACTGGAACTCAAGCAGGTCAGGAAGCAGGAGCTGATGCAGAGGCCATGGAGGGGTGTTACTTACTGGCTTGCTTCCCCTGGTTTGCTCAGCTTGCTTTCCTATAGAACCCAAGACTACTAGCCCAGGGATGGTGCCACCCAAAAGGGGCCCTCCCACCCTTGGTCACTAATTGAGAAAATGCCTTGCAGCTGGATCTCATGGAGGCATTTCCTCAAGGGAGGCTCCTTCTTTGTGATAACTCCAGCGTGTGTCAAGTTGACATACAAAACCAGCCAGCATAATTCCCTACCTTTGAGAATGAATTATAATGCTAATGGCTAAAATTTCAGTTCTGCTTAATTGAATATATATATATATTCATATATATATTGTAACATAATGTTGAATATATGTATATATAACAAGTTGCCTTTAAACACATACATGCAGAAAGTGAGATTATACATTGGCTAATGAAAAATAATATGACCAGTGACTTGTGGAAACCTAACTCTGTATTTCCCACTGTAGAAATGCTTCTGTGTTAGGTAACTTACTATTTATAGTATTTTGTAGCACATCGCTTCAACAAATGACCAGAGCTATAAGTATAGGAAGCAACACACTAACTACAGAAGCCCATCTTACAGTGTTGTCAGGCAGATGCTACAAGGCAATAAAGGACTGATGAATCATAACTATGAAGGCTGGGTAGACACTGCTTAAGTAACTGAAAACTACAACTGTCCTGGGTTAGGAAGTGTTCAGGACAGAGAATACAACTTGAGTTCATTACATAGAGAAGGGCAACAAATCAGTCATCTAAGATAGGTACAGAAATACCATTGATGGTGTACCTAAAAGTACAAGATCAAGATCAACAAGGTTAATTCCTTCAGAGAATTATGATAAAGGATCTATTGAGTGTTGATTTGGTTTCTGATGCTTTTTCCTGTAGCCTGTGTGTTTCCTTGGCTAATGTGATATCACTTGTATATGATATTCTCTCTCTGTGGTTGCCTAAGTCTGTATTTCCCTCTTTTCCAAGGACATCTGTCATACTGAAATAGGGGAATTCTGTATGGCGTCTTAACAATGAAATTCTAATACCTTTTGTTAAAATAAGGTTACATTATAGAATAACTGAGAGCTAAGACTTTAAAATCTAAATTGAGGGGAAAAAAACACAAATCAAGCCACCAAAAGGAGGAAAAACAGCAAACAGTGGGTGGAGAGATTTGGAGCCATGGCCTGCATAAGAACTGTGAAAGGTGTTGACTATTTCAAGATTCTATGGTGTTAGTGTTCTGTTGACTTTGATCTATTTTAATGTTTTGAGACCATAATTTACAGTGTGAAATAATTCCTATAGACAAATGCAATTGACTTCTCAAAAATCATGCCTGGATTCATATTTCTAATTTTCATTGAATAATGAGCAGAAGATAATTATTAATGTATGTTCATTTCTATATGTAAATAAAAGTTACTGTTCATAGTGCTTTGAATAGCAATGTCTCTCATAGATTGATTTATTTATGTGTTTGAATGTTTGACCATAGGGAGTGGCACTTCTAGGAGGTGTGGACTTATTAGAGTAGGTGTGGCCTTGTTGGAGGAAGTATGTTATTGTGGAAGCAATACTTGAGGTTTTATAAGCTCAAGTCTGGGGAGTGTGAAACAGTCTCCTTCTGCTGAAGACCCATGCCTGCCTGCATACTGGCATGCTTCCTATCAGAATGATAATGAACTAATTAACCCTCTGAAACTGTATACCAGCCTCAACTAAGTAATTTTTCTTTATAAGAGTTGCAGTTGTGGTATCTCTTCATAGCGATAAAATTCAAACTGAGACACTGTTTTTACCTTTTTCTGAGAGTCATCTTGCACAACCGTGTGAAGCCTTCAATGGGTGACATGCCAACAAAGAAAAATATGTGGGTGATGCAGCTTATATACTAGATCCACTTCTAAGAGGAAAGAGAGTTTCTTCCTTGTCAACAAGGAGGAGTTTTTGTAAGTCCTATGTTTTGAGAAATGAGGGATGGTTGAGAAAATTAGATACTGTGATGAAGTAAACAGCTCGCCTCCAAGAGCCATTCTTGCTAACATGTCATAGACAAATGTTGTCAATAAACTCTTTTAGACTATGAACTGTCTGTCCTCCCCAAATTAGCTAGACATTGAGTGGAACATTGTTTTGAAGGTTGACCATGACCCCTATGGTTATAAAAGTAGTTCCAATTTAACCTCCCTCCACCACACACAAACACACCTGTAACATGTTGATTCTCCACCCCACTAAGGATCTAGAGTGTTCTTGCTATTCAAGAATTTGAACAAAACATTTTATTTAATGATTAGATTCCAAGATAAATATTAAGTACCTTCAAAGAGCTCTTGAATTTGGGTCTAGCTAGCAGATTCAATGATATCCTTTCCATAAGTTCTATTCTCCTTTCCTACCTTTCTCCTGAGGGTAATGGATTTAAGAGAGTATAACTGTCTTCCCAGTATGGTCTTGAATAAACTATGTAGCCAAGAGAGACTTCAAACTCACAGAAATACTTCAGCTTCAGCCTCCAGGATGCTAGGATTATAGGTGTTCACCAGTCAGGTTTCTTTAGATATCTGTACTTTACATATGTGGCTTTTATATCCATCCTGTAATTTCTGTTGGGACTCTCTACAAGAGTACTGGTATCTCCCTGCTCAACAGCACTGTGATAAAATAAAAATATCTTAGCATATCTAATTATTTGTAGCTTGAGCTAAAAGTAATCTACAGCTACATAAGTAAATGGAAAGACATTTCTAAGAGTGACATTAAGCTAACTGCTGCTTTGATCTTTGATAGCACTTGGTGTGTAGGTGCTTCATGTGACCTGAGTATGTGTTGAATGCATCTCCGTACTCAGATTCACAGTCACCTTCAGAATTACTGAAAGTTTTTTCCCTATCCAGAATAAAAGATTTTTTTTTCCTGTGGAACAAACCCATTCTAAAGACTATTCTTTTCTACCTTGTTGAATAGTCACCTCATGACTTGAGCATCTTTCTGTGGGGATGGAAACACGTGAGGTAAATCAGGCTCAGAAAAGACAAACCCCTACCTTCTTTGTCATATGTAAATCTTAGACTCTGACTGTTAATTGTGTGTAGGTAATATAGGTAAAGGCTGAGAAAGAAAAAAAGAGACTGGAGTCAGAAAGAGACTTGAAAGGAGGAGTTAGAGAAGTCAGTAGGTCCAAGAAGAGTTGGAGAATACCAGTGGCTAAAGAGTATAGTGGAGAAAGGGGTCAGGAGATGGCATCAATTAACAAAAATTAAACATATGAAAATTCCATCTAGAAACCAGCACTTTGTGAGACAACTGAAAAATCCAAGATAAAGTCTTGGCAGCTGCAACTGGGGATGGATGGTTCTCTGTAAAAACATTTAATGAAATCTTGCACACAAAAAAAAATATGTAAGAACAAAGTATTTTTGCACGAATCCTTTTCTGTTGTTTATGATTCTCCTTTTCTTTTTTCAGCATCAGAAATAATCTCAGCTCAAGAAAGAGACCTCTCCTTTTTCCATTTCATTTGAACGAGGGATTTGCATGTCCTATGGATGAGATGATTACAACCATGCAAAGCAAATGCATATTTCAGGTGAGAATTATACATAAGTCATAAGCTTCACTTACGAGGCATCTGTGTGGAACACTTAGAATTCATAAGGTATACGGCTGTGTCTGCTGGTACTTTTTTATTTTATTATTTGCTATTGTTACACATGCATTTGCTTTTCCAGCACATGCCCTTCAGCATAGGATATGAGTTTTGCTTTCTAGTATTCTCTAAATATCCAAGAATAGGGGCAGACATTGACACACAAAAGAAGAGTGATTGATGTTAAATTGCTTATCTTTTGAGTAATGGCTCCTTAGTGTATGACAGTGAGAATTTATAAATCCCTGTGTTTATTAATTGTTAATCTTTTAAATACTGGGATGAATAGTAAACTAAATAACCCCAGGGCATTCTATTGGAGAAAACCAGATTAAAATCCCTTTTTTTCCTCAGAAGAAATACAGTAAGTTTAATGCTTAACAAACAAACAAAAAAAGTAATTTTAATTTCTATTCTTCCTTGTGTGAGAAGGCTAAGTTTGCAAGTTCAATAGATTAAAAGACTGAGCCCAGAGTTGGAGAAAGGTTTGTAGAGCAGTGGAAGAATTAGCACCTACAGAACAACTCTCTGAGATACCAAATTTTATACAGAAGGAGGCTGGCAGGGCCATTTATGTGACTTGAATCTCAGAAAGACTTTATAAAACCATTTTGTCTTTCCTTCCAATACCACCATTAATTAGAGGTTGTCTGCACAGAGGTCATCTTCCACATTGAGAATCAGAGAGAGAGAGAGAGACAGAGAGAGAGAGACAGAGAGAGAGAGACAGACAGAGAGAGAGAGACACAGAGAGAGACAGAGACAGAGAGAGGGAACACACAGAGAGACAAAGACAGAGACAGCACATCTAGACAGCATTGTTTTTTTGGCTCCAGGTTTTTGTATCTTAAAGGGTGTCTTTCTCTCCTCCCTGGCTACTGAGCCCTGCCTACCTGTGTCAGGCTGAAGTTCATAGTGCCAGGAGCCCCTTGCACAAATTCTGGAGCTCTTCTCCTTTGCACCTCAAGAACCTGTGAGATTTCAGGGAATATAGACTCAGGATTGTTTTCTAATCTCCATCTTGATGAATGTTTGCTCTTCCTTCAGACCCCTTGGAAATTTGAAGGTTGCTTGCATAGCTGGAGATTCTCAGGGAGTAGGCTGTGGTCTGTGGAGCCAGGGCTAGAAGGCAAGAAAATGTTTATCTTCCCATACTGGGAACAAGTTTAAGCCTAGTGCAAGAAAAGTGGGGGTTCTACCACTGAAGCATACTTCCAAAGCCTGGAAAGCCCTCTAAGTGAAGTGGTCTACCCCTCTGCTCACTCTACCAGTTGTGAAAGATGAACATGCCAATGTATTTTGTTTTGACTTTGGCCTCTATTGATTATACCATTTCTGCCACAGCCCTTCTCACGAGGGCTGATAGTAACCCCTCCACATAGACTTTATCTTTCCTCAATGCCTGCAATGATGTGGCTGAACAGGAAGTATTCTATGACAATGTTATTCCTGACCTGTTTCTTATTGTTCAATTCTACACACACTGTGCATATGCTCTTGTACGTATACACACACACACACACACACACACACACACACAGAGAGAGAGAGAGAGAGAGAGAGAGAGAGAGAGAGAGAGAGAGAGAGAGAGAGAGAGAGAGAGAGACTCCAGTCCATTATTTTTCAAAACATGGTTGCTGGACTCCAGATATTATAGTAAACAGAGGTCCAAGAGAATGAGTACTAAAGAATAAGGGCACATTCCTAATCCTCAAGTAATTAAGTTATGGAAAGACATGTTGCCTCTTGTCACAAATTTGGGAAATATGTAGAGATTTGAAGCAAAGCCAAATAGGACTCAGCAGCCTAAGCCAGATCAGCCAATTCTTTATATGAAAACCTTGAAGATGCTTAATGGATGAGGGTATCAGTATAAAATAAATGTCACTCCAATTGCTTACATTCCCCATGCTTTTGTTTTTTAAAGGGAATTAAAATATTTTCCTCGAAATATAGGTCTAAGGCCATTTTCCTACTGTGGCAGTAGAGAAGTAACTACCAACTTGAAGGAGGATGTGGGAGAAGAAATGTTTTGATGGGAGAGTGGAGACCAGGATCTCATTTGCCACTTGGCCCTCAATGAGTTATAAAAACAAAAGAAAGAAAAAGAAAAAAGAGAAGGAAAGAAAGAAATAGAAAGAAGGAAAGAAAGACAAAGAAAGAAAGAAAGAAAGAAAGAAAGAAAGAAAGAAAGAAAGAAAGAAAGAAAGAAAGAAAGAAAGAAAGAAAGAAAGAAAGAAAGAAAGAATGAATACAGGCTATGTATTCTAAGGACAGTTTTGATCATGCTGCAGAACAGCACAGAGATTAGAAGTCACTCAGAAGTGAGGCAGAGCCTTCCATTTTTATCTCAGAGCACAATACCAGAAGACTACTTAAAGGCATGGGAGGGGAAGAGAGAGGCAGGTGGACTGGATCTGATTCAGATCAAGGACAGCACAGCCAAGTGAACAGGAGAATTCAGACATAATGGATGGAAGTACTAAGAGAAAGAAACTGCAGAATAAAAAGGAGGGAGAGGGGCTGGAGAGATGGCTCAGTGGTTAAGAGCACTGACTGCTCTTCTGAAGGTCCTGAGTTCAATTCCCAGCAACCACATGGTGGCTCACAACCATCCGAAAATGATATCTGACGTCCTCTTTTGCTGCATCTGAAGACAGCTACGGTGTACTTAGATATAATAATAAATAAATCTTTAAAAAAAAAAGGAGGGAGAGTGAAAATTTTCACTACAGAGTCTCCAATTTCAGTTATGTGTCTCTTTAAGAATTTCCACAGTAAATATTCCTACCATGAAGAAAGGAATGCTTGTCTGGGCAAGAGACGAGATTTGATAAGAGAACAAAGCTTCAAAGAGAAAATAAAAACACCTGGACTTCCATGTTCCTAGAGACACCAAGTCAAACCAGGGTACAGCTCTGAAAGTTTCTCTTTTTCATCGTAAACCAAAACCAAAAGGTTATTCAACTTTGATTCCTCATAGCAATTTGTGGAACATGGAGCTATGTTTTTGTTGACTTCTGAAATTATTACTGAGTTTTTTCTCAGTGTTTGAGTATGACAGTTCTGAATAACATCCTTTCTTGCATATTCAGATCATGTTTTTATCTCTACCCAGTAGTGAAATATTTGTTTCCCCCTTTGTTGTAGTTATGTAAAGACATAGTAAACGGAAAATGTGTAAAGTTTGAACTGTTGTGGGATGGAATCAGAAACATGGTTCTCAAAGCCTCTGTCACAGTATTGCCATTAATTATGAATATATTGACTGCCTTAGTCATTGTTCTATTGCTGTGAAGACACACCATGATCAAGACAACTTTTATATAAGAAAGCATTTAATCGGGGCCTTACTTACAGCTTTGGAGGGCTAGTCCATCATCATCATGGCAGGGAGCACAGCAGCACACAAGCAAGCATGATACTGAAGAAGTAGCTGAGAACTATATATTTATCCTCAGGCAGCAGTCGAAGATAAGGAAAGACCCTGGGCTAGGTGTGGGCTTTGGAAACTTCTGAGCCCAGGTCCAGTGATACACTTGCTCCATTAAGTCACACCTATTCCAAAGAAGGCAATAATGCTGCTCCCTAGTGACTAAGCATCCAACTGTATGAGCCTATGGGGGGCCATTATTCAAACCACCACATGGACCTTACCTGTGTTTCAGCCTCTTCATTAATACATACTATTGATTAATTAATACTTGGCTCACAATCACCAGTGCTGTAATCACCATCTTAAGATAACTTTTCAAACTCAGAAATTTCCTCATAATGTGCACTATAGCTTCCAGATTTTAAGAACCTCATAAAAATATCTTTAAACTTTGAATACATAAACAAAGCACAGAATTGTAAATGCATAATATCCAATAAAACGCAAAAGGGACATTTGCTTACAGAATGAAAGCTGAAGAGGGAAGACCCAGAGTTTAACCTCTGCTAAAAATATATGATCCTTCTATTTGCCAGTTCTTTCCTTGAACCCCTTGGTTTCAAATTCTCTCCCATCTCTCCATGGCATACTCCCTCTTTCCCATCTCTCTATCACATATTTTCTTACAGGATAGGTGCTTAGGTGCCTCTCTTCAGATCGTGGTTAGGATCCAGTATTGATAGTGTAGCAGAAGCCAGAGGACTCAAACTAGATCAATAACTAATGATGACAAACTTTGTTTGTAAAGGGTATTCTGTGTGACACTCTATGATACACCTAAGCTTCCATGCTGAGTTTTTTTCCATTTGTTTGTTTGTTTTATATTTTTTTTTCATTTGGGGGTTGCACAGAAACTGAAGGAAAGGCCACCCAGAGACTGCTCACCTAGGGATCCATCCCATCTGCTGACACCAAACCCAGACACTATTGTTGATGACAATAAGTGCTTATTGACAGGAGCTGAGTATAGTGGTCCCCTGAGAGGCTCTGCTAGAGCTGGACCAATACAGATACAGATGTACACAGCCAAACTTTGGACTAAGCTCAGGGACCCCAATGAAGAAGTTAAGGCAAGAACTGTAGGAGCTAAAAGGGTTTGCAGCCTCATAGGAAGAATAACAATATCAACCAAGATCCCCCAAAGTTCCAAGGGACTAAACCACCAACCAAAGAGTACACATGGAGGGACCCATGGCTCCAGCTGGATATGTAGATGCCTTATCTGACATCACTAGAATGGGAGCCCCTTGGCCCTGTGGAGGCTTGATGACCCAGGATAGGGGAACACTAGACCTCTGGAGCAGGAGTGGGTGGGCAGGTGGGGGTGGGGAAGGGGGAGGGAGGACAGGATAGCGGGCTTGTGGAGGGGAAACTGGGAAGGGGAATAACATTTGAAATGTAAATAAATGAAATAACCAATAAAAATGGGGGGAAACTGGGTAAGGGAGATTGGGGTACATATGTGAAATTCATGAAGAATCAAAAAGTTTTTAAAAGATTGTGCAATCCAGCCTTGATGTTTTTCCATTCTGCATTAGTGTTGATTGTGGGTCTGCAAATACATTTAATCATGTAGACAAATTTGCAGTAGTAGCATCCTCAAATAATGGCAATCAAGAGTATTTTTCCTCAGAAGGAAACAAAGCTCTGCTCCAGGCGGGATCCACCAGATGTGACCCACTAGAAGTCCTTACAGAAAAGAGAATGATGATCCCGTAGGTGTGGATTTATTCTATAAGCATAAGAACCTTCGTTGTTAATGAGCAAAGCTCAAACTGCCTTGAGCATACTAATTTGGATTCCTCATTTCTTGTCATTTGCAGCTTCAGAAATTTAATCCTGTACCAAGTATAGTAAGTTGCCCATGGTCATGCTGGTAATTATGGAATTATAGAGTTGCAACTTCAGTACAGTTCCCATAGACTGCACTCAAGTGATGCTTCTCCGAGATGCTCCAGGTCCTGAGTGGTTATGGTTCAAACAGCCCTGGATGCTGTGGATTGGAAGCAGTGGATTGCTCCTGCAGCTTTTCGATTCAGTCTTTATCCTTTCTTCAATTAGTCAGGGATCTCTAGACTCACAGACCTTATGAAATGTCTTTATATATTAAAGGAAACTATTGGTACGACTTATTGTCTGCAGTCTAACTAACCCAACAATGGGTAACTGTGAATGAGAAGTCTAAGAACTCTGTGGTTCCTCAGTGTATTAGTTTGGGTTTTACTGCTGTGAACAGACACCAATGACCAATGCAAGTTTTATAAAAGACATTTTCTTGGGGCTGGCTTACAGGTTCAGAGGTTTAGTCCATTGTCATCAAGGCAGAAGCATGGCAACATCCAGGCAGGCATAGTGCAGGAGGAGCTGAGGGTTCTACACCTTTATCCAAAGGAAACCAGGAACAGACTGGGCATCTTCAGGCATCTAAGAGGAAGATCTCTAAGCCCAACACCACAGTGACACACTTCCTCCAACAAGGCCACACCTTCTAATAGTGCCAATCCCTAGGAAGAACATATACAAACCATCACACTCAGTCACAGGAGGGTAGGTGTTTCTCCTAGTTTTCTGTATAAGATGGAATCCTGAAGAAGCAGGTTTCAACAGATATACTGGCAAGTAAGTGCAAGCAGGCAGAGAAGTGTGACTCTTCCTTCGTCCAATGTGCTTATGCAGGGCTCCAGCAGAAGATATGGCCCAGATTAAAGGTGTGTACCACCTGGATTTGGAACTTGTTCTGTCCCAGACTGGCCTTGAATTCAAGAAATCTGCTTGCCCCTGTCTCCTGGGATTAAAGGATTCTATCACCTTGCCTGGGCCTAAACTTTCCATGGCCACTACACCTCAAGATCTGTATCAAAAGCTTCTGTAATCCCATGTCAAGATTGAATCCAGAAGCCTCTGTCTTCCAGTCTCAAGATCTGAATCATAGGTGTACAATCCTTTTCTGAATTGTAGTTTATTTCAGATGTAGTCAAGTTGACAATCAGGAATAGCCAACACAATACTTTTTTGAGGTTCTTGAAGACATTTGTAAGATGTCTTCTCGAGTTTCTTAAGTGCCTTCAAAACTTTCTAACAAGCTCTGAGAAGAGGTGATTCCATTCTTCATGCATCCACTAAATTGTCTATCCTCTTCCTAAAATTAGTCCCCTTTCTCATTGTTACTTATTTCAATAATTAACTCATTTTATATCCCCCCTTAATCTTCAGACACAACTGTTCTAAACTCTGAGGTATCACTGAAATCTCTACACTTATTAATATGAATATATCTGCACTGCCATCTTAGGGAAATGGCTGGGAGCCAAAATTAATTTATCTTTGTATTTTCCACTCTGGAACAACATGCATATTTATTATTGCACCTGACATCTATTAACAATTTTCAGCAGATATTTACTGGACATCTGCCACAAGCTAGACATTCCACTAGAGGAAAAAAAATATACTCCAAAATACAGCCTCTGCCTTTTCTGAGTTCAGTCTCACAGGGAAGGCAATTAACTAACAACCAAAAACATGCAGTCACATATCAGTAATGTGCATGCGTTCTTCTGTCCTTTTCGGGAGTGTTTACATACCTCCACCAATACAAATAAATAAAAAAAATCTTTTGAAAAAGAGTCGCATCAATCATTTATTGAACTCATTAAATAAAATGGTATCAATGCAATTGTTTTTCAAGTGCTATCTAGTTTCCTCCTTCTTTATCTTCAGCATGGGCTGTGAACTGAAGTAGGCAATAGGGTGTTTTGGTATCTTAATTGTAAATCACTACTGTTTGTTGCCTGATCAACAACAGCTATGGATGCTGGAAACATGATTTTGCAGGATCAGGATCAGGAATAAATTATTTTACAGGCTGCAATCTACCAATTCTCATCATGTCTTCTCATAACAAGAGTACCAGAGGGTTCTTTGGCCTCATCTATATTCTTATTTATAAGTGCTCTAATCTTCTTCATGAAGATTCTTCCCTCATGACCCAGTGATTATTCACGTTTGTATCAGTGCTTTGAACCAGCATAAGAATTTTGGAACTACAACATTACTTTCACAAAACTTTGTAAACAGAATTGACACAAACCTGTTTTTTATCAAAGTTTAAAGTTTTGTATTGAGGTGAAATTATCAACCAAAATTTTATAGTATCTTGGAAGTGCTGTAAAAAATAAACATATTAAGGAATTGTTTGTCTTTTTAAGATAGGGCTTTGAACTTGTGCCTTCTTGCTTCAGTCTCTTTGATACAGGATTTACAGGACTGTTATCTGACCCAGATGAAGCAATAGATTTTTGATTACACTATTTACTAATGTAGAGGTGATGTAGCACCAAGAATCTGTGAGTAGCTTGGTCTACCCATTTAAAAAGTCTGACAGAAGTTTTTTTGGTGGAAACTAGGGATCATGTGGATCCCAAGGCCCACAGTAATTGAAAGATCTAGTCTTAATGAAATTTAGAGATTTTCATTAAACCAATGCAAGTACCTAAAGAGGGCAACCAGTGTCAGAAAGTAACATATACTTTAATGCTCTATTAAGATTAGTAAGCTTTCATCTATAGTAACAAAAAGTAAATAAAGTGACTTAACTTCAAATATAATTATGATTTACCTCATAAGAAATCTAGATGCAAACAAATTATTTGGTCATTATGCCACCAAAGACACGGGGACCCCAACTTCTTCCCTTTTGCCAACTCTAATTTTTTTTATTATCAAATCGCATCTGAAGTTCTCCATATGGTCATCATTGTGACATCCTTCTATGTGAGAAGAGAGAATGAGCACAATTATTTACAAATTAAATTAAAGCTCTGCTAGCAAAGGAAGAGGTTGCTTTTAAAAAGGGGGTGCAGTGATAGTGGAAACTCATCTTCACATCATGTGGAGAACTTTGGAGTTTGTTCTGAAGAGACATAGCAAATGAAAAAGACCAGAAATTACACAGAATGCCTCCAATCCATTCCGTACCAGCCAGTCCAGAATGCCAAACAGGCCTTGATAGCTGCCTGAGTGAAATGGCCATAACCTAGCAACTACTAGCCTTCATAGCTCCACCCCTTCCATCTTCCAGTTTTGGACCAACCAAAGAAAAGCACGTATGATATTCCAGCCAGTCACAAACCATGTCTTTTATTGAGCTGGCCCCAGCTTCTGCTTGCCAACAACTTTGATTCAGGGCATGCTGAAAGCTTTCCTTTTTCTCAGCCTTAAGCTTTTACACTTCTGGGATTACATTTTGTTTTCCACTAAGCAAAAATAATGGTGGTTATCATTTTTCGCTATGTCAAGTGCACAAAGTGCCTTTATAATCTCTAATAAAGATTAGCCTTCACTTGCTACCACATCCCAAAGATTTTAAGAGGTCTTAATCAACAAAATAACATAAAGATGTGAAGAAAAGAGTGAGTATGAGCCAGGTAATTAGGAAATATATTAGCTAGTATAGTTAAAGATTCTAATATTATAACCCAGAACTTCACTTCCTACCAACGTGAAATATATTTTTAATTTATATCATAGTCCAGATAGGTGTTTTTGTCCCTATCAGATATTTAGAGACCAAGAGTTTTCCTATACTGTGGCTTGCTTACTTTTAGAGCATTACTTAATTCTACATGACTTCTGTACCCACCTAGCATTCAGAACAGATATAGAGTATGATAAATGAAAGTGAGAGTTGATGGCCAAGACTGCAAGCTATGTTCTTTCATTTCTCTAGATTTCACCTTCCAGATTGAGTCTTATAGCTTTAGTCTGGATTGAGAAATGTGGTCTTCCAGATGCCTCAAGGAATATGAAAAAATTCAACATTTACACAATGTCAGCTCTGCCACAGAAAGGCACAGAAAAAGAAATATTGGTTCCTGGATGAAAATGGAGACAAGTCAAGATGTATGGTATATATTGTGATAGTGAGTCTAAAATGTGATCCTAGTTTTATAATGATATGTTGGTGATAGGGATGAGAAAACTTATTGGTTTAAATGGAAAGACTTAGACAAGATAAAATATAACAAAGTACCTAGAAGGAGGTGAATGTATGACCAATGTATGAGTACAAATTTTCTAAGGAGATGATAATGGAATAATAGCTGTAACCCTGTAGAAAGACTTGAAAGAAAGCAACAGGCCAAGGTCAGGACTGGGGAAAGAGTCACAAAGTCACAGAGAAAGTGAATCAGATCTTGCACAAACTGTGGTCAGAAGAACTTAGGATCTAGGAATCTATAACTATAACCACCAGCCACATCATGACTTTTCTCCATGAATTTGTACTGCTGGAAACTTGATAGAGCCACAGATGGCCACATTGCACTTCTCAGAGCCTGTATTTTATCAGGGTGTTCTGTTCAAAGAGAAGCAAAGAGGGTATAGTTAATCATTAGTCACAAATATACAATATCCAGGGATGTAAACAAAACTGGTCCTGTCTCTGGAAGCTTGGGGTGTTAGAAATGAGAAGGTATGTCACTTTTGAGCCAGAAAGAGAACATGGAAAGGCAAATTATAATCAGAAGGGAGCTATGGAACATTGTAATAGCAAACGGGACGTTAGTGAGAATATTGTTTACAGAACATGCTTAGTTTAACAACCAGTGAAAGTGCTCTTTATTTGTCATTTAATAAAGTAAAAAAAAGTGAAAGTTACATAACCCTAAAACACAGAATTGGAGGATAAAGAGATGCTTTACCGTATAAAGTGCTTGCTGTTCAAGCATCAGGATCTAAATTCAAATCCCCAGGAATCATATACAATTTGGCACTGTATCATGTATCTTCAACTCTTGTACTGCAAGGGTAGAGCCAGGTGAATCCCAATGAATCTCTTGCCAAAAGAGCAGAGAGCAATACACAGAGACACTCAGCATTGATATCTAACTCTACATGTGTACATACAATTGCCACCTACAAACACATATTTCCACACATTCCTACAGACACACACACACACACACACACACACACACACACACACGCGCGCGCGCGCAAGTGTTTATGTGCATGCATTTGGCGGCTGGACATCAACTTTAGGCATATTTCTCAGAAACACTATGGACTTTAGTTTTAAAGACAGGCTCTATCATCTATGGCTACACCATGCTGAATGTGCCTCATTTCATCTGTGCCAGGCTCTCTCAGTAGTTTGGCGCTCACCAATTAGTCTAGACTGGTTACCCACAAAGCTTCAGGGATTCCCCTGCCTCCATCTCCAAGGCACTTGAATTACAAGCAGACATCATCGTGTCCAGAATTTTACATAGGGTCTGGGATTCAAACTCAAGTACTCATCTTGCATGACAAGATGCATGGCATGTACTTCACTGGCTTCTCCATCTTCCCAGTTCCATCACCAAAGTCTTCTAATAATACTTTCTAGGGAAATAAATGTTATCCTATTCCTGCTTCACAGCTGAGATGCTTGACAAGACTATTATGCAAATCTAGGTCTTCTTTCTTCACTTGAGCCATGGAGAAGACAGTTTCTTCTTCACAATATGACATGATTGCAAAGGAATTTGCATTTAAGCATGATTTCATATGTTCACAATAACTCATTTTTTATCTTCCCTTCTTAATAGCTAATACAAATTATATTCTTGAATGAAATCCCCCTTGGACTTGGGGAAATCCCTAACTGGTGGTTATTTATTAAGCCCATGTTTTCCCATATTGTCACTTGAAAAAATGTCAACATCTTAAATTAGAGTAAGACTTTTAGCATTTCTTAGCGGTATTGTATGTTCTACCAAGTTACTGAATTTTAAAATACTTAAGGGTATTAGAAAACTTATAAGAAAAAATTTAATTAGAGAAAAAGGATTTGTGAGGCACTCTTAATCTTTTACTATCATAATTTGTTCATGATGGAAGCCCAATAATAGATAGTTGCCTTTAAAGCTCTAATTGCATTTCTTAAAATTATAAGCTAGAGAGAATAAATTGGATCTTGGAAATGGAAAAAAAGCTAAACTGATTATCACTGTGAGTCATGAGCAATTGGAAAAAGAGATCACAATGAACAAATTTCTAAACCATTATTAAAAACTGCTATTAGAATAATTAAACATGAAATTGAAATGAAATGGAAAACAAAAACAAAATAAAAACTGCACCTCCAAAGGAAAATTAAATGCCAGATCACATAGTCAATGGGACAGGCTATTAAACAAAGAAAGCATTCACAGCTGTAAGCTATTTCTCTACAGACAGACAATTGTACTTGCTTGCAGTACAAATTGTGTTGCATAATTATTAGTGTGTGTTATATTCATGAGTGGAAAGAAAAAATAATTCTTTTCAGAGTGAAGATGCCTGAGGCTCTCATATTCCCTATGGATGTGTCTTGCCAATTAGATGTCTAAAATCCACCAATAATCTGACTTATGTGTAGTCTAGAAGAGACACTATCAGCTCGAGTTTATGGGACTCTTACCATGCATAAATAGATTACCAAGACAATCCTTAATACTGGCTTTGCTTTTCTTGAATAATTAATACATTTAGTATTGTGTTATGTTCATAATTATGTAGGGTTCAATTACTATTATTTTAATTGTTATAAACTACCTGGAAAGGAATAGAGTTAGAATAAAATAAAAAAATAATGTGGAGACAAATTAAAGCCAAATAATACCAAAAAATTAATGATAATTAAACTACCAATATGTCATATTAATCTAAATAGAAAAGAGAGGCTAGAAAGGTGGAAGTTGCCCTGTGTATTACTATGTAAACTTGCTAATTTTTAAAGAGCCAGTTCAGTAGGAACAGTCAATATTGGATATCATACATGCTGCAGAACATAGAGTTCCAACAAAAAATTGCAATTTACTAAATTCCTGATTGGAAGTCTTTATATTTTATTACATTTATTTGGTGACTATATATATACATTTATATGTATATATGTGTGTGTGTGTGAGAGAGAGAGAGAGAGGGAGAGAGAAAGAGAGAGAGATGTATACATATATATGTTATAATTTATAAGTTAAATTTCATTGTTCTAAGAGGAATTTAATCTCTAGAACCAGACAATTTAATTGTTTTCACATGCCAGATTTCATAGTGTTAGAGGGTCCAGTGATGAAAAGCATTTGTTGCTCTTCCAGAGGACCTGAGTTCAGCTCCGACATCCACGTGGGGGCAGCTCACAATATTCTGTGACTTCAGATCCAGGGGATATGGCAATCTCTTCTGGCTTCCATAGAAGCATTCTCATGACAAATACTCTTACATAGACACATATGCACATTTTCAAAAATAAAAATTCACTAATGTTTAAACAATCTGATTCAAAACCAGCTATATAATTTCTGTCAAAAGCATGCCAAAAGTAGAGTATTTGTGGCTATTTGGTTTACTCTTGCACATCTCTGGTGTTTACAAAATTGAGAAACATCCAGAAAAGGGAGAATTTTGATATAACCTCTGATAATAAATTGGAATTATTAAAGTCAGTAGTATTTTAGGCTCCAAGAGGACAGAAAAAATAAATGTATGACAAACTATAATTGCTTTCAAAGAATTTTTAAGTGCAATTATAAACGGCGATCAAATTGTTAGATTATGTTAAATGTTACAAGAATAAATTACAGGCACAGATTCAAAAACTGAGTTCCAGTTACTATTGGTAATTTCTAAGCAATAGCTGTAGAATTTTGTGGCAAACCAACACACATTTGATGAGAATACTCAATACAAAGCACTGAAGCAGAAATATTGGTAGTGCCAAAATGAAACTCAGGTCTTTCTCAGCCTTTGTCTAGTCCTTTTTACAACCCTTTTCATGACACAAAAAGAACTTCAGCTGGAAACAGCCAATTAATAAGTGAATCTCTTTTTTAATGGAAGCTAGATTATAAATTGGCCAAAATAGTCTTGTGCTTCTTCTTTATTTGGCTTGCACCATGTGAACGTTATTACACTAATTTTCAGCCGAATTTTCCCCGTCTCAATCAAGGAAGGAAACGGGAAAAAAAAAAAAGTTTTGTCAAAGCAGGAAGACTGGAATGTAAACACATAAGCCATGCTTCCTGTCTCCTCCGTTGCCCTTAAGCAAGATGGCTGGCTCCATTTGCACATGCGCACAGCAGCCCGTCCAGGGGTGGTGTTCCGTCGCGTTTGCTTTCTCTAAGTGCGCGGATTGCTCGGTTAAGGGCGGAGGGGCGGGACAGGAAGTTGGCATGTTTTGAGGCCGCGGCGGATTTTTCCTGGATTCGTCCTGGAGTCCTGTGCTGTGGCTGTAGCCTCCGGTGTCCGAGCTAGTCATGGGGGAGGCGGAGAAGTTCCACTACATCTACAGCTGTGACCTGGACATCAACGTGCAGCTGAAGATGTGAGAGCTGAGCGGGAGGGAGGGCGGTGAGGGGCGGAGGATTGCCCTGCAGAGGGGCTGGTCCTTGAAGGGAATCGGCAGAGTAGCCCAAACAGAAGCCCCTGGAAGGGGGACCGAGCCGTTTGCATTTTCCACTTCTATGGGAATGCTGTGATCTAATTTTACCCAGGAAAGCCTTAGGAAACAAATTTCCCCGCCAGAGAGAGAGAGAGAGAGAGAGAGAGAGAGAGAGAGAGAGAGAGAGAATATGAAAATGAAGGTCTTTCCTTTAGAGCAGGGATGGAAGGTGGAATGGGTAGTTCGAAAGTCGTGAAGGTAGAATAACGGAGCACTTGGGTGCAGCTTTAATTACACACGAAACGGACTTTGGGACAGTTTAACATTTTAAAGGCTGAGAGGGAGTAGGAGACCGTGTCAGTTATAGAAGAATCAAGAAGAGGAAAGAGGCTTTTAGTAAAACCTTGGGGCAGCACGTTTAAAATAAAGATCAAGAGCCCGGCTTCCTGAAATGAGAACCCTGGTGGGGAAGAAGGGTTCCCAGAGATGCTAGCTTCAGAATAATAGAAACATTTATGTAAGTAGGGATGCTCAGCCTTCCAGACAAGAGCAGTTTTGCAGTGTAGTGATCATATTGTCAGAACTGTCCTCTGCCATTTCTCAGGGACAGGGAGAGAAATTTGAGGGCTGTGCCTGGTGGGAGCCTTCTTGCTGGTGGGGACTTCAGACTGCTACCTGGAGAGAACACATCGTGCATGCTGTTCTTTACCTCGTTTGCTCCTATCTTCCATGTACCATTACTTAGGTTTAATTCAGGCATCTGAATTAAGATGAGGCCGCGTTGGGCACTTTTATGGTGGGAAGACTGTTGACTTTGGACTCCTTGCTCTGATCCACATTCTCAGATGTTAACTTTCCCATCTTAGGTAATGAGTGTGATCTCTGAGTTTCTGCATCTTCATTTGTAAAATGAGAATGTGGTCTTAAAAAGCATAGATCAGATTCCTGGGATGATAGCTGGTATAATATTGGTGTCCAAGAAATGTTTCTGCTTCATTAACAGTGTTCATGAATATTCCAGTATGGGTTACAACACTGTGAGGACTTTTTGTATTATGAAATAGTGAGATAGTATGAATATATAATACGGGGGGAAAAAAAGAATTAAAAATGTACCCAATTAAAAAGTAAGTTTTTCTCCCTTAAAATAGGGACACAGGTCATTGGTTTTTTTTTTAAAAGACACTTTTTTTATTAATAATTTTATTCATTTACATTTCAAATGATATTCTCCTTCTGGGTTACTCCTCCACAACCCCCCATCCCATCCGCTCTCCCCACCCTCCCCTTTGCCTCAGTGAGGGTGCTCCTCCACCCACTCACTCCCACCTCACCACTCTAGCATCCCCCTATGCTGGGGCATCAAGCCTCCATAGGACCAAGGGCTTCCCCTTCTAGTGATATCAGATAAGGCCATCCTCTGCTACATATGTATCTGGAGCCATGGGTCCCTCCATGTGTACTCTTTGGTTGGTGGTTTAGTCTCTGTGAGCTCTGGGTGGTCCTGTTAGTCCATAGTTTTCTTTCTATGGGGTTGCAATCCCCTTCAGCTCCTTCAGTCCTTCCTCTAACTCTTCCTTTGGGGTCCCTGGGCGCAGTCCGATGCTCGGCTGTGAGTATCTACATCTGTATTGTTCGGGTACTAGTAGAACCTCTCGGAACTGTAAAGACAGGGTCTTACTGTGTGTGTCTCTGGTGTAGAACACACTGTGTAGATAGATGTGGCTGTCTCTGCCTCCTGAGTTCTAGAATTAAAGGTGTACAGTAGCATAAAGGCTGGGTAAATAAGTTGTCAGTTTGAAATCAGTATTTTATTTTACTTACTTCTTTAGAGACAGGGTTTCCTCTGTGTAACCCTGGCTGTCCTGGAACTCTCTTTGTAGGCCAGACTGAACTTGAACTCAGAGACCAGTCTACCTCTGCCTCCCAAGTGCTAGAATCAGAAAAGTTAATCTTAAGGCCTGGATCAAGAGGGTGACAGGGTTTGAAATGAAGAAGCCCAAGGAAGAGAAATTTTTATGAAGATAAAATGAGTTTAGTAGTGTTAGGATTTTCAGAGTTTCTTATCATAATATAAAGTGACGTTACTTTTAAAATTAGGAAGGCATTGTCTCATAGTTTATGGTTACTTAAACAGAATCATCTTATTAGGTCTTTATATATCTGTGTGTGTTAAAGTAAACATTGCGTCTGTGCTTTCAGAGGGAGCTTGGAAGGGAAGAGAGAACAAAAGAGCTATAAAGCTGTCCTAGAAGATCCCATGTTAAAGTTTTCTGGGCTATACCAAGAGACATGCTCTGATCTCTATGTGACTTGTCAAGTGTTTGCTGAAGGGAAGCCTCTGGCATTACCAGTCAGA
Source organism: Tokudaia tokunoshimensis (assembly GCA_036184795.1). Taxonomy (NCBI): domain Eukaryota; kingdom Metazoa; phylum Chordata; class Mammalia; order Rodentia; family Muridae; genus Tokudaia; species Tokudaia tokunoshimensis. The sequence continues at coordinate 19,981,689 of BTHU01000017.1, forward strand.
ACATCCTACAAGGCATTTAGTACAAGATGGAAGTAAGTGGTTTGGGGGTTGGGTGGGATTATTGTTACTGTTTTTTTTTTGTTGTTGTTGTTGTTCAGTTTGTTTTGTTTTGTTTTTTATTTACTATATGAAAGATTCTAAGTGTCTTTCCATTGCCTCACTAATGTTTTAAGTAGAGACAGTTTTTCAGGGATTACTATAAACATTAGGTATGTTGAATGTACATATTACATATGTACACATAGTTGTATTGATGTAGTAGTGACTTCATGTTTTTATTTAGTATGTTGACATTTTGTGAAGTAAATAGTTTACTCATTTACAACATAAAGGAGAACAGAACCATATCTGGACTCTGTCTTCGTAGTTTGAAATGGACAACCTGTTATTTGGATCTTTAGAAGTAGATCTAATATCGTATGCTCAGGTAAGATATATATATATATATATATATATATTGTTTTCCAAATGAAACTTTACTTTTAGATTCATAGCTTATTCATGTATTTGCATGACATATTAGCAACACATTGTTGGGGTGTAGAGTCACTGTAAGATAACATGAAATTCTGTATTATGGATCCTTGATCTAATGTCTTGATACTTCTCTGATAGACTGTATAGGGCATTTCTAATGATCCGTCAGTTTTAGTTCACAGTCATGTAGGCTGAGAGATGCTTAGGTGTATGTTACTTGTCATTTTTATGTCTGTGTAAGTATTTTACCTGCATCTATGTATTTGCGCACAATAGAGATGTGAGCTATCTTGTGGGTACTGGGAATTGAGCCCAGGTCATCTGCAAGAGCAGCAAGTATTCCGCTGAGTTGTCTCTCCCTCTCCAAGTGTATGCCCATAATGAATGATATATGCATATGCTCACAGTGTATGGATGCGCACGTGCACTCTCAAACCGTCATCGATCCTACAGCCTGCTTATATATTGGTATAGCATACTAAATCTGGGAAGGCTTTTCAGAGAGGCAGCTTGAACTGTACTGGTCTAATGCATCCAAATTTGTTTCTCAATAGTATAGTTTCTATATTTTCTTTTTGGTGTCAACTATGTATAAATATTTATGTTTATATAGCACATATACACATATTTTTTAATTGAATATAATCTTCATTTACGTTTCAAATGCTAAAACCTTTCCCAGATTCTCCCCTCCCTGAAAACCCTCAACCCCTTCCTCACACCCCCTGCCTCCAAGTATATGCCCCTCCACCTGACCCACTCCCACCTCTCCCCCCCTCGATTTCCCTTTGTTGGGGCATCTGTTGAGCTTTCACAGGACCAAGGACCTCTCCTCCAACTGATGCCTGACAAGGCATTCCTTTGACACATTTTTGGCTGGAACCATGTGTACCCCTTGATTGATGGTTTAGTCCCTGAGAGTCCTGGGGTGTCTGGGTGGCTGACCTCATTCATACACATATTTAATAATTTTATTCTGGAAAATTTTAACTGTACAAATATATATAAAAAATAATGTGGCCAGGCATTGGTGATGGGCGCCTTTATTCCCAGCACTCAGAAGGCAGTGGCAGGTAGATCTCTGTGAATTAGAGGCCAGCCTGGTTTACATAGTCAGACAATGACTCAAAAAAGCAAGACAAGCAAAACAAAACAAAAATATTACTACAGTATCATCATTACATTTATAACAGTGGACTGGAGTTCCCCAGTTTAAAATATATTTAAATGTAGAATGTCATTGCCTTAGTATCTTTGGTGAATACCATTTTCTTTTTTGATATACAAAAAACAAAAAATTTTCTATTCCTCACACAGCCAAAAAGAATTTAGAACAAAGACAACCTTGTCTCTTCTCATTTACTTGATGTTTGATTCATTCTTTATGCTGTTATATGCTTGCAAGGTTGTAAAGTTACAAAGGAAAAAGCCAACCATATTGATCACACAAGGACCTAAGACAACTGTAGAAAATAGATTTGAGAAACTATTTGGAGTATGTAACAAGAAAGTAGGCATTTTTTTAAAAAAAATAGGCCAAAATTAAAGGAACACTTAACAGGTTTCGTGCAGTCTGCTATTAGTATTTGAAAGGTGTATCTATTGCCTAAATCCTAAAATAAAATAATGGATTAATACTTTACACTTAAACATTTCACACTTCTATTGTCCTGTATAAGTCATTACCTACCAGAAGAAGTCTATAAACTGGAAAAAAGTTACTTCGTAAAAGAACTTCTTGTATTGTTAATTTTTGCATTTTCTTTGTTTAGATTAGAGGTACTAGTATCTAAATGTCCGATTGTGACCTGTGTGAGTTCTAGTAATAAGGAATTCACCCCAAACATCTCCAGATCTGTCTTAATACATCCTATCTGTCGTGTCCTACAGTAACATCTCATAGTGAAGGAGGATATGGCTCAGTGAATAAAGGCATCGTCCATCAGACCTGACAACCTGAGTTCTAGCCCTGTACTTTACATTTTGGAAGGAGAGAAATGTCTCCTGAAAGTTGTTCTCTGACCTTAATCACAGTTGATGCAGATCTACCCAGAGAGTACAAGGCCTCGTGTTTAGTTTTCTAGAATTCAAATGAAGAAATTTGTTGTTTCTGTCCTTTAGGCAGGCATTTTGTTTTTTTCTTTCTTTTCCTACACAATGCTGGGGATTGAACTCACAACCTTCTGCATGCAAGGTAGGCACTCTAACACTGAGGTCTAAGCCTCAGCCCCTTAAACTTTTTAAACTGTTTAGATTACATCTTCTTCTCTAAAACATTTGGAAGAGAGACGGGGTGGAAAGGAATATTAATTTAATAATTTCCACTTCAAAGTGTATTCATCTGTCCAGAGAATTGAGTCCCCTGGACTCATGGTGGGATTCCAGTGTCCAGATTTAGGTCTAGTCATCTGCAAAGGGATCTTCAGGGATTGGGCAAGCACTGATGGATGTGGGGAAGATGACACAAGATGATGCTGAGAACACACAGCCTTTTGGTGTTTGAATTGATCCTCTCATAGATTTTGCAATGTCTAGCGTAGTTTTTCCATGTGTTAGCTGAAAGACCACTTTGCCTCTAGAGAACAGCTTGTAAAACAGGTTGAACTGTAGTTGCTTTGATTTGACGGTATCTTGGGCCCAGGAGTTAGAACAGGAGACTTGAGGGGAAAGATCACTTGACCAAGGTACCATCTCTCAGAATATAAGGGTAGACAGCAAGATGAAAACTTCCACAGATTAATTTGAATATTGCCACTAGTTTTTTCTCTTTAGTTTTACCTCGTGTTGATTGTCTCTGTGTCGATCAACTGCTGTGGTTTCTTCATCCACAAATAATAACACTGTTCGGTTATTTCTTTTTCAGTCTGTTTTGCCATGTGAGTAGTAATTTACTTAGTTGTGTATACTCATCTGTAGAATCTCTTAAACATGCAATGTGGTTCTTAAAGAACTTTATAGAAAAAAAGATTTGATGATGTTTTGCTTCTAATCAGAATTGATAGACATCTCTCATTTTCCTGGAGTTTCAGAATTTGCAGTGGCTGTAATTACACTTTTGTTGTCTTTGAAAATTCTGTTGTTTCTTACTGATGCAAGTCTATTTGATCTAGAGATACGCTGCTTTGAGGGTAAGCACGAGTAAATAGAATTCTGTCTGCCTTTGGGTATTCATGTTTTTGTGTGGGATTCTTTTGGGATTTTAAAATCCATATACTTGAGGGAGTAGAAATTATCAAGTGAATTCACTTTAAATGCAGAAGAATATTTACAAAGATGAGTATAGCGTAAGAAATTGCTGGGGATTTTTTTCTGTATTATTCTGTATTATTAACAAACACACCTTAAGTTATTTGCAAACATTCTTAGGGAGCATTTAGTGCTAATGGCTATGTGTCACCAGTAGCAGTGAAATAAGTCAAAGTGCAATGATCTTAATATATTCTGGAAAAAGTTTAACAAAAAAGAGCTTGATGAAATAGAACAGATGTGCAAGTTGGTACTGCCTGAGTGTTACAAAAACAAGTCAGCTTTGGCTCATGACGTCATGGTTATTTTGGGGTTATTAACTCAGGAATAAATACATCAACATACCGTAATTGATCATTTTATAATTGTAATAGGATTTGGTTAATTTCAAAATGTAAAATTGTATTCTGGAGAATTGTTAGAGAAAACAATACTTTGGTTAAAAAGTTTTAACATGTTAAAATGTATTTTCTGATTTGCTTATTTTATTTTCGGCTTTTCTGTTTCCATACATCATTAATGATTTATAACCTTTTTTTTTTCTGTTATTTTGGTATTATTTTGTAGCCTGGACTGCCCTCAACACAAACTCATGAAGCTCTAGGTTGGCCTTAAACTAAGAGTAATAATCCTGCTTCATGTTAAATTCTGGAATTATAGGCATATGCTACACTGCTTATCTTAAGCCTGATTAATAGAGTGTCTTCACATACCTACTGTTTTTCATGAGCAATATTCAAGTTCGTGGTTTTATAATTGAATAAGCAAAATTGAAGGGTTTTCCACATTATTTTTTAGCATATAAACTTAATCTTTTTAGAGCCTTCTCATCTGCCTGAACCATCTTTTATGGGTTAATTTGAAAGAAAGATATGTATGTATTCTGTTGACTTTGTTCCCATAGTTGGAATGAGTGGCTGAAACTCCCTGTGAAGTACCCTGACCTGCCCAGGAATGCCCAAGTGGCGTTGACTATATGGGATGTGTATGGACCAGGAAGAGCTGTGCCCGTGGGAGGAACGACCGTGTCGCTCTTTGGGAAATATGGGTAAGCATTCTGCCCTCTAGTGCACAGAAGGCTACCTCTTTTCTTTCCCAGACTTTGATTATTTATGGAATGTGGATTTATCCTGTGAAAACCAGTTAGGTCCATTGGGCCTTACACATTTTTGAGATTGGCTCTAAAATGGATTTCCTACAGGATATGCTGTGTTAGCTGCTTTTCTTCATTGCTAAATCAGTGACAAATTGCTGACAATAGCACCTGATGGACTCCCAGGTTTAAGGGTTCAGTCCATTGGGGGGGGGGGAGGGCGCGGCTGCAGTGAGGCGGCTGGTCCTATGGCAGCTGCAGCCAGAAACAGAGGTCAGCAGCTTGCCTTTCCTCTGCTCACATCTTCGGGGATGCCAGCTAGGAGACCATGGCTGCCTACGTTAGGGTGGGTCACCGGAGTTAACCCAATCTTAGACACCGCCTCAACACACGTCCCAAAGTTAGTCTCTTAGGAGGTTCTACATCCTACAAGTTTGACAATCAGAGTTACAGCAGCTAAATGAAAAGAAACACACTTTGTATTATTCCACTGTTAAGTGAATGCTAATGTCGTTTCTATTAGAAGAATGGTGTTTGTAGGAGTGAGAACCTGGGGTGCAAATCCGGAAACTGAAAGCTGTCATGCCTTTCAGTGGAATGTAGTAATGGCTGTAACTGACTGTCTCTTACCAGATGCCTTAAGCTTTGTCTGTTTTAAACTTTAAACATGTTCATTTACACATCATTAAATGTAAATGAGAATTATCATTTTAATAGGTTTCTTCACTATTTTCTTTACATTGCTTCAGTGATATCTTTTGCCCATTTTCTTTTTAAATATAGTTTACACACAGCAACCCTTTTTGATGTTGCGAAGACAGGATCTGACTATGTAGCCCTGGCTGGCCTAGAACTCACTGTGTAAATCAATCTGGGGTTGAAGTCATAAGATCTGCCTGCCTCTGCCTCTGCCTCTGCCTCTGCCCCTGCCCCTGCCCCTGCCCCTGCCCCACCCCTGCCTCTGCCTCTGCCTCTGCCCCACCCCTGCCTCTGCCTCTGCCTCTGCCTCTGCCCCTGCCCCTCTCTGCCTCTGCTTCCTGAATCCCAGGATTAAAGGCATGTACCACCATGCCCAACTAAAAGTGCCTTCTTTCTAATTGTTCATTTCTTAGTGCTGTCTGAGGAGCGTTTGTGGAGGAAATTGGCTATTTGTGTACTGTGTTAAACAGTTACTTTCAAAATACTATGTTTCTGATTCTTTTAGTTGGTTCTTTTATACATACATATATATGTATGTATGCATATACGTATGTATGCACACACATATATGCACTAGATTGGATTTATGAAAGCATTTCTTTCATTACTTTTATTCCTTTTATTAAAATCTATAAACTTTTGTGGGCAGAGTGATTCATTATGTATGAACTTTAGCAACAAAAGCTTGTTTTTTATACACGTGTCTCAATTCCTTTGCATAAGCCATCTTATCTGATAATTTAAAAGAATTCTGTCATTATATCCTGAACCTAAGAAAAGCAACATAGTAAGGTAGTGGAGAGGAAGAGAGGGAAGGGAGGGAGGGAGGGAGGGAGGGAGGGAGGGAAGGAGGGTGGGAGGGAGGGTTGGTCAAGATAGTTACCTGGGTGGGATGCTTACTTGCTTTTCTTCAGTATCTGCTCTCCTAGAGCAAGTTAGTGAATAGTCTGTTTCTTCTCCTATAAAATGAAATCATATCCACTTCATAGTTTATGGTGATAATTTAAGTACATTAGCCTAGTGAATATTTTATTTACAAATAGTACCTGTGTTAGCTCATTGTAGATGGTGCCAGCCCAGGGTAGGTGAGCCTGAGCTGTATCACAAAGTAGGCTGAGCAAGCCAGGGGGAGCAGGCCAGCCAGCAGCCCCCATGGCTTCTGCTATGTGGGATTAATTAATTCCCCCAGTGGCTTAATTTGTGTGGGATGAGCCTGGAGGTTGTGGGCAGGTTAGGTGGATCCTGACAGATGAGTAGAGAGTATAGGGACCCTGGATGTTTGACCTGGGCTGCATCTAGAGCTTAGGGGAGGGTCCATGGAGGGAGGACTAGGCAGACTGACTAAACCCAGGCAGAGCGTGTCTGCAATTCTTTGTGTAGCTCATCAAGTGGAACTTTTTTTGCTTCCCATCCAAAGGAAGTGGAACGTGTACCTGTAAGACAAGTTAAATCACAGAGATTTCCAAGAAATTGGTAGTCATAATTAGGAGTTAAACTTGTTTGCTTGAAGTGCACTAAGATGTTTAAATCTTGGAAAAATCTGTTCATGCTATTTATCCACGTCCTGTGCTATCACAGTTCTGTGATTTGGGAAGCACTGCTGGGGGCCATAGTTTTCTCAGATGTTTCTTTAGCAATAGAATATCATCAGTGGTCCCTTCTGAAGGGTCCTGGTATGTACTTACTAGAGTAGCCTGTAAAAGTGTTCCTCAAATCTTCTATACCAGAAGATGGTACGGTGACTGCCAAGTTGTGCTCCTCGCCAACATCTGTTTTGTATATGTGAGTCAATATGAGGGAGAACTTCTTGGAGAGTTCTAATGAGTAACTCAGAGACTGGTTTTGTTCAATAATAGCTCCGCCACAGCAAACTGACTTGAACTTGAACGTCCAACTTCGGAGATTTCTAAGTAGCCTAAGAGCCGATTGGTCATTACTTGAATTGGTAGACCCATAGGCAGTTGGCAGGTGTGTGTGAATTCTGAAGTGGTAGCAGTGGCTGCTACAGTGGCATGGCCCTGCCAGCCAGAGCTGCAGTGGCAGCTGGTATTGGGCATCTGCTGGAGCTGAAGGAGGGCCTGCTGCACTGCTCTTCTGTCTTCTGTTTGGCCTAATTTCCCAAGTGGATGCAAGGCTCTGCACATTGTCTGCCTCACCTCCTGGGGCCTGCGCAGTTTTCGGCTAGTTTCCATTAGTGTCCAGAGGAAAGGGTTTGATCACTCGATCATCACCCACTCAGCATACCCCTCCCCTACACCCCGCTCTAAACTTCTCTAGATGTATCCCAAGTCGCATAAATCATTTAGTAAGCTGACTTCCTGTCATCCCTGGCTGTTTCAAGTCACTTCAGCCAAAGTATTCACTGAGGAGTGGAGAGGTAGACAGAAGGAAGGGACGCCAAGTACTGTTGTGAGGTGTGTGCGAGGACACACACTTTAGGAGTGATGTTAGTTACCTCACTGTCTCAGTTCCTTAGAGATTGCTCTAAGGTTGTTCTCTGTTTTGTTTTGTTTTAGATGAGACAAAGTCTTATTAGATTGCCTGTGTTAGTCTAGAATCTGTGATCCTCCTGCCTCTATGCTGTTTGATTTTAGAAGAAAGAAAACTTTACAAGAGGTTGTATTTGCATGTTTTTGTAGTAACGTTTAAGAAAATATAATATTTTTAATAATGAGAAATCCAATATATATACTAAGAAGTCACATTATTTATTCATGGTCACAGCCATACATGCTGTGGGTGCTACAACTGTTACCCAGACCCAGACAGGCTTAACAGAAGAATAATGTAACTAACAGTTTTGATTTCCATCCTGTAATTGTGGTATTATTCTATTGGCTAGAAATGCAGTGTCGGCTATTCTGAGATGTCTGCTGAAGTGGTGTTGAGTGCTGTGTTCCGAACAGCAGACCCCATTTTCCTCAGAACAGCAGTGAATACTCACAGGGGTGCCCTTCGACTGGCCTTGTTGACTGGGCACTCTTCTGAGGAGGGTGGAGGAACGTCCCTGGGCCCTTTTGTGCTTTCCAGCTATTTATGTGCATTTCTGCCTTGATTGCATGTGGCCTCATTTTATAAGGAGGTGCTGGCTTACGTAGATTGTCGAGCTAATACTCATTTGTTCAGGGATGAGACTTGCCCACGTCTAGCTGCCTTGCTGTCACCCCAGTAACTGCTCACTTATGCTCTGAATTTTACCTTGATTTGCCACTAGAACCATGTAAGAAAGAGGTGAATACTTGCTTAAGTCTGCTCAGCAGTGAGTTCCCTCAACAGTGATAACATGGACTTTGGGTTGTAGGTCATTTCTATAGACGTCTCTTATTCCCTAAGAGAAAAAAGAGCGGCCTGGAGAGGTTTGTGGTTTTAGCAGCTTAGCTCATTGTCACACAAACCGTGGGGTCTCAGCCTAGTAGGCGTGCATGGCATGTACTCTTTTATGATGAACTGCTTTAGGTCACTTTTTCTCTGAATTTTTTTTCTCATAGCATGTTTCGCCAAGGAATGCACGACTTGAAGGTCTGGCCGAACGTGGAGGCAGATGGCTCCGAACCCACACGAACTCCCGGCAGAACAAGCAGCTCGCTCTCAGAAGATCAGATGAGCCGCCTCGCCAAGGTACACAGGCTTCAGAGACAAGCGGAGCTCGGAGCCGAGGGGATCCTAGGGTACTTGATGTTGTGAATCCTATTGGTTGTCTTGTCGATTTGAATTCACCTGTAGGAGCAGTTTTGAGATACGATTCATGTGCCTTCACTCTTGAAATGTGTATGATCCTATAGCCTTTATAATCATCCTCGCTCTATGACTTTCGGTAGTTACTCCTCAGTCTACCCTCCCTGCACTTCCTGATGGCTGCCGGGCCACTTTCTGTCTGTGCACTCTTCATGCATGGAATCGTGCTCGGTATAGCCTCCTGTCTAGACTGCATCAGATTTGGAAGCGTGGGTCGCTGGTATTTTCATATCGTATCTATTTTGTATATTGCCCTTTTACGTGAAATAGAGGGCATAGGTCCCGAGTGGATTTCGTGTTCGGTGTGCTCTTTTGAGCTTACTTTCTCCAAATGGATGAAACTCAGAGGCGCTTCAGCTGCTCCTTTCTGGTCTCACTTGTGATCTCACCGGGTACATAGGACGGTTCACAAGCTTCTCTTACGTCTGCCCTCTTTTTAAGAGTCCGCCAACAGTGGGTTTCGATTTAGCTACTTCTATGAGTAAACAACTAATAGTAGTTTATTAGAATCATCTATAGTCTGTGGTCTACTAAACTATGAAAGATTGAATTTTTAAGGGTGAGAAGAACTTTGTTTCACTCCGGCTGCCTAAGGATAATGGGACTGTGAAGACCAACCACTTAAATAGCCCCTGAAAAGGTGGTGTTGGGTAATAAACAGTGAGTGTCACCTCCGAGCTGGACTTCATGCTTTTGCTCTGATTCGTTATGAGCTATGGAAGATAAATTCTGACTGGGATGTGAATAAGTAACATCCGAAAGCCTGCTTCCAAGTTTACCTCTTTAAAAGCAGTTCTTTCAGAGTGGCTTTAAAGGAATACATCCCTCTAATGATTTAGACTGTTTTATAAACCTGCCTAGTTTCCCTTTGAGGAACGATGGTTTTGAGAAGAGGAAGTAACACTGTATAGTGTAGGTCTTGGTTTGTTATTGTTGTTGTTGTTATTGTTTGTTTTTGTTTTTTTAATGTATATGAGTACACTGTAGCTGCCTTCAGACATACCAGAAGAGGGCATTACAGATGGTTGTGAGCCATTATGTGGTTGCTGGGAGAACAGTCAGTGCTCTTAACCACTGAACCACCTCTCCAGGCCCATGGCTCTTATTTTTTTTTATAATTTGGGTTTCCTAGAATTTTAATAAGGTACAGAAGGAAGCGTATGTATTAAAATATTCTAGTCCCCGCGTCTTGCTTATTGTCCTGTTTCCCTCCGTCTCTAAGCACTTTCAACTATTGCTGACTTCTGTCTCAGCCGCTGTGTGAACATAGTAGGAGACCAGACTTAAAGACGGTCTGTTACGTTCAGTGTCTGGGCCAGCCTCTTAGGAATGATGGCCAGTGGCTACACTGTTTCCTTCAACTCCGTTTTTCAGCTTGCCATAGTGTAAGAATTTCATGGCAGGTTGCACGCCCTCCTGGGGCTTTGGATGTGATCACTGTGCTCTGGCGTTTGATTTATATTGAATCCGCGTCTTTGGACCTGAAAGGTCGGTGCAGAGCATGCTCTCCACTGCCGCCGCCTCGTTTTACAGCTCCGCTTGTCGCCACTGCAGTGTGCTTTCCTTTCTGTCAGTTTGATTAAGAGGAGGCAGAGGGAAGGGAGCAAGTAGATGGAACGTGTTTCTTGGTCCGTGTGGAGATATGGGGAACTGAGCACTGAAGCAGACAGGAGGGGGAGCCAGGGAACTTCACAGTGCTGCATCTGGCCCCTGTGGGTTGGGGTCTGGATCTCAGGCTTAGTGCAACAGGAGCCAGGGGACAGAGGGTGAACGTGATACACAGAAGAAACAGGACGGACGGAATAACCATCCTGACGTATGCTGCCTGCCTGCCTGCCTGCGGGTTGTAGATTATAGGAAGGATACTCATGTCTACCTGCTGACTATACTTACCTGTAGTACTGCACTGCACACACTCCTCACATTATAACATGGGAATTTATAAAAGAACTGACCGGAAGGCAGAATGCGTTCAGTCAAGTGCCTCAGCTATAATCTAGTTCATTAAGTACAACACAATGGGACATAACGGTTGAAAGAGTGACAGCTGTCTCAGTTATAATATATATCATTACGTGACTGCACAGTGGACATGACATTTGGAAGAATGAAAACTGTCTCAGTTCTGATGGAAATCATTATGTACAACAGTGGGACATAACAGTTGAAAGAATGACAATTGTCTACCCAAATGAGGACCTAATGAAGTGTAGATATTGCTTACGAAGAATGCCTCATTCTTAAGGAACACGTGGACACAGAAAAGAACCAGTCGAAAGTACTGTTAGGAAGTTCGTCCCAGTAGATACACAGTTGAGACATGACTGTATACAGCATTAAATACACTACAAATAATCTCATTGCCTTGTAGTAGTAATACCCCTGTTCACTGTAGGAATGGACTTTAATCACATGAGCAAGCACAACGATTGTTTTCTTAAAACACTTATCTTACAGAGGAAAATTATTACTGATTGATCAGAGCTCACAGAGAAATCCATTACTGTACAAATGGGAACATATAACCCTGCTAGCATTTAGGTTGTGGAAAGAGGCTCATGTTGTTTCATTTACCTGTCTGGATGTTTTTTAAATGACAATAATAAAAAATAGAATTCTGGTAATTGCCGTTGTGGTTTGCGTGAGATCACCACCCATGGTCTCATATATTTGAATACTTGATCCTCAGACTGAGGAGGAGTTGGGGGTGTGGCCTTGTTTGAGGGGATGTGTCATTTGGGGCAGATTTGGAGATTTCAGAAGCCCACATAATTTCTAGTTACTTCTCTTTGACTCCTACTTGCAGATCAAAATGTAAGCTCTCAGCTGTTTACAGCCATGTTCTTGCTCTACCATCATGAGCTCTTAACTCTCTGAAACTGTAAGCCCAAATTAAATGGTTTCTTGTATAAGTTGCCTTGGTCATTGTATTTTAGCACAGCATAGAAAAGTAACTAAGGCAATTGCTGCAATTCTTCAAGGCTCTCAGACCATATAGACACTCCCACCATTCCCACCATGATGTGCAACCTTCACCGAAGCCATACTGGTTGCTCCAGATCTGGCCATGTGTCTCTCAAGAGGGCAGTTTCTCCAGACCATGGGAAATAATGAAGTAAATGGTGTCAGCCTCTGACTGGACATACTTTATATGATTGGGTAAATGCCCAGAAGCCATTTGAAGTGCTAACTATTCAGTTCTTCAGAACTTCTGTAACTAAGCTGAGAAATATTTAGTTCTTTGCATATCAAGATGTAATCTAGGCGGCTATTGAAGTCATCATAACATATGCAAATAGCTCTTGATTTTCCATTCACGTTGGAATTCATCATTATATCTCTGTAGTGATGCATACAGCCATGCCCACTGTTGCTGTTTACAGCATTTTACAGTCTCATTACTTTCTGAACAGCTCCCACAGTTGAGGTCTGAAAGGTAATTTACACTTGGCTTTTGTGGTGGCTTTACCACATTTAGTATTGCTTCTGTGATAGCTGTGTAGAAGATTGAGAAAGGTCATATTTGGTCTGAAGCTAAGAGAAAAAAGGCCTAGCATGTATAGGGAGTGACATGTATTAGCCACGACATAAATTCAACTGGTTCAGAGGCTCTAGAAAGTTCCCATTGCTAATGGAGAAGAAGGAAACCTCCCTTTAGTGTCCACATTAAGATACAACTCACCATTGCCAATTCTTTGCTCATAGCAAGTCATTGCAGGGACCAACTGTTGGGTCATAAACACAGAACTAATGCTTAGGAAATAACAGAAGTTAGAGGAGCTGAAGGTGCATAATGACACTGTGACAACACAGAGTGAGTGACAGACAGGCAGGTGAGGGGGGCGGAGTCTCCCGCATATCACTCCACACCGGCTTTTACAGTACAAAATACTAAGTTATTTTTGTTTGTTTGTTTGTATGAGCAAAGTTATAGGAGAAATCAGTGAGAATTTATATGCTCTGTAAAGGAAGGAAGAAGAGACACATTTATCAATCTTTAGTACCTAAATAGAATGATAGTGCCTGTCATATTTTGCGTCTACTTACATATTAGGGCACAAAGAGAAGATAATATTTCTTTTCCCAGCATGGGCTCAAAAGTGACAAGAGTTTGAAAAGCATTTGTCAGTGTGAGAACCAGCTCTCCAGCTCGCAATGTGACACTCTCCTGTAAGTCACACTGCTTGGTCTTTGGTCCCTTTGACTGTTCTTCTCCTTGATGTAGCTCATGTATTCATCTGATGTTTTACCAGCATTAACGAAAATATCTAGCCCTCTTTTTATTAATTGTTTAGCGTAAAAAGGTCATGTGTTTCAAGGCAGCATTGCTGTACGTTGTATTTAAGGCTAGTCTTGCTCTGTCCTCTCCTTTACTTCCCACCTCTGACTTACTGACTGCCTCCCTTCTCTCAAGTACACGGCCCCTTTGCTTTTGTGTCACACAGGCTCTGTTATCTTCTGTCTGTCCCCTCTCCTATTCAAAGATCTCTTCCTGTCCTCAGTCCATCTTCTACTTTGACAACTCTCCCTCCCTCTCTTTCCCTTTCCATCCCCCCCCCCGACATCTTGATTCATCATATGATGAAATAAATGCTCAGCGTTTATCCAGATCTGTAGGATAATGATCTCCATCCACTTCCATCCTTTTCTCGAAGGTGTGATTTCATTCTTTACAGCTGAAAAAAATTCCTGTGTGATGTGTGCATATCATATTTTCTTTATGTGTTCGTCCTTGATAGACATTTAGACAGCAACTGTTTCTTAGCTGTTATGACTGCCACAACTATAAACATGAATAGCAGTTACTAATATCTCTACATCTATTTTCATTTTAGTGATTACTATGAGGGAAAAATGGTCTTGTTTGCTATGCAAAAGCAAGTTGGTTATTTCTTCAGTAGAACTTTTGTACTACAGTGGACCTCAAACTTCTTTTTAAAAGGTTTTGTTATATATGGATGAGTGTTTTGCCTGAATACATAGAAGTGAACCACATGTAGGCCTGCTGTTCACAGAACCCGGAGGAGGGCATTGAGTCCCTTGGAACTGGAGTTATGGATGACAGCTACTCTGTGGGTTCTGGGACAGAGCCCTGATCCTCTTCAATTGCTGCAGATGTTCTTAACCACCTTTCTAGCCCCAGAACCTCAAATGTTTTGCATAAGGTTAACACTTTTGAATTTCTGAAATACTACAGACTCATGGGTGTGATGTTGTCAAGGAAGATAGAGTACTGGTGGTTTTGGCTTTCAGATCTGAGTGAGGTATTAATTAATGGTGCTATTTGCTGTCCTTATGGGAACACTGCCATTGCATGGGCAGGGAAGAGGGAATTGATGAGCTAAGAGAAGTGCGGGTAGAAGGTTTCGATGCTCTGTGGTGCTTCATTTTATGAATTTGTTAAAAAAGAGTTTCGATGAGTAAGTAAAGCTGATGTTTAAAATATGCACTGTCAGGAACAAAGGAATTATGATCTGAGGCCCTTGCAGTTCATTGTGATTTCTTTATGAATTGGAAAATCCAGTATGATGTAATTTCTGAAACTAGGCCAAGATTAGTGTGTAAGACCTCGGTGAACTCAAAAATCAGTAATGTTAGAAATTTAAATCCTTTATCATTGTTTCCTAAACTAGGACACACATGCATGTGTGTGTACATAAACCTTAAAGTGGTGATTTATTGGTCCCCAAGAATTACTTTTGTATAAGTCATTTTTTCAGAATGTTACGTTAAAAGTGGGAAGAATACAGAAAAGATGATGTATTATTCCTTAGAGGATCTACTCTTATTATAATTTCATTTATGATAGTCAAAACATAAGAACTGTAAAACATGCAAATAATATTCGGGGAAGACTTCATTCTGCCCTTGGCAAGACTGCAGACTTGATTTTAAAACTTTTTTTTAATGATTTTCATTTTTAGAAAAAGGTTTGTCTCTTGCTTCGTTTCTTATTCTGATATAGTATGAGGTTTTGATATGTAATAGTGCTTTCTGTGTGGGAATCCGAAGTGTAGGAGTGTTTCACATGCTGAATCTGATGTCCTAAGTATGTAGATTAATATGTAGACTCAAATGTGTAGGATTGCTTCATGTGTGTAATCTGATGTGTAGGAACTCTTTGTATGTGAAATTGGATATGTAGAAGGGCTTATGTAGAGTTGATATTAAAGAATCAGCATCTTTCAGCTTAGATCTTTAAAACCCAAAAGTGTTTTGAATCTTGAATTACTTTAGAATTTGAAGTATTTTTATATACTTGATTAGATATCTTGAGAGTAGGTTCCAAATATAAGCATAAAATTCACTTGTTTCAATGTGTATTATATTGTCTTAAATAGGGTTAGAATTAGTTTTAATGTCCTGTGTGCAGTGACCCAGCCTATGAGGCCGATGGGGCGTTCTCCCACCGTGGCCTGTGATGCTTCCCATCAGGGTTGAGTGATCAGTTGCTGTCCTCCTTCCTTCTGGTTGGATCTGTGTTGAGATTAACTCTCTTGTACTTTTCTGCAGCTCACCAAGGCTCATCGGCAGGGACACATGGTGAAAGTCGATTGGTTGGACAGATTAACATTTAGAGAGATAGAAATGATAAATGAGGTGAGTTGTTTCCTTTCTCACATCAGGAATACATTCTGAAGGTTACTAAGCCAGCATTCTTTTTTTAAAAACCATTTGTTTATTGTCAGTTCTCTGTCAGATATGGGCTTCCTTCAGTTACTGTGAGCTAATAAGCAATAAACCTGGCCTTTTAAGTGTTATTGTCATTTGAACCATTAGCAGGGCTACCTACCTATCATATGTGACAGCTCAGCACCTCACATGTGTTGCCATGTTGGTCAAGTTCCTGTGACTATTTGATGAGTCTCCTTCAGCAGTACCGTCTCCTGAGGTCATCATGTGTCTTCTTCAGACGTGCGCTGTCCAGCCCACACCTCTGTTTCAGCGCTTCATTTACTACTCCCTGGGTGTTGTAGCCTCCGTAAGGACTCCATTATACATAGTTCACCTTTTCTTGACCTTGGATATTGAACCATTGTAAATATTTAATTAAAAGATGACTTCAATGAGTCTTTTAAAAAGTTGTAAAGCTGGTCGTATTTGTAGATTTGTTTCAAAACTACCGTAGGTTTGATGTAAGAATTTGTGTCTTGAAAATGGAAACCACTTTATGAATCAAGTTCTGAGAGGAGAGTTTCACTGTCTAGCTGATAATGACCTCTGTGGTGTACACGTCACATGACTTAAACCTCCATGGGTTCTTAGCAGGGGAGAAGGAGAAGGAGGGGAGAAAGACGACGGAGGCTGAATGTGACAGCACATTATTCTTGTCTTAAATGAATCTTGTCGAGTGTAATGCCTATATTGATTGTACAGTTGAGATCCTTTCTAAGTGTATTTACATGTGTACAACACAGACCACTAGAAGAGATGGTTTTTGCACTTTTAATAATAGTTCCATTAGAAAAATAGTTCATTTAGAACACTTTCTTCCAGGTCAGAGCTTTGTGGAGATGTAGCGTTGGGCATGCTTTCCCTCCGTGGCTGTGTTGCTTTTCCTTTCTGCTTTTCACCAGACAGTAGACAGTACTTTATGGGGCTGCACGATTTATGTGACCTTGGCATTGTACCTGTGTGGATTTAAAAATCATAAAATCTAAGGTGCTGAGCAAGCCAAATGTGTTTTTGAGTCTGGAGATGGTCTGCTGAGTGAGTGACACCCCTTGTAGATGAAACAGTGGTGCTGTATGGCTCTTACATGTGGATAGGAACAAAAGTTATATTTTAAGTAGTAGTTGATTGATTCATATATTGCTGAATTGTGGAGAAGACCTTATCTAAGAAAGTTTGAAAGTCATCATTCATATCTCTCTATACTTTTTCTTTTTTAGAGTGAGAAACGAAGCTCTAATTTCATGTATCTGATGGTTGAGTTTCGCTGTGTCAAATGCGATGACAAGGAGTATGGCATTGTTTACTATGAAAAGGTATTCTCCTCGGGACTCTGTGCTCTCCACTCTCAGGGCTGGGCACCAGTGACTGCTCTTCCTGCTTAGACACATGGTTTGGTTGCAGAAGAGCAACCAACCTACAGCTTTCAGCTGCAGCTGCTTCTGCATGCACAACCATGCCACAGAGCTGCAGCTCATTGGGATCATGTAGGTCTGAGCCACAAAATCCAATAAGTATGCCAGTAATTAAAACATTCTCATTAAAATCGTACTGCAAATCTGTGAGTATGAGACCAAGTAATAGCATTATTTACAATTATCCATTTGCACAATAAATAGGAAATCATAATGTTTCCTTGGCAAGACTTTGAAAGTTCAAGTGTCTGTTATTTAACCTGTACGCAGTATGTTGGAAGTTTATGTGTGTCTTTGCTTATTAAAGCAGTCATTGACATGTTTGTATATAGTTTATTCAAAGTTTTGAGACAGTGTTTTTACTATACTGATGTAACAGTTGTGTATTGTTCATGTTTACTCATTATAGGAGGAATAGTTCAAAGTTCTGAATGTTCTATTTCAAATTATTTGCTTTAAATTCAGGATGAAAGGGTTTCCTTTAAACGTTGCAGAATACTTTAGGTACATGCATATTCTTGAAATCGCCTAAGTAGAGTTTCTTTCAGTATTATGGAAATGGTGTATAAATCATTCCGAATGCGAACAGAGTTTGTGCATGTGACATGAGAGATGAGCACTGGGAGCATACAGTAAGCTTATCGTTAAATTATATTTGCATATTAGTATCATTTATTGACACTGCCTCCAGTGACTTTATGCCTATACACTTTGCAGATGACTACCTGAAAGATTTTCACAAGAGAGAATTTGGATGTACCCTGTTGTTCATTACCATGTGATCCTTCTCAGTTAATATTCTTACTCCTTCCCTCCGTCGTTTGTTTTCACTTTAGTGACTTAGGATCACTTGACTTATTCGGCCTTATAAGCATGGGGAAGATGGGAAAGTAGGTTATGTACCATTGTGTATGAGTTTATTAGAAAGCCTAAGTCAAAAAGAAAGGACAAGGTTATTGAGCAAAGTTCTCACCAGTATATTTTAAAATTACTTTCTGTTTTGTGCTGTACATGTTTATTAAAGCCACACTCCTGCCCATTTAGGGCTTCTATATGCAGAAACTGCTAGTTGGGTAATATTTCCAAACATTGTGAGGGACCTTGTGAAAGGCAGCAAATGCAGTAGAGGAAACAATAACAGAATAGAAATTGGAATAATTTTCAAAAATGTTGAAAGGTTGCCCCTTCTAGGTAGTTGCTCATGAACTAATATCTGCCTGCCCACCCTGTCATATCTCCACTTAGCGTAAGGATTGCTGGGCCAATGCAGCACAGTCTCGTGGAAACAGGCTTTGTTGTCACCTGTCTTCTGTGACAGATAGCCTTAGTGAAGATTAGCTGCCACAGTTGTGCTGATAAATGTGTTTTCTGGTGTTGTGGCCAAGAACAAGCCAGTTAGCCAGCAGCTGGGGGCTCTGTTGTTTCCGGTAAGACTCAATTGCTGAGATGCTTTTTCAGTCACTCCCGATTTTGCTGTATATCTAAAATTGAGAATGCACTAACCTCTGGGGACAGCAGAACTCCTATAGCAGTGCCGGTACACAGTCACAAGGGACACATGTCGATCATAATTCGCCTATTGCAGTAATTTGGCAGAGACATTTATAATACTGAGCTGGATTAAAAACGAAAGCTCATTCTTCAGGAATGATGATACCAACAAGATAAGGCAGCGTTAATTCTTGGCATATGTCAAGAATTAGTGCTATGCTCTTGTCCCTGTGAAGGCTTGCTTTGTCCCCTGAGATGCTGTGTTGCTGCAGTCTCTCACTGGCCACAAATGTGACCCACACTTGAGTCTTTTAATTAGTCCTACTGGTAACACCTGGACTGATTTAAGTTAAAAGACTGGACCATTTTCTGATCCATTGCCATAATAAACCAGGATTTAAAAATTGAAACCACAAACAATAAAAAGCAAACTATTTGTTTCCAGATTTCGTATCTTTACAACTATAATAAAATTTTTTCTGCTTTTTTTTTCAAAAATTTTATTAGTAATAGAAATTAAAAAAAAATGTGGAATTGAAAGAACACAAGAATTTATAAACAAAACAGTGATGTTTTAAAAGTTGAATTTAAATATATTAGCACTTTATAATATTATGTCCACTTACCATTTGGATAAATGTCTTCCTTTTTTATCTTTTAAACCCTGCACTGTATTCTAGGATGGTGACGAATCATCTCCAATTTTAACAAGTTTTGAGTTAGTGAAAGTTCCTGATCCTCAAATGTCTATGGTAAGCTGCTTTACAAAGCTTTTAAGAACACTGTTCTCTAGAATGAACACAAACCTATGTAATGTAATTTAAAATTGTAATACATATACCTGACATATCCAAACATGTTCACTTGCAATAATGTGTGCTCTTCAGTTGTTGGAGATTAGATTCAGTAAGGAACACTGGCATCCTGAAAGTAAGGTGTGACTAATGCAGGAGCGACTGTGCAGGGATGTCACAGGCTGGGAGTGGCTGGAAGGTTTTGTCTGGTGAGATACTGGTGTGAAAGTGATGATCCTTAGAGGATGTAAGGACTTGGGTGTGTGGGAGCCCGAGGAAGCCGGGCGTCAAACGCCTGTGCCACTGCTGGAGCTTGACTTACACGTAGTTTCACAGCCTTGTAATGGGTCCTGGGGATGGAAGTGGCACCAGAGTGAATCAAACTTCAGACACCTTAACGTGGCTTAAAGGAAGGACTTCACTGTTTGTGACTACTGAAGCTTCCCTTTTGTAAGGTTTACATTCTCTGTATATCTAAATAATTTAAAGGAGAATTTAGTGGAGAGCAAACACCACAAGCTCGCTCGGAGTTTAAGAAGCGGACCATCTGACCACGATCTCAAACCCAACGCTACCACAAGAGATCAGCTAAATGTAAGAGAACATACACACTGTATAAGGACAACCAAGTGGCTGTTTTATTACAGCCAGTACTCTACATCATTTCAAAGTTTGCTGAATTCTGTAACTTCATGGCTTCAACAGTTTCATGCCGTCTGCAGAATGGTTTTGTTTTGTTTGTAAATCATTTTTGGACTTTAAGTAATTATGTCTCTGTGGAGACAACTAGAAAATTGTAAATATTTTCATAGTTTAGTGTTGTCACAAATGAGCAATGAAGTGTTCCTTAAGAAGACCAGCTTTTAAGCACGAAGAATTGCGTGCTGGTTTGACAAGATGGGGACTCATTTTGTTTCTCCTGACTTCATGGTGAAGGATATTGCCACTTTGGCTTCCTTATTGTCTAGTTGAATTAAATAAGCCCTGAAATCATATGTTCATATGGAGCATGGCCGTCTCACTGGTCCTTGCATGTCTAATGAGTTGCTTTGTGAAGGGATGCCCCAGCACATATTTAGCCTTAATTGGCTCTGTGTGCCTTCCCCCAGCTTGTGTAATAATTGTGTTACAGAAATATTAAGCAAACGAAATATTATATGAGATGGAAATATGTATTAAGTGTATGTTTGACAAATGTAATTCTTTTTCTTTTATTTTAGATTATTGTGAGTTACCCGCCAACCAAACAGCTCACATATGAAGAACAAGATCTTGTTTGGAAATTTAGATATTATCTTACTAATCAAGAAAAGGTGAGGTTTTTTTAATAGTTTATGCATCAAATTTACTTATAGCCTTTTTTACTAATGATCAAAGGAAAGTAAAATTACACTACAAATGCAGCTATGGTCAAGCAAGTGTGCTACACAGCAGTGTACTGGCTGCAGTGGTGTTTACAAGCATAGGGAAAGGTGTATACAGAGAGACACATATTCCTGCGTGTCAGCTCCTAGAAAACGTCTGCATGAATTTTGAAGGCAGATTTGGGTTCAGTTTCTACCTGTGCAGTTTATATCCATTGCACAGGATAGAGCAGCGCACTTTATTTCCTCATGTTCTAAGGGAGACATCTCACCATTCCTGATGAGACGGCACATCATCTCATAGCATGTGCAGAGGAAACCTGAGTCCTTTCTTCTTACCGTCTTCATTCCTGGATGATCAGGAATGCAGTCACACTGATTGCAAAGCTTGTGAATTCTTCAGACCATGGGGATAGAGGAAGTAGTGTGACTTGCAACGTGGAAATTGAATTAGGAGAGTGTCAGGCAGCTTGTCGGCAGGATGGGGGTGAGGTGAGAACTAGACATTTGGTAAGGAAACTGCAGGGAGAGGTGTGATGAATTGCCAGGACTAGCCTCTAGTCTGAAGACTTGTCCTTATGCCTAACGTGTAACCACTGAGCAGCTTTTTAACTGCAGGCCGGTCTTTGATGGATTGCAGCTCTAATTTCCTGTACTTAATGTGGGATGATTCCTTGATAATGAAATTTATGTATCTTGCCATCCTTGAAGTATTCTTAGAGTGAGGGCTAAAGATTTATTTAAAAAAATAGATTCATTTACTTTATGTATATGACCTTTTGACCTGCATAGAATGCACCACATGCATTCTTTAACAGCTGGTGATTGCTAGGGACGTTTAAATCCACAGCAAACCCACTATGTATATTGTGCGTCACTGTCACACAGGTCAGGACTCATTACAGAGCCACGGAAGTATACATGCTCCTTGAGATGCTCGAGTTCATGCTTTAGAAGGGAAGGGTTCCGTGACGATTTAGAGGCACAACATAGAAGATGTGCAGCAGGGTTTCTCAGTGCACTGGAGGCACAGCAGAGACGCCTTAGGAAAGGTTTGTGTCATGCAGCTGTCATGCTGGAGAGCGAACCAGTGTGTTGTAGTCTCATGATGTGCTCTACTTGACTTAGTTTATTTTTCTAAGGTGAAAGTAAAAATGAAGGTAGCAATCGTCTTAAGCTGTTCAGTCTTTGCTGTGTTTCGTTTATTGATGGTTTGGGAAACCCTTTGTGGATGAGTCTTAACTGTTATCCTTTATGAAAGGAGGAAGGGGGATTTTATGTTACTCCAGCTTTTGAGTGCTTGACTCCTCAGCAGCAGGGACTTGTGATGATTCATATTCTACTGAGCACGAAGTAGTTACAACCCTGCTGTGTTAAGTGAAGAGTCCCATGGTCACAGAAACCATGGCTTGAATGCTGCATCATGTCTGCATGGGAAGATGGAGGCTTTAATGTGAGGACGCACAGCGCCAAAGTATGGCGCAGCCTTACAGAGACCTTCCTTAGAAGGAAAGGCTTGTAAGGTAAACGTTTATCTTAGTAGTCACTTCCCACTGAATTCAGGCCCATCTGTATGTATGGCGACGATATAAACTGAGTGGCAGGTGTCCTGAAGACAGCCTCTTGTCTTCAAAGATGCAGATGGAGCCACAGTCTCAGACCAGAAGGGTCTTAGGTAAGTGGCAGGGAGTAAAAATAGTATTTTTAATGTGTAGGAAGGGCTCCTAAGCAAACCGATGTAAACTGGCTTTGAAGTGGGGGGAGTAGTCATCAGAGCAGCCCGGGTGTCCTGTGCTGATGGCAGCCATCAGGGACACACAGGCCTTCTTGCAGTCCGTGTCTCACATCGGGATGGGCTTGCCAGGCTTTCATCTCCAGGAGAATTTCTCATTCCTAATCTCAGGAGGGCACTAGAAACAATTTAGTGAACATTAGTTATTAGGAAATGAGACTTAGAATTTCATTACATTTCCTTGGGGTTGTCAACCCCCTCTGGCTCTTCCAGTGTTTCCTCTTCCTCTTCCACACAGTTTCCTGAGCCCTAATGGGAGGCCTTTGATGAAGACAGCCCCATCTAGGGCTGAGTATTCTCCCTTTCTTCACATTCTCCATGTGAAGATGATGATGATGGATATTGACGGCTCTGGGCACAACAGAATGTCATTAGGAGTCACTTTGGTTTTCTCCTAGGCCCACGACCTGTCTAGTTTCTGGTTCTTGGTTTCCCCAGCAGTGTCAGGCATGGGTTTCTTCATCTAATGGGGTGAGTTTACATCCAGAGGGATAGTGGTTGGTCACTCCCACAGGCCTGTCACTATTGCACCTTTGTACCACTGCAGGCAGGTCAGCAGTGTAGATCACTGGGTTTGTAGGTGGGCTGGTGTTTTGTCTTTGTCCTCTGGTACCATGCACAGTGCCTTTCAGTACCGGGAACACTTGTCAGTAGGGTGGAAGTCTCCAGTTAAGTACCAGCGTGACTTCTCCATGCTCAGTGAGCTCTGTCTTCAGCAGTAGGGCCTTGTTTTCAGCATTTGGAAAGCGACTGAGCTTTGGCAAGTGCCTGAGCTGCTCAGTATTTTCCATGGGTCCCTTTTGACTCTGCTGGATGTGACCCGGTCTTGGCACTAGAAGTTCCACTTGGTTGTGAATGCTGTCTAGTTGGGCATTTGTCTTCTCCACTGTTTAGATTTCCATTTGGATTTCTTTCATTCTCGTATATGCATGTATGTGTATGTATGCACATATATGTATAGGTCCTTTTTCTGTAGTAGGTTGTCATGTGACCCCTCAAATGACCCTCACTATTAGCTGCCCCTCCCCACAGTCCCTCCTTTGCTACCCACCACCTCTTCTCCTACCCATTTAATCTAGTCTGTCTTCCTGCTGTCTCTCCATAACTAGATATATTCTACTGCCCCTTCCTTGAGCGCTACCCCCTTCCCACCTAATCCCTTACTCTGAACCCAGCTTCTGTGCTTGTATAGATTGTAGCACACCTATCAAAGGCTAACATATACATCATATGAGAGAATACATACTATATTTGCCTTTTGGGGTCTGGGTTACCTCACTCAGGATAATTTTATCTGACTCCATTCATTTATCTGTGAATTGTATGATTTTTTTTAACAGCTGAATAAATTTCTCATTATAGAAATGTATTGCATTTTCCTTATCCATTCCTCTGCTGGTGGATATCTATGCAGTTTCTGATTACTGGCTATTATGAATTAAACAACCATGAGCATAGATGAGCAGGAATCTGTGTAGTAGGATGTAGAATCCTTTGGGTAAATGCCCATAGTGATTTAATGCATCTTGAGGTAGATCTGTTTCTAGGTTTCTGCTTTCGATGGTGGCTGTACGAATTTGCACTCCATGAGCAGTGGGTAGAACTGACAGTCGAGAAGAAGTTATATGAAGGGTGTTTTTGTTTCTGTTTGGTTTTGTCTTTTGATTCATTATAGGATAAACTATGTTCTGTCAATAAGATGACTGTTTGGGAAATTAGTCATTAGAATAGCATAATTATTGCGTGTATCTTTTCCTGGCAGGGCTGTCATAGGTCAATTACTCCTAATAATTTGTGCCAAGTTCATTTTCCACCTTTGAACTTGTAAGAGTTTGAAGCAATGAAAAGCAAAAGTGTTAAACTGCTTGGTAGCATTTCAAACTTCAGATGTGTGGTATTACAGGAATCAGCGTAAGGGGAAATTCAGGAAGAATTATGAGTGGTTGGGAATGGATTTAGAAAAGTACTGTTGGGGTTTGGTTAATGACTTGGGGTTGGGAGAGAGTTTCATTCTGTACAGAACTGTGGTGTTTGCAGGGTTTATGGAGTGAGATAGTGGTCTGTCTTCATACTGCTGTGTGTGTGTGTGTGTGTGTGTGTGTGTGTGTGTGTGTGTGTGTGTGTGTTTTGTGGGAGGGATTGAGTGTGCATGCATGTACAGGCCAAAGTTCAAGCTCAGGTGTCTTCCTTGACTCCTCTCCACCTTATGTTTTGAGGCTGGGTCTTTCAGTGAACCTGCGGTGTATCTATTGTCTAGACTGGCTGTCCACTGAGCCAAAGGGATCCTTTTGTCTTCACCTCCCATCCTAAGTTCCTCCTGCTTATGGAATCAGCACTTCTGGAAAAATTGAGTGTAGAGTTTTTTTTGAAAGAAAGTTTGAAAGCATTAGAGCTATCTTTCTCCGTAGATGACAAATTCGTAACAGAATGAAAAGAGCTTTACATTTTGCCTCGGGTGTTGCCAGGAGACTGGCTTTAGGGTTTAGTGTGAGGGAAACAGGAGTGTGCCTCTCTGGAGTGAGTTGTGTATTGTTTGTGCTGTCAGTACTTGACTTCTGCCAGGCAGCCGAGTCCAAACTTGAGGACATGGCATTGCCAGAGAAGGAAGCCTCTAGAAAAATCCTGCTGTCTGCCACGCAGATTGCTTGTGGCTGGTTCTGTACCTCGCTCTCTTGCTGTTTGGATTTTGAGTGTTTTGGTACTGTTTTTGTTTTGGTTGTTTTGTTTTGTTTTAACTGCATGCCTCTTTAAGGAGTCGCTTCTTAGAGAGGCATCCTGGTGTCTGATTCATCTTTTGGAGAGTATGTACCAAAGCTAAGGAATTGACCCTGACCAGATACCAACGAGGCCAGTGACCAGATGCCAGCGAGGCCAGTAGTGGGACTTCACCATGGCTTGTTGTGGTTTCTTGTAACACACTGTTAATATTGCAGAGCTGAGATTGTTTCCAAGGCATGTTAATGCTCATAGGATTTGCCTTGCCCATTCCCTTGTCTTGAGGTCTCCATTATTTTAAAACTAGAAAAAAAATTATTGTGTTCTGCAAATATAAAGTTACAGGGAACCCCCCCCACCCCCCCACCACCCCCCATGGCTTTTTTGGTCCTGCACTGCTGCTCTAAGACCAGGATTCTTCTGTCCAGGCCAATTAGACCTCTGCCTTTACCAGAGCTCTTTGACCTGACAGTAGGATATAGTTCCTAACCATTAAATCTTTTCTGACTCTAGGCTCTGACAAAGTTCTTGAAGTGTGTTAATTGGGACCTACCCCAGGAGGCCAAGCAGGCACTGGAACTTCTGGGCAAGTGGAAGCCAATGGATGTAGAGGATTCCCTGGAGCTGCTCTCCTCGCACTACACCAACCCAACCGTGAGGCGGTACGCTGTGGCCCGCTTGAGGCAGGCCGATGACGAGGTGCAGTCCTGTTCAGTACCTGTTGTCTGTTCTGTGATACATTTAAAGAATCCAGCCTAAGAATAATCACTGGTTACAGACTCTTACAACATATGTGTGCTGTGCCAGAGATACGAGAGGGAGCATATAGACCAGTGGTTCTCAGTCTTCCTAACACTGTGGTCCTTCGATACAGCTCTTCATTGTGGGGACCCACCATAAATATATTTTGTTGCTGTTTCATAATTGTAATGTGCTGTTAAAAATCGCAACCCCATAGGAAGAACAACAATATCAACCAACCAGATCCTCCTAGAGCTCCCAGGGACTAAGCCACCAACCAGGGGGTACACATGGCTCCAGCTATAGCAGAGGCTGACCTTGTCAGGCATCTATGGGAGGAGAGGTCTTTGGTCCTATGAAGGCTTGATAGATGCCCCAGTGTAAGGGAATTGAGGGCAGGGAAGTGGGAGTGGGGTGGGTAGAGGAGCACCCTCATAGAAGGGGGGGGGGAGGATGGGATAGGGGGTTTCCAAGTGGCAGGGGAAGGGGGAAAAGGGATAATATTTGAAATATAAATAAATAAAAAAAAAGAATTGTAATGTAAATACCTGATTTGTAGGATATCTGATATGCAACCCCTGTGAAAAGACCACTGAACTCCCAAAGGGTCCTGACCCACAGGTTGAGAACTCTTGATATTTGCAGATAGCCTAGTTAGGTCTCCAGACGCATTTAAAGTATTTCTGCAATGGCTGCTCTGAGAGGAGCACTGCATTCCAGTTTGTCACATGATGGCCTTCTTCCCCAGGGCCTTCCACGGGCACCACGGAAAAGGGGTCTAATGAAAATGCTTCAACGTAGCACAGCTAGGGAGGAATTCAGGTCCATTCTAACTCAGTGTACAAGCAGCCACATTAGTCGTAGCCCTGCAGAGCCTGTAAGGCTTTGAAACACAGAGGTGCACAGCCATACCTCTCTTTCAGCCCCCTGCCTTGTGCACATGTGTAAAATGTTACAAGATGGTTTGGCGTCCTGTGGGTACCCACAGCAACTGTAACCTTCATGCTGGGTGTCTACGCCCCAGCTCCGCTGAGGAGGAACACTAGGTGACACAGGCATTGTTGGACTTTGCCTTAGTGATTCCCAGTGAGATGGACTAATAATCTCGCCATTTTTCTTGTTTTATAGAGTGTGTTCTTAAACATGACTTTCTAGTTTATGCTAGCCCAATAGGACATAAAACACAGTGTGAAACCTTATTATAAATTGGTGCTGAACAAATGGAACAGCTATTATTATTGATGTCTTAAAGGTCATTTTTAATTTGAAATGCCATGAATTTTCAGAAGCAAATGAAACATGATTGAAATATGTACATATTTTATTAAAATTAAATAGTATCATGAATGGTTCCATAGAATTCACCTGTCTTCAGTCATCATCTGCAATACAAGTCTCCATCATAGTCTCCTTAGTGATTACTGGGGACACCCCTGACATCCAGATGGTGCTCTCTTTCAAGTTCATGGCCTTGTTTTTCATTAATTGCTGTTACATGCATACACACACACATGCATACAAACACACACACACACATGCATACACACATACACACACACACACACACACACATGCATACACACAGACACACACACACACACACACACACACACACTGTCTGTATAATGCTATATTTTTGTATGGATGTTTTCAGGCCTGCCCATTTAGTGTTGGATAACCAGTTGCTTTTCTCTTACCAGCTGGCTACGAGTTAGGTGTTCTCTTCTGTAGGATGCATGATTTGCTAGAATGACTTACAGAACTGAAGAAAACACTATTGTAGGCAAATTGGAAAGGGCACTTAAGGGAATCCTTGGGTGAAGTCCTGAGCCTAGAGCTTCCATTCCCATGGTAGCATTATCCTATGTGGACACATTCATTCTTCATGCTGTCATTTGGTGTTCTGGGCACTTTCTCACATTGACAGGGATAATGAAACCATTGGCCATCAGTAACTAAAACTGCCCTTACTAAGTTCACAATGGTTCCTTTTGTGTGTGCTTGTGTTCTGAGTGTGAGAGTGTAAATCAAGAAAGCCTTTGGTTCTTGTTCCTATCGTGTTACTCAGAATGGACTTTACCACTCATGTAATTGTAATGTAAATCTCCTATTGCCTTCATGAATTGAGTTTTTTAATGATCCTATTTAGGGATGTCTAGAGGGTTGATTCTTACTCTTCTGTGGTTCAGACAGGGAAGTTCTGCATGAGAATTGAGTGAGGAATGTATTTGAGACACACTGAAGCAAAGCTGTTTGTATCCCACAGCAAGAGTACAGGCAGGGGACAGCAGCAGAGTGTGTAAATCCAGAATGGCACACGAGTAGACAGTGACTTCTGTCTGGAAGCAGAGGAGGACAGCCTCTAACACAGCCTTGCTTCTGAAGCATGCAGTAAACTTTGGGGAAGGTGGCGATCACTACACGTACCCTTGGCTCCGGGGAAATTTCTTTTGCATTGACTTGGGTAGAAATCTGATTGTTTTTTTCTTTTTTTACACCCTCCTTTTACTTTGTTTTGCTTCAAAGTTTATGTCTTTCATGCTTGGGAACTTTTTTATTTTTCAGCATAATGAGAAAGCAGATGGCTTACTTAGTATTAGTATTAATTTATTTGCATACAAATGAAAAAATGTGTTGTTTGAGTGTACACCACCAAATGTCCAGCAGTCCGATGGGCATATGTGACTTAAAGGAGGGACGTTTTCCTGCTTCCCATTTCCTGGGCAACTCAGTGAGAAGCAGTTCTTTTGCTTCATTAGCTGAGTCTTATCCATTACTGGAAAACTTCTTCTTTTTAAAAGTAAATATTTTAAGCATTTCCTTAATAGCTCTGGAAAAGAACACATTGCTTCATTTATAGAGAAACACAGCGTTCATCCCCTTACAACATCAGACTACATTTATAGGGAAACACAGGATTCCCTCATAAACGTCAGACTTGGAGTTTTCACATTAGAGAACATTCAGATGAGGACCAACTTCTTGCTGTGTTTAGCTCCAGGTTCCCACTGACTGCCAGGAACCAGAAGAGGGGCTCAGACTGAGACACTGGTGTTTCAAGCCCTTTCTTTAACCAGAGGGTTAGCAACCGCTCATAGTCTCTCCCGTGTGCCTGTTTGAAAAGAAGGATGTGAGGTTACTAGAGGGGTGTGGTGGTGGGACCCAGGGGGATTTAGAGGGATCTGTGGATATCTCAAAGAATAATGTGAGGAGAAAGAGGAGGAGGAGGAGGAGGAGGAGGAGGAGGAGGAGGAGGAGGAGGAGAAAAGGAGAAAGGCTCCAGGTTCTAGAGCTTTTGAGGGTTTTTAAGGAAAAGATGAACAAGAGTTGTTTCAAAAAGAATGTCCTGAGACGGAAATTCTTTTGAAAATGTGAATTGTATTATACTCCAGCAGTCTTAGACATGGGGTGCATTTGATGGTTTGCTGTTAACAAGGCCCTTCTTTAACCCCTTAGTTCTTTCAGAGGGAGCTGTCTCAACCTCCCACCTACCGTCTCCACTCTCCTGTTCTGCTGTTCAGACATCTCTACTTAACGATGTGGCCTGCACACTCTCCACTCCCTTTCTTTAACTTATTTTATGACTGTGACTGTTTCTGCAGTCTTTGCTGTCCTGGTCTTTTTATAAATAAGGACACAAGGATGCACCCAGCAGCTCAGTAGCTTCATGTTGTGCCAAAGGTAACAAATGGAAGAAATACAAGGCACGTGTTTTCCTGACTGCCGGAAATAAGTGTGTCTCTACTCAGTGTACTTTTGATTTTCTAATACCCGCCGTTTCTTTTCATTTCATTTATTTCTAGGATTTGCTAATGTACTTACTGCAGCTGGTCCAGGCTCTGAAATACGAAAACTTTGATGACATAAAGAACGGTTTGGAACCTACCAAGAAGGATAGTCAAGCTTCAGCCTCAGAAAGTCTGTCAAATTCTGGAGTCGGTTCTGCAGAAATAGATAGGTGAGGCTATCCAGGGAAGATTATTTTTAACGTAACAATTTCTCTGTTTTCATGTTAGTCTCTTTTCCCTTTGTATTGTTGACTTCTGCCTTTCTCCCCACATGTACGTATGTGTATGAATAGATTGCTAGAGTCCAGGCTCCTGCCCGCTGCCTACTTAGAAGACCTGAGATTGCGTCTCAGGTCTGCCTTCTTCCGATGTTACATACTCGTTTATGTGACTCTGCTTTCTCATGTCCAAAGTCAGGATAGTAACCTGGTGTGGTGGCGCACGCCTTTAATCCCAGCACTCAGGAGGCAGAGGAAGGCGCATCTCTGAGTTTGAGGCCAGCCTGGTCAACAAAGCAAGTCCAGGACAGCCAGGGCTTGTTATGTACACGTCGAAAAAACAAACAGAATGAGCAACAACAAAAATCAGGATGACAATAGCAGCTCTTTGCTTGCAGATGGGTTATCTCTCCTATTGTGTTTTCAGCTCTCAAATTATAACCAACCCTCTTCCTCCGGTGGCCTCCCCTCCTCCTGCATCTAAATCAAAGGAAGTTTCTGACGGTGAAAATCTAGAGGTGAGTAAAAAGCTTTTCAAGATTTCAGTAGACGAGGTGCTGTCAGTCAACATTCTGTGTTGGTCTTTAAGACCCTGGTTTGCTTAATCAACCAGCCATTGTAACTTTGTTAGTACTGGGCTATGGTGCGGGGTGGTTATGACGTTACCTCACTTAATGTGCTGGGCTATGGTGCGGGGTGGTTATGACGTTACCTCACTTAATGTGCTGGGCTATGGTGCGGGGTGGTTATGACGTTACCTCACTTAATGTGCTGGGTATTGCTCCATTTATTTTATTGGTACTCTGGGCATGTAAATGGGTTTAGATGCAACTTAAAAGTAAACTAAGTTCAAATATTCTATTAGGGAGACACAGGATATTCATTTTAAGATATTAATGAATGTTTGTGCAGTTACCAGTATTTGTAATTATACTATAGAAATGTATGTTTCTATAGAATCATATACTAATCAGGTGTTTTTAATTCATATAGACAGGTAGACTCCTTTTTTTTTAAGGGAACAGTTCTCCTAGATTAGTAGTTATCGGGAAAAAACACCCCAGCTCTTGTGTGTGTGTTGAAGACATGAACGTGGAAGAGCTGAGGTCTGAGGGGAAGTAGCCGGTCATTGGCGTAGGGCCTGCCGGTCATCACATGGGTGGAGAGCTTGGCAGCCTTAGCTTCTCTGGGAACGTTGTGACGTAACCAGGTTCACCCTCCTAACACCTGGCTTTCAGCTGTCGGTTGAACAGTTTTTAATCTCCTTCTGACATTTTTCTTGTGACTGATAAACTTACATTTTCTAGACTGACTGGTACTCTCAGAGTTCAGATAATTTACACCTTCATAGAAAGGTGGGGATCCTTCTGAGTGATGACCCTCCCTCGTAGGCAGCCTCAGAAAAGTAACAGCATCCTACTAGCTGTCAACACCTTCCCATTATCTTTCTCAGTTGTCAAATATCTTGGTCAAGAGAACTGGGAACTCATTTCCTCTCTGTGCTGTCTGAATTTGTAGTCAGTTTGATGTGGGTAGATTGTAGGATGGATGGGAGCCATGGATGGATGGATGGATGGATGGATGGATGGATGGATGGATGGATGGATGGATGGATGGATGAGAATCTACTGTAACTTCAGATGAAAACTGGTCCAGCTTATGATCTCCCATTGTTTTCTTCCTGTTAATAACAGGTACTAATATGTATTTCTTTTAATTTTTTTCAGCAAGATCTATGTACCTTCTTGATATCAAGAGCCTGTAAGAATTCAACACTGGCTAATTATTTATACTGGTATGTGAAATAATTTTGTTTTGTATCACCCGTTTGAACTATATCTCTTATGCTGTAAGCACAGATGATTTAAGATGAAGGCCATTGCCCAGTGCCTAGGTGCAGTGCTCCAGCCTCCTGTCTCCTAGCTGTGTTCACAGAAGTCAGTGTCATCATAGTCTTCCTAACGCTAATTTTTCAAGAGCTAAAATGTAAATTACTATGGTGACCCTCATCTCCCCAGGTGGGTCTGTTTTCCTTTTTTTGCTACTTAAGTAGTATATAACTTCTCAAGAGTGTTTTTTTACATTATTTACCAGACAATGAGAATCCTACAAATTGAAATTAAAAATTACCTTCTCTCAGTTTAACCAGGAAGAGGCGGAGGCAGAAGGATGTGGTAACTGAACTCAGCAGGCACTGGTTAGGATAGACTATCTGCTATTTCTAGATGAGTCTGAGTAAGGATTTCCTCTCCTCCTTGTGTAGTTACACGAGACAAGGATAACCATGATGGTTTACGTGCAAACAATGCAAAGCAGAGGTACAGAGGCCACTTCCTCTACCAAGGCAGGAGGAGGTGTGGCCATATTGTTGAGTACATTGAATGAGTGGAAGAAAATCCCTGGGATTGTATACTGACAAGTGAGTCCTGTTCACTTCGGCAGGCGATCTTCAGGCACAACCTGCTGGGTGAGCCTTCTGGAAACCTGAGTTTTTAACTGGAGAGATGATTTCTGACTTTGTCTTATACTCAGCTTATGGCCTTAACTTAAATGGCACAAATGTTAAATGTTCATTCTGGAAATTCCTTATTTTTTAATAGTCATAAGACATTTTGCTGTTCCTAAAGAACTTAAAATGCCATCTTATTTCAGACTGGGTCTGAAAAGCCTGATGTTTTGGGTTGAATCAAGCTACAGCTCATTCTCGCTTTCTCAAAAAGAAATGGGACCTGAGCACCCGTGAAGAACACAGGCGCCCTCTCTGCAGACACAGCCTTCATGGGTTTTTCTACGCCAAGGAAAAACTGGTATCACACGCCCAATGGCTGAACTGCTAGAAGCATTCAGCAGTTGAATGTAATATTCATAAAAATATATTCCCTCACATGAAGCGTTAGGATGCCCTTGAAAATACATTACAGAATACTTTATTAGGTTTTAAGTACCAGTTTTCCTTCTAAGAGTTTACTTACAAATTCTCATATTGCCAAATTGCTCTTTTGATTTAATAGAAACCTACAGTTAATGGTTTTTGTGTTCCTATCTGAATTCTTTAGTGTGCTTCTGCTCGCACTATTACAGAAAAGGACATTTCCTTGTGAAAAGCTAAGTAAATAGTCAAAGACTAAATGACGTAAAAATTGCAGGGAGTATAAACCATAGACAGCCCCACATTCCACTCCTAAATACATTTCATCAGACCCAGACTCCGTGTGGGTTTCCCTGCTCTGTCTCTGATGCACTGAACAGCCTGTCCATTTTTGGAGGGCTAACTATTCTTTCCGTTGCACACTCTACATATTATGTATTTAGAAATATTCATTATTGAAAAAAAATCATTGATAGTCATGCTTGGCTTTGGTACTGCTATTTTACAGAGTGTAGCGTAATTATATGAGAAATTATTTCTAAGTTTTCCTGAGGTGATCCAGCTTCCTGTGAATGTGAACCAAGTCTCAGTGAGGATGTAGAGCCTTGCTGAACTTCCCGCTGTCCTAACCAAATGAATTTCAATTTCAGTCAGTTAAGTAACTTTAAATTTAACTGATCATGCTGTTTTCTTCTGCACCCCTAGGTTTACTTTGCCATTTTTCCTCCCTTTTCAGTAATTTCAGTAATATTCTTGCTATCCCTAAATCCTCAAGGGGCCAATAACCGTGCACACAACCCCTTTAAAATGGATAGTGCCGATGTTTTAATAACACAGAGGGGAGTTATGCCTCCAGTCTGTAAAATGCTGGCATCAGGATGTATAAATCGTGCAGTTTTATATTTTCGTCATCCTTCCAGTGTGCTGAAAGTGAAAGTCAACTATGGGTGCTGTGACGTGTTTTCTCTAACTTCTAAGGCCTTTCAGAGTCATGAACGTTAATTACACCACTCAATGAGATTGTCACAGAAGAGTGAGCCTACTGCTGTCACCCATGTTGAGTACTGGATAGGTTGTCACATTTTCCCTTCAGACAACAGCTCTCCCGGAATCAGCATGCAGGGCTCTGTAGACTCTAGTGTATAGGTGTGAACAGCAAAGTGTGAAATGCTTAGTCTCTGGGGTTTATGATCCTCATCTGACCAGGGAGATTACTCATTTCTTATTTAGCAGAACATTGGCTTGAAGGACTAGAAATGTGCTTAATTATAGAGCTCACCTTGCATCTTCAAACCCTGGAAGCTTCTATAGCTATAGAATTTACATTGAAGTTAGGGGCTACTGAATAAAGTGGTAAGGTCTGTGGACGGTCATGCTCATTTGTGAGTGAGTTTGCTATTTAAGTGCATCAGAAACGAAACGAAATACAACAATGGTGTTGGGGGCCATCAGTGAGATTCAGCAGCCAGGCGTTAGGTTAGTGTGATCAGACTGATGATTTTGAAGCTTGAAAACTCTCTTGTTCTTACAATATTATGTGTAGTCTTTATGTGACTGTGCATTCTGAAATACCATAATAGAAAATAAGAGGTTTCCTTGTGTGTGCCCTGGCTCATCCATTTAGAACAGAGCCGTCCTCTAACTTGCTTAGTAAGTGATCCTCAGAGCTGTTCATCTGTCCTCTGTACCTGGGATGAAACACTGAAGTGTGAGTCTAGTCTGATTTATTGTTGCTTTTGTTGCTTCTTGAGACAAGGTCATCTTAGAAAATCTGTGCTGGTCCAAAAGGCAAGTTGCACCTTGTCTAAGCCTTCCAAAGTGATGGGATTATAGGCATACATTACAATACCTGGTGAGTCGGAATTAATTCTAATTTAAAGACAATCATGTGTCCAGTGGTGGTTGTAGATGTTCTATAAGGCATCTCTAGCTCTGTGCCTCTATTAATTTTTAGTTTACACTCTTGTTGAGAAA
Source organism: Tokudaia tokunoshimensis (assembly GCA_036184795.1). NCBI lineage: Eukaryota > Metazoa > Chordata > Mammalia > Rodentia > Muridae > Tokudaia > Tokudaia tokunoshimensis. Next base: position 20,016,772 of record BTHU01000017.1, read on the forward strand.
TGAACTCCTCTTGTTGAGGAGTTTCCTGGAAACTCCAGGAAAGCACATCTGCTGCTGTGGTATAGCTTAACTTTGGGACAGGAGAGGGAATAAGACTTACCTACTTTAAAGCAGTTATCTGTCTGTAAGATCACTTCAGATAGGCCAGCAGTCTCTGGAAGCATTTGAGGTATGGCATGTCCATCAATGCTAAGAACTAAACACGTGGATCAGTGACAGACAAGGAACTGTTGTCAGTACAAGTGTCTGGAGGATCCCCTTATAGAGGACATTCAGGAGCAAGGTGCACAGACTTCCTGTGAGTGGAGAGAGGATGAAGAGACAGGAAAGGAAAGTGTCTTTCACACATGCTGCCATATTTGCCAAATCACAAAGTTGGTGCTAGTGACCTGAGAGAGGACTGACCTGCCTGGAGTGTGGGCTCCCGCGTCCCAGGGATGGTGGGACTGAGCCTCAAGCTTGGTAAGCACAGTTATTCTAGGTAGTTGAACGGGGGAATGGTGATGCTTCTGCTATTGCAGCTAGGACAGTTAAGGTATTTTAAAGAGAATGTGAATGTTGTGAAGTTGAAAACTAAGAATGTGTTTGTGAGAGCTGAAGAAGTGTGTCACTAATGTGGGATTACCGGTAGTGGCAGTCTGGCTGGTGCAGAGACGTCATGTGCTTTCAGTGGCGACAGTGAGCAGGCTGCGTTGAGTGACAGACAGCACAGGCATGGTGGGCAGGTGGAGGACCACAGGTGGAGCACCTGCGTCGGTGACTCAGCTCTGAACACACTGCCACATGGCTGCGTTAGCCAGGGCTTCTGCCCTCTGATTTGTCTGTGTTCATTCCTCCGCCCTTTACCCATGTGATGGAGACACATTTCCTGCTTCACTTTTGAGAAAACTTATTTTTTGTGAATTTTATTTCCTTTGTGAAAAATTCCATCCTAAAGTCATGAGGAATTTATTGATAGAACATTCAGTAATTAAAGGTTTGGCTTTATATATTTAATTTTAAAATACTGCTCTGTCTTTTTTAATGGTCCTGGTGCTTGAAAATCAACATGGATGACTATGAAACCAAGTTATATAATAAAACAGAAACTACACCTTACAGGAACAAAAGATATGCTAATTCACATTGTAGAATTACCATTATTGAGATTTTGTCTAAATCAATGGCCTTGAAGGCAGACAGCAATAAAGACCATGTGTTCCCACCAGGTAAGAGCTTGCTGGGCTCTAGTGGAGAAGAAAACACATGAGCGCTGTAGTCTTAGGCAGTCGATCCTCTAGGTGGCTGGATGAACTCTTCTCGTGATAGTAGTGAGGATAAACAGTATGTATTCATGACTAGACATCTGGCCAGTGTTATCAGTTAAGGGGTTTCTAAGTTTCTTGTGATTTTTAGATTTGGAGTAGAGTTGAGTAAGCTTGGCAGAATGGAAAGAATTCTGCCAGAGCTGACGAAATACTCATAGGTAGGGCATTTGCTCCTCACGCATAACTTTGGATCCCAAAAACTCAGATAGAAAGCCAGGTGAGTGGCAAATACTTGTAACTGCCATCCTTGGGGGCGAAGAAAGACAGATGCCTGAAGTTCAGCAGCCGATTTTCCTAACAAATCGGTGAGCTCCAAGTTCAGTGAGAAATCCTCTCATAAGGACATCAGCACAGTCAACCTCTGACCTCCATAGCACAAGCACATATACACAGAAATGCATGTTTTCTAATACATACACATGTTCCTGAACATACATAGGCATGCATGAATGCACTCACACATGTGCTCACAAATGCGAGTACACACGCACAAAATGGGGTGCAGGGTGGGGAAGAGAAAATGAAAATGGATATATGGATTCTAGCTTGGCAGCCATCCCCCAGAGTCAGCCACGAGTGCTATCCTGAGCAGTGCATACACTCTCCCAGTTTCCACTGTTCTGAGTCAGGGTCTCATGTAACCCAGGCCAGCACTACGCCCTATGCTTCCTGGTGCTAGAATTAGACCTGCCCGCCATGCCTTCTCTCCAAGTTCTCTGTTGATAAACCAAGCAGGTTGATGTATATGTGTTTATCATGGCCCACTGAGCGTGATTTAAAGCTGCTTTACAATTTAGCATGGGTAAATGAGAGAAGTAAGAAATACTGTCTTAAATAATAAGTGAAGTAAAAAATATTAAGTGCCAAAGGGGTTCTACTTTTTAATTAACTACACCTGTGTTATATGTTATGGTTTGTTACTATCAAAACATTTCAAAATGTGTTAAATTACCTCTCACCTCAGCTATTTATGTATGTGTGATGTTTATAATCATTCAAGAAATTTATATTCAGGAAAACAATTTTATTAACTGTCTAAAACAACTTTTATAATAGAACAACTTTTATAATAGAAGCGTTGATGATTTTATATGGGATTCTGAGAAATGGGTAGATTGGATTGGGAAAAAAACCCATCAATTTAAACTTCTAGTCATCTTGCAAAACTATGTGAGAGAAAAGGTAGCTCCCGAGGGCGTTTCAGAGTAAGAACGGCTCTTATTGCCCATATATGAGACAGGAAGTAATGCGTGTGTGGCACAGCTACTTGATGGATGTGTAGATTTCACTGACCTATTTCCAGGCATTTCATTCTGTAGCGGAGCCTAGCAGATCGATGCTATCTGTCCCTGTCGATCACCGTGGTGGGGGCCTGCTTCCTGTTAACTTCTGAAGGGATGGAGCTGAAAGGCGTCTTTACTCCTCCTCTGCTCTCATAACCATGTGTTAATCTATCTTATGAAACCATGCAAGTACAGACAAGATGAATCGGAATTTCTCTTCTCATCATCCCAGCATCTTAACTGTGTTTTTGAAGGTATGTGATAGTGGAGTGTGAGGATCAGGACACCCAGCAGAGGGACCCAAAGACTCACGAGATGTACCTGAATGTCATGAGGCGCTTCAGCCAAGCCTTGCTCAAGGTACTCAGATGCTGCAACTGACTGGCTTGGGGCTGGTGAGATGGCTGCTCTTCCTGAGGACCTGGGCTCAATTCCCGGCATCCATACAATTCACAGCCGTCTATAGGTTCAGTTCAGGAGATCTGACATCCTATCCTCTTCTAGACCACATGGGCACCAGGCATGCCCACACATGCATTTATGTGTAGGCAAAACACTCAGATAAATAAAAACAAATCTATGTTTCAAGTAAAAAAAGAGATTGATGTCTCTGGTACATGAAAATTTGAAATCCCAAGTTCGGTGTTTATAAATCAATTATTGGAACATAGTTATTCATTTCCTAGTGTGTGTGGCCTCTTTGTTTGATACCCATGGGTGAATCATTACAGTAGGTTTTTTGCTCTTAAATATCTATCTTAAACAGACATTACACTAACCAAACAATGAGTAAATCCCTGCTCCCTTAATTTTACTTTTTCTGTCCTCCTTTTTCATCTAGACTCAAGTAGTCGTTTTCTTGCAGGTCTTTTACCTGACTTGAGTAATGTCTTCCAGGGCCATTTTCTGCTGCTTTTGCTTCTCTAAAGCAGTGTCTATGTCTGGCCAGCCGAGGGCGTAAGAGAAAGAAAAACAGTTGACAGTGCTACCGAACTACTTCCTGATATCTTTTTAGTGATCTGCTGTTAACCTACAGCTTGACAGACACTTTTAGACAAAGCTTGTGTACAGGTCCCAGAGCGGTGTCGGGCTGACTAACAGACGAGCCCTTCATCTTACCCCACCACAGTCTTGCACTCTCTCTGAACTTAAGTGTTTTAAGTGGGATGATGCTATTTTCTCCACTGCGCTTTCCAGGCAGCTGTGAAGAATGAACTAGAAAGTACATAATAGAATATCGTATGAACTGGGAGTTACTGCATGTGAACTAAAACATTGACTCAGCAAATGTTTGCTGCGTTGGGATATTTCGTTTTCAAGGAGATTTCTCCTTGAAGCTCTGGAATCAGGATCTTTTTTAGGAAGTAGAAGCATTTTAGGGTGAATAAACCCTGTCCTGTCACATGGTAATATACACCAACAATTGCTCAGGACCCGGGTCATTTTCTACCCTAATCTGTTGGTTGTGCTCACCCTAGACAGGCAGGTTTCTCGTTACTTCTGAATCAAGATCTTTTGATGGGGATCCCACTGTGAAAGCCGAGCTGATTGTCCTCACTTTGCTCCCTCAGGGTGACAAGTCTGTGAGAGTCATGCGCTCCCTGCTGGCGGCACAGCAGACCTTCGTGGACCGCCTGGTCCATCTGATGAAGGCAGTGCAGCGAGAGAGCGGTAACCGCAAGAAGAAGGTGAGCGGGCCAGCGGCTCTCAAAGTGACGTCCCTCCTACCGTCCTGAGTGCTGGCTGACCAGTGTCTTGTACGGTTGTCACGTTACACAAATGTACATTGTTTGCTTCCATGGTAGGGACAGTTCCTTACATGCTCTGTAGCCTTGAATTCATCCTCCTGCTTCCCTGTCTTGAGTGCTAGGTTTAAAGCCTTGAGCCACTATGCCCGGCTCTAGTAAGTTTGGAACTATTTGTCCCCAAGCATAGTTTCATCTACACTGCATTACTGTCTTTTATCTTAGGATCTTAGTTGTTTAAGATCATTTACATGTACATTTTGAGAAAACGATGGACCAGAGTACCTTGCAGAACCAGTCTGCCTTTAAGTATGCTCTGGCTAGCAGCCGTCTTTCTCGCAAGTGGGAAACAAAATGGCCAGGCATCTCCTCTGCAAATGCTGGGTTTTTTTTCTGGGCCATAACTTTAATGATATGAAGGGTTCACATGGTGTCATCCCTTCTCCTAATCCTGTAAGATAAAAATAGGCGGATATCTCTTGTTGGCTTTTGTCAAAGACCACAGCCCATCTCAGGAGTATAGCTATAGAAGAACAAAGATAAGACAGGAGATGCTGAACTGAGAACTGAACAGAGAGGTGACCAGGAATGTTGTTCATCTGATGAGGGAAGAAAACTGGCAGAGCAGAAATACTTTTTATCAAGTTCGCATTTTCTTTATTGTTTAGAAGAATCATAGACCATGTTCAAATACATTTCTAGTGCCATTTGCCTGTCACCATGGCCTGTCCCCAGAGTTCCCTGGGTGAGAAGCAGACCCTAGTGGGTCCCTAGTAGTGGGCGTGTCTGTAGCTTGGATCTTTGATCTTATCAGCCATTCTCTGACTAGTCTGATGAGATTTGGGGTGAAACGTAAGGACGAAGGTAAGAACAGCAAGACTTGGACTCTTCAGACACTGGTCCACACCAGCCGTCTGCTCAGATTCTGAAATCTGTGTTCTATCCCAGTATGTCTATCAGTTTATGAAAGTGAGAGTCAGAGGTAGTGGGTAGGTAGCAGCTTCCTCCAAATTAATTACATTTTCCTCTTAAATATTTAAAAGATGCACTGGGGTAGCATGATGGAATACTTGGCTAATATTTGGTCATGCAAAATTAAGCATCAAATACAATGACCCTTCTCTGTGGCTTCGTAAAAGCTTTGGACAAAGAAATTGAACCTTTGAGTTCCACTTGAATGTATATCTTGGCTCTTCCTCAGCTGCAGTAAGAAAGTGCATTTTCTGTCACTCTTGAAGGAGTCTAGCTTTTCATAAGGAGGTGCTTCTTGAAGGCATGCTGTTGCTATTTGCAAAGTGGATTATTTAAAAATGATTGTTGCTTACATATATACTCTGCTTCATGTTCCAGTGAAATATATATACATATATATATACACATATATATGTATATATATATACACATCTTCATAGTCTTTCTTATATGTAAACATTTTTAGCTCTAGTAGAATTATATCACTTCCCTCTTCCCTTGCCTCCCTCTAGGCTCTCCCAGTTACCCTCCCTTGATCCCCCTCATACATACCCCTGCACTCATACACATACACATACACACACACATATCTCTCTGGCGGTGTGTATAGGGATGACCACACTGCATTGGACAAAACCAATGAGGGGGCTCATTCTCTTCTCCCAACAATAAATAATTAATTGCCTGTAGTTGTGTGTCGGCCTGGGACCTTATGACCTTGGTTTTTACCATCTATGTTAGCATATCCCTTGATCTTGGTACAGTTTCTGTCATATTTATACAACCATTTCTAGGACAGACTGTTTTGCAGATGACTCCCTGGAGTCACAGTTCTAGTTATAGAGGCAGTGAGACCTGGGAGACTGGAGCTGATAAAGGATGCAGATTCAAGTCTCATGCAATGACCAACTTCATTCAGAGCCTCAGACAACGTATACTCTGAGAGTTGAGAAGGTCACATGAGTGAAGTTCTCAGGATTTCAAGCTGTATGCAATCACAACAATAAGTAGCATGTGGCAAAAACATGATTTTTCCATAGAGACATAATTGAACAGCAATAAGAAGCAATAATGAATAATGTGAAGTAAACTCACTCATATCCGCTACACCTGGAGGAATATAGAACACATTCAGAGAGCAATTCCTTGATTTGAAGGAAGTGAGCTCACAGGTGTCTTGCCTCGTTTGCTCGATGTTTTCTCCCAACTCTCTCATGTGAGTCTACTCCCGGACTGTTCCAACACAACTCTCTCGTGTGAGTCTACTCCCGGACTGTTCCAACACAACTCTCTCGTGTGAGTCTACTCCCGGACTGTTCCAACACAACTCTCTCGTGTGAGTCTACTCCCGGACTGTTCCAACACAACTCTCTCGTGTGAGTCTACTCCCGGACTGTTCCAACACAACTCTCTCATGGGAGTCTACTCCCGGACTTTTCCAACACAACTCTCTCATGGGAGTCTACTCCCGGACTGTTCCAACACAACTCTCTCATGGGAGTCTACTCCCGGACTGTTCCAACACAACTCTCTCATGGGAGTCTACTCCCGGACTGTTCCAACACAACTCTCTCATGGGAGTCTACTCCCGGACTGTTCCAACACAACTCTCTCATGTGAGTCTACTCCCGGACTGTTCCAACACAACTCTCTCATGGGAGTCTACTCCCGGACTGTTCCAACACCTGCTGTTGGCCCTCACACTTCTTTTATCCCCTTTTCTGCTGCATTCACTGAGCCACAAATGCAGCAGCTCTGGTGTACACGTTTCCGTCGGGGCTGGGCTCCCCACAGTCAGTTGAGCACCACATTGTGTCCAGTTGGGATTTTCTGGAAAGGGAAGCTTTGACGAGGGGTGGTTTTATCCGTGGGCATAAGGAGAAGATTTGAGATGTAGCAAGGAATTATGCTGGCCTAGCAAAGTGGAGATAGTAGATCATTTTCTATTTTTCAATGTGGATGACCTCACTATTCCCAGGAAGTTGGTTAGGTAAGTACAGCCTGGTTGCTGGCCTCTGGAGTCAGATTGGACGACAATTGTTGCTGCTCATGGGTGAGCGCAGCTTCATGGACCCCTGTGCACGTCTTGCCATGCTGGCAGTTGTGCTGCCGAGCTGTTACAGTGGGGCAGGAGCTGCCTAACTGCTCCCCTCCCTTGGCAGCTTGCATTGTAGTTCTTGGAAACATGAAAGCTAGGCCTCAGGAAAGAGCTTTTAGATCAGATCCAGCCTCAAGGTGAGTCCCGTGTCCTAAGTGTGTGCTGTCTCCAGCAGTAGGGGCAGAGAACAGCGAGAATGTATGCCAAACCTCTAGGGACCTCCTCCCCCTCCTCCTCCTCCTTTTTACTTACTCACTTCACATCCCGCTCACTGCTCCTCCTCAGACACCCCCTCCCACAATCCTTCCCCCATATCCCCCTCCCTTTCTCCTCTGAGTGGGTGGGGCCCCCTGGGTATCCCCCGACAATGGCACTTCAAGTCTCTGTGAGGCTAGGCGTTTCCTCTTACACTGAGGCCAGACAAGGCAGTCCAGCTAGAAGAACATATCCCACATACAGATTTTGGGATAGCCTGTTCCTAGTTGTTCGGGACCCACATGAAGACCAAACTGCACATCCACTACATATGAGCAGGGAGTCCGAGGGTCCAGCCCTGTTTGTCCTTTGGTTAGTGGTTCTGACTGAGAGCCCCAAGGGTTCAGGTTAGTTGACTCTGTTGGTCTTAGGAACCATATTCTTTTATATTTAGCTAAAATTACACACAATATATAAGTAAAAGCACATTTACATAAACATGGGTATGTGTGTGTGTGTCTGTCTGTCTGTCTTAAAAGACATTAAGTACCCTGGTCTGACAGTGCTCCCTACAAGAGCCATAGACTAACAGAACCTCCAGAAGCAGACATAAGAAACTGCCTTGTGAAGGATGAGGGTTGATCTAGTGACTTCCTTGGTTGTCTTTTGGGTGGAGGGCAGGCCCTCATTGCTGTAGTTTTTCAGATGTTTTTTTGTGCTTGGCAAATGTTAATAGAATCAGTTTTATGTTAATAGAATCAGTTTTATGCCAGTATTATATGCTTGGGAATGATTCTTTCATGTCCACCTCATTACTCCTTTCTAATTTATTCTAGAATGAGAGACTTCAGGCATTGCTTGGAGATAATGAAAAAATGAACTTATCAGATGTAGAGCTGATCCCATTGCCACTAGAGCCACAGGTGAAAATAAAGGGAATCATCCCGGAAACAGCTACACTGTTCAAGGTAAGCGTGTTGGGTCTCCACTGTGTGTGGTCATCGGAGCCCAGTGTTTAGAGTCAGAGCAGAAGTACCACCTTTAGAGTGTTATGCCTGTGTGCATGCATGTATACTGCCTGGGTACCTGATGCTGTCAGGTTTAGGAGGTGGTAGATTCTCTGGAACCTGAGTTGAAGATGGTTGTGAACCACCATGAAGGTGCTGGGAATTGAACCTGAGTCCTCTATAAGAGAAACAAGTGTTCATAACTACTGAGATCTTTCTGGCCTGGTATTATATTTTAAGATCTTCTGTGTTACAAATATAGAGACATTTCTAATGAAAATATGTCATATTTTTTATCTCCAGAACTTTTATTTTTAATACTTACTTCTTTAAACAGTTGTTAGAGCCACAATTACTTTTATTCATATATACTTTAAGGGTAAATTTCAAGACTTACATTGTATATTCTGTACATAAGATCAAATGTCTAGCTATTTTACTATTTTTTTAAACATATCTCAGCCCAATACTCATCCTATATACTTTATAGTTTTGTTACATTTTTAGGTAGCAGTTCTCTTTACTCTTTTTTTTTTTTTAAACTTTTCATGGATGCTCTGTGAGTTTCACATCATGTCCCACAGTCCTCCTCATCTCCCGTCCCTCATATCTGCCTTTTTGCCCTTGCAGCCTCCCCACCGCAAATAAAAAAAGTTAAATAACAGTAAAATCACAAAACAGAAAAATCTCATCCTGGAAGTTATCGTATTTCATGGTGTGTCCCACAGTATAGTCCTCTGTCCACACATCTGCCAATGTTCATTGCAATGAGTCATTGGTCTGTGTCCAGATTTCTGGCTTCTGTGACACCATCAATGTTGGATCCTCACCTGGCCTCCTCCTAATTATCCTGTTGTTGCCCTGCGTTGTGGAGACCCTGAAGCTTTGGATCAGCTAGACTGGCTCTTTCACAAGTTCCATTTGTAGATGATACAGATGTTGGGGAGCCCTGGATCTGGACCATGGGGTAGCCACACTTGTCGGCACACGAGCTCTTCCGTATGCACACCACCAGGGCGAGCTGTCCAACACTGCTTCTGCTGGGTCACCCACTGCTGCCCTTGGAGGGAGGGTCCGCTCTCCCGCTCTCACGCCCTCAGGGACAGCTCACCTGCACCCACTTGTCCAGCGCTGGCTCCTTTATGCTGCCCAGTGCATGGTCTACTCTCCCAAGTGCCGCAGCTTAGCCTGTGAGGGGCTGAACCAACTCTCACAACTTCAGGACTGGCTCACCCAGCTTCTCTGTCAGGGCCAGCTGCACGGTGTCGCTGAGGTGAGGTACAGAGCCCACTCTCCCAAGTGCTACAGCCAGTGAGGGGTCAGGGCTAGCTAGCTCTCAGGAGCTCACGCACTCAGGGCCTGCTCTCCCAACTACCTAGGTGGTGAGGGGACGGGGGAAGGCATCGCCCCGTTCACGGAGGCCATTTCACAGCAGGTGAGTGGCCAGTGTCAGGGGCTGGCTCTCCTTCACTGTCCTCAGGGTGACCTCACCAAGACCACCAGGGCCAGCACTGCTCTGCTGTGTGGGCAAGTCGCATGGGCCACTCTCCTGAGTGCTGCCACCAGTGAGAGGTGGAGCCAGCTCTTCAGTGAGGGGTGGTGTCAGTTCTGCACAGTCCCCAGACACCCATGTGGTCCCCAACAGTTGCCCTGACCAGGTACATCCCCATGTTCTCCAGTGGTACTGTGAGCCACAGACATTTGACACCGACCCCTGCAGCTGTGTAGCCACAGACTGATATAGCCCTCAGTGGCAGCTTGGGCTTGGACCTCACCGTGGCCCCAGGTAGCAGGACTGACCACTCACAACAGGCTACTCCTCTCGAGGTTCTGGTTTGATCTCCATGATGCACAAACTGCTCCCCTTGTCTTTATCTCCCTTCAGACCACCACATACCTGCACATTGTGGTGGCTCCTAGTGCACACTGGCCGCAGGCTGCCAGTCCCCTGGGTGACATCCTCCGCCCACACCGCACAGCATGGCATGGTGACAAGTGGGTACCTTCAGCCTGTCTGTGCCACGCATGCGCCAGAGGGCAGATCTGTGGACTGCATGGTGCTCCGCATGGTGCTCCACAGGTCTTTCTTCCCTCCTCCTGAGCTGCACTGCACGGTGGTAGGCGGGGCTCTGTGTGTCTGTGACCCTCCCATGCCGTGGGGCAGAGGACAGGTCTGTGGGCATCTTTCCTTGCCCACATCATGGCATGGATGAACTCAGGTGTCTGTCTTCCCCTCCTGCTCTGGACTGCTGGGATTTGATTTGATTTTTGTATGTCCTCGGTGTAAGACAGCTTTGTCCCCCAAGCCAGGCATCAGTCTAGGATCAACAAGCGACTGCCACCTGCTCTGCCCTGACCGGTCTAAGCAGCAGCTCTCTTTATTCTTAAGCAGTGCGCAGATGTTCTTTTCACTGTCTACTGACTGTACAGGTAGAAATTAAATCAGGCTAGTCAGGCTTCGTGCAGGATGATCAGGGAGAGACACCATGGTTAAAGTGATTCTAGGAGCAGACAGCATAACCTCACTGACATCCTCTTACATCAAGGAAGGAAGGACTTGGAGACCCTGACTTTCTTATTCATCCCCAAGATCTAAATAACTTTAAAAGTCCCACAGTCTTTACATATTAAAATTTCAATTCCTTTAAAAATATCCAATTTCTTTTAAAATCCAAAGTCTTTTTACAATTAGAAGTCTTTTAACTGTGGGCTCCACTAAAATACTTTCTTCCTTCGAGAGGGAAAACTATCAGGGCACAGTCACAATCAAAACAAAATCAAAAACTCCAACCGTCCAATATCTGGGATCCATTCATGATCTTCCGGGCTCCTCCAAGGGCCTGGGTCACTTCTCCAGCTCTGCCCTTTGTAGCACATACCTTGTCTTCTAGGCTCCAGCTGTCTGTACTCCACTGCTGCTGCTGTTCTTGGCGATCCTCCCATGGTACTGTCATCTCCCAAACACTGATGTCTTCTGCTGCAACTAGGCTTCACCAATAACCTCTCATAGGCTCTCTTCATGGTGCCAAGCCTCAACTCCTTTGCATGACCCCTTCAGTCCTGGGCCATCAATTGCAGCTGAGACTGCACCTTCACCAGTGACCTTCCATGGCCTCACAGTGCTGAGCCTCAGCTGCTCTTCATGACCCCTTCATGCCTTCAAAACCAGTACCACCTGGGTGACTCTTACACAGTACCAAGTCCAGCCACAGCACAAAATACAACTGTGGCTATCTCTGGAACAAAACCTCTGTGCTCTAGAAAACATTTCCCAGAAGACTTCACCTCAATGATGCTGGTCTCTTCTTAATCACCAATAATTTCTTAGCTCCAGCTAACCAGCATCAATAGTCCCAGTAATGCAAAAGTTTCGCTTTAGTAGTTCTGGTATCTTGATAATCACAGCTGATTCTTCAGCCCCAGCTAACCAAAACCACAGCATCTTCAGAATCAAAATAGCAACAGCCCTGATAAGAGTCTTTAATCTTCCCTCTGAAATTTCAAAGCCAGGCCTCCATCTTTTCTGCACTGTTCTCAACATTATCTTCCAAGCTCCTGGAAAACATCCCACAGAGCTCTTAACATTCCAGTGGCTCTTCTAGCAAAAAGTTCCAAAGTTCTTCCACGGTCCTCCCCCAAAACATGGTCAGGTTGTTACAGGAATACCCCACTATGCTTTTACCAATTTGTCTTAGGGTTTCTATTCCTGCACAAACATCATCTCCAAGAAGCAAGTTTGGGAGGAAAGGGTTTATTTAGCTTACACTTCCACACTGCTGTTCATCACCAAAGGAAGTCAGGACTGGAACTCAAGCAGGTCAGGAAGCAGGAGCTGATGCAGAGGCCATGGAGGGGTGTTCCTTACTGGCTTGCTTCCTCTGCCTTGCTTAGCCTGCTCTCTTATAGAACCCAAGACTAGCAGCCCACAGATGGCACCACCCACAAGGAGCCCTCCCACCCTCGATCACTCATTGAGAAAATGCCCCACAGCTGGATCTCATGGAGGCGCTTCCTGACCTGAGGCTCCTTTCTCTGTGATAGCTCCAGCCTGGGTCAAGATGACACACAGCCAGCCAGCGCACTTGTCCACTCGACTGTACTCCCTCTGAGATTCTTTTCCTATTGCTGTTTCGGTGCTTTCTCGTTTAGATTGGTTATAAACCTCATACATTAGATCATACTCACTTATTTGTTGCATTATAAACCTCTTCTTATTTTCATTTTGTGTATTTTTCCTCTCGGTAATGAGGATCCATAGACTCTCTCAGAAAGATCTTCTGACCAGCTGTCTCCACTGTGGTGCTCTTCGGGTGCCTTTGATGTGAGGTGTTGCATAATTCTCCCATTTAAGGTTTGATTCATGTTGATTTAAGCATATGCTAACCTAGTCTAGACGTTTTACATAACCAAGAGAAAATTCTGAAGGAAAGCAAATAATTATTTCTGAATAAGGTTCAAAGATATTTGCAATCTCAACTTAAAATGATATTGAGTTTCAAAGATACAGACTTAATGGTACATAATTGCCATTAAAACCTAGCATTCTTAACTTTGATCTCCCTGTTTTGGAATGCTGTTCCTTCACCTTGTTTCAGTAGGACACTGGCACCAAAACAACATGGTGAACATGTATCTAGAGTCAGCTCTATGTCAGGCACCACAGGTGTCAGGCTTGGGTCCCGAGGTTTCCTGCTGTTTTAGTAGAGGGGTGATCTTGGTTCACAGAGGAGGAAACAGCTTGAAGACTCCACCGGTCACTCTGCTGCTACTGGACAGCACTGCATTCCTGTGCATTCTGGTCCGATTCCAAAACCAGACTGTTGCCTCACTCACAGTTCTTGCATAGTACCCTGCTTTTCTTTCTAACAGCCAGGTCATTGCCTAAGGTCCTGTGTATTTGTGTGGGTAGCTGAGAGGTGACATTTCCTTCTGTATGTGTTAGAACTTCATTCATTCACTGTCATGAGTTTTCAGTCTGTGTCTTTCTTTTGCAGAGTGCTCTCATGCCTGCCCAGCTGTTCTTTAAGACAGAAGATGGAGGCAAATACCCAGTTATTTTCAAGCATGGAGACGACTTGCGTCAAGATCAGCTTATTCTTCAGATCATCTCCCTCATGGATAAGGTGAACACAAGTCTGTGTTGGCAGGGTCGTCGCCCCACTTTAGAACCGCATTTTATCATGTCCATGCTCACTGACCCAGAAGCACTTGTGTCATTTACTTGCAATGCTACAAAGCTCAGCAGTCCCCACTTGACCTTGACCAAGCTTATTTTTGTTACTGCTAAGTGCCTCTACTGGCAAGTAGGATTGCATATGTCCATACAACATTTTTTCTCCAAAGTTTCACGGTGTTGTCAGATCTACTGAGTTAGATTTCTGCTAAATGCCATTCCTGTCTCCAGCTTTACAGAAACCTAGTTCCCTGTCTTTGTTTCCGCCTTTCATGGCACTTTCTGTCGCAGAAGGTGAGCATTAGGAATAATGGTGATGTTTATTGACAGAGGAGAACATACTCAAAATAGATAAGCCATGTCTTACCACTCAAACAGATGAGCTCATTCTAACACTGAGAGTTAATGAGTTCCCCTTAAGATTGTTCCTGTGCCTTTATTGTATGACTGTGCAGCAGTATGTGTCCACGAACCTGCTTCCGAGGGCCACAACATTCATTTCATGTGTTTTATCTTTCACTCAAAGCTATTACGGAAAGAAAATCTGGATTTGAAATTGACCCCTTACAAGGTGTTAGCCACTAGTACAAAACATGGTGAGTTCCTTTTGCATCATGATCGCCTTCAGATTCCGGTCAGTAACTTTGCCTTTTAAATTGAAAAATCATTAAGAAAGTTAGACCATGAACGAGCTTATTCAGAGAACTGAAGACTATATACCCAGTTGTCCTTCCCATCTTCCTGCTCACCACCCTCACCCCCAGCCCTCCTCCCTTGTCCTGCCATGTCCCCTTCTCTTTGTTTTCACCCATTTTGTTCATTTCCTCCATCTTCTTCCATTCCCTGAGTCTTGAGTCTTCCCTGCCCCACTTCCCCCCTCTCTGTTCTTTACAGTGATACAGGAGTGTGTTTGTAATTGAAAAAAGTTGCCTAGTAATTCTGTGACCAGCATAAAGTTAGCACAGTGGCCACAGGTCTTGCTCTGCAAACAGAAGAGTGTAAGGCTACAGGGCAAGGTATGCCCATCAGAGCCTTGGCTTCCCTGGCTGGCGAGCCCAGGAGGAGTGCAGGGCATTGGCCTTCTTGATGCGCCTAGGTGTGGTGAGTGGGATGTCTAATGTATTAATGTTTCTTTCCATGTAGGCTTCATGCAGTTCATCCAGTCAGTTCCTGTCGCCGAAGTTCTTGACACAGAGGGAAGCATTCAGGTAATGTTGTCATTATGTAGAACTCACAGCTGACGAAGGAGGACTCTGTTACAACTCAGGTCTCCTTTTTCCCTTATTTCTGCAAGTCTTTGTTTTCTTCAGACATAAGAATTCTTTGTAGTTGGAAGTTATGCTTTTAGTATATGGCACATAACAGGCTCAGTGTCTATAAACACATAAACTAGATCTCACCCTCCCCCATACAACATACTAACTAAAGCTTATAGCTGTATTTTGCTCCAAAATGCAGATATACTATAATTTATTTAGCCATTAATTGATGAACATTTTTAGTTATTTTCAGTGTTCATTCTTAAAACAAGTTTACACCAAAATTTTTCCTCAAACATCCTTTGTATGGTTGTGCCCATATTGTGGCAAATTTTGAATCCGGGGAATTTTTTCTATTTTTTTTTTTCTTTTTGGAGGTCTTGTGGGGGGAATTATGCTTATTTCATCCCCTTAAAAGAAAAAATTGTCTTCCATATCACTTTGCCATTTTTCCAACCGATCCTGCTCTGTGCCCTCTCCCTGTAGCCACAACAGTCATGTATCTCTGTGGTCCCTTAGCTATCAGACTGTGCTTGTCCGTGATGCTGTTGCTCGTGCCTTTGATGACAGTTGGCCTAAGTACAGATTCCCTCTGCTGAGCCCATCCACAGCTGGTGTTTGTAGGTAGCTCAGCAGCTCATGTGTCATTTAGTTTCAGATTCTATTGAATTTAAAGGTTGCGTTCACAATAGTTTTACCTTTTCTATCTCCACTCCTGAGAACATAGCAGTGCCTGTCAGGAAGATCTGGCATGCTCCTCACAATGTCATTTCTAGCTTTTGGAATCTCAGTGTAACTTTCCTCTGTCTTTTCTTGATTGAGTACAAGGTTGAGCATTTGAAGATAGATGCTTGTAGTAGTCCTTCCGAGAAGTGCTCCTTCACTTTGCAGCGTTCCTCTGGGGTTGTTTGCATTTTGATCAATGTGTATGAATCGTCCACTTATTCTAGATACAGATCTTTCCACACGTTCATATCATGTCAGAAAGGTGAAAACAGAAGCCTGGGCCTCAAGTGTGCTATTGAATTTCCAAGTTATACTGTGTGTTTAAGGCTCCCACTGGCCATTACTCGTGATTGGGTAATGCCTAACGCGTTTAAATGTGTTAATCTGTAAACTTGCATATCATATCTTTTGTAAACTTGCATATCATATCTTTGCAGAACTTTTTCAGGAAATATGCCCCAAGTGAGACTGGACCCAATGGCATCAGTGCAGAGGTCATGGACACTTATGTTAAAAGCTGTGGTAAGTGCTTTGGGCTGTTGGTTTTCTGTGGGTGTATATGAGTAAAGAGAAGCAGGCCACGTGGATGTTGCTGTATTAATTCATAATTGCAGCGTGTTAAGAGCTAAACGTTTTATAAGAGAAAAAGTAAAAGGTGTAGGTGGTAAAAGGAATCCGTGGACTTTTGAAATGGTAGTGGTGACATCTGCTGTTAGTCACGGTGGGCGCAGGCTCTCTCACTCAGCTCACTGCTCTCCCATGTAGGAGCTGGTTAGTTCCCACTGAAGACCTTCTGTTTTGAACCTTTATCATTAGCTAAAGGATGTGGAAAACGTCAGTCAGGAATACTAGTCTCATTAATGCTAGGCAGATCTAACAGCTCTGCTTGGAGAGCGACTCTCGTGGCCTTTAAAGCTGTTTGTTCTGGAAGGAAGTAGACCATGCTGTGGTATTTTATAGTTTCCTGACACGTGTGTCAATCACCATGCAGCTTGTATTCATGAACACTAATTTTCTTTCCTTTAAGGTATTAATGATACTTTTAAAAGAGAGATTAAAAAGAGATGATACTAAGCTGGAGTATTGGCCAAATAAGCTAGTTGTACATTATGGGGTGATTGACAGTTTACCTTATATGTATTTATTTAGATAGTCACCTGTAGCATATCAATTTCAATGACAAGTTCTAAATGAGTATTTCAGCTACGGTTCATGAAGCTTAAGTTCCAAAAAAAAAAAAAACCTAATAATTTGAGAAAAATTCTTGAAGATATGTTGTTGTTCAAATACCAATTTCTCTAGTGTTGAGGATATCACAGAGCGAGGGGGTCTGCAGCTTCCTTAAGTTGGTGGGGAAATTGGAGACAATAAAAACCACATAGAAATTAAAATAGCACGTATCACTCTTATGGTCAGCGTGCAACCTAAGTGCTGAGTGTATCTTTCCCAACTGATTGTTTTCCAGCTGGGTACTGTGTGATTACGTACATTCTTGGCGTTGGAGACCGGCACCTGGATAACCTTTTGTTAACAAAAACAGGTAACAAGTCAGTAGAAGATATATTCTGTAGTGGCAATTTTTCTTTTATTCTGGAATCAACCTATTAACAAAATAATTTGCACAATTATTGGTAAAATATAGGTCCTCTTAAACTTTCTAATTCATTCCATTTCTCTGTGTGTGTGTGTGTGTGTGTGTGTGTGTGTGTGGTTGTACATGTGCCACAGTGTATGTATGGATGTCAGAGGACAACTGTCAAGAACCAGTTCTCTGCCTGGGGATCCAGTGAAGTCGCTGGGCCCACGGGGAACGTGCCTTTAACTGCTGAGCCATCTCACTGACCCAAGATTTTCCTTAAGTCCCTAAAATGGGGCTCTGGAAGGACCCTTAGGGGAAGCCCCACCTGAGGAAGAGCAGGTTCGCAGGGAGCCTCTGCATGTGGAGCCTCTGTGTGGAGAGCAGGTGTGGGTAGCCAGACCCTTAGGAGCATCTCGGGCTAAGTTGTTCCCTCTCCTGCTCCTGCCCATTTCCTCACGTTGGCAACTGTCTCAGGGTTTTCTCTCCCCACGGAGGACAAGGGATAGCCATTCCTTTCCCGTCTACATGACAACTTACTAACCCATTTGTTTGATCTTAGAAGTTTTTTCCTTCCTCAGCCTCCAGATTCCAGGTTCTACCGCCCACCTGACCTTAGCCCCGATCCTTACATGGAGTTTCTGAGCCTGCAGCTCTGGAGGTCACTCTGTCCATCGCTTCAGCTTGGCATAGCCTCTTATGCCAGCTGCTGCCTCCTGGGAGACCTCCCTGCAGCCTTGCTCTCCTCCCTTCCCATCAGCAGGTAGTAGCCCAGTCCCCGAAGCCTGCTCCTGGCTCCAGCTCAGGCTTCCCCCTTGAAAGCAGGTCTGTTCCTCACCCCCAGGACCTGTCATGAACATGCCAGCTCTGCGTTTTCACCGTCTCCTACTGAAGCCACCAACATAGAATCTCCCACGCTCATCTCTGTCTTGTTAAATCACTGCTGCCGCAAGGCGAGTACCCTCTTTCCAGCAAATTCTATGCTCAAGTCTTTGTAGGGCACGCTTTGATTATTTAGGATGTCCTTCGCAAACCTGCAGTTGTCCGACATCTGCCTTGTCCTCTTCACTTTGTCTTTTTGATGTTGGTTGAAGGTGTTTATTTATGTCAGCAGATATGTTTTAAGTACCTGCTAGATGCAGGGGTCCTTACTGAACGCTCATTAATCATCCCCAGTCAGGGTGCGAGGCCTGTGGGAACAGGGGCCTTGTCTGTCTGCTAGCAGCATGCCTGTAAAGCTGCAGGCGCACTTAGCTAAGAGAACAGGAAGGCAGGCTGGAGCAACGAAGTTAATCATCTCTGTTCTTCCATGCAGTCCTTTCTTTAATAAGTAATCAAAGTTTCATTAGTCTTTGACAGAAACTAGGTTTTCAAATTGCTATTTAAAGCCATCTTTTCTTATAGGAAGATATTTTTCTGCCTTTTAGCATTCCTCCAATTATGATTATAATGGAACAGTTGAATGTAGTCTGACCATTTATTAATATACTAAACCCTGCTAACTCACACACTGTAGTCAGATTTCACATACTCATTTTGAATTATTGCATGTGAAACTTATTTGTGTCTTGGCTGCCACGTTCCTGTCAAGGCCAGATGGTGTCTCGAGTAGACAAGCCCAAAGGACACTATCTGGTTGTCACAGAGGCTCTTGGCTAATGTAAACTTCCATGATGTGTTTGAGAGTGTTCTCAGGTAGAAGTTCTCCTGTTTCTTCTTTAGAAATCTTCCAGAACTCTGGCGATCCCAGCACTCCTGGCTTGGGCTGGTTTATAGCCATGTGCTGTGCTAGGCAACACTGCACCACGTGATGCTTATCTTTGTGCAGTGCAAGGCAACACTTATGCTTATCTCTGGGTTTGTTAACGTGATGCTTATCTCTGGGTTTGTTTTTTTAATGTAATTTTTGTTTTTGGTATTTTTTTTGTCTTACTGATTTTCTGTTTTTTGTCTCTTGAAAAAAAATGAGAGAGGAAAACATGAATTTGGGTGGGTAGGAATGTAAGGAGAAAAGAGGACTCGGGGAAAAAAGAGTATGATATGTCAAAATATGAAAAGACTTAGTTAATAATAAAGAAATACAAAAAACCCCTAGAAGAAAACTCAGAGAAAGAAACTTGAAATAAAATAAAATAGCAGGTTTTGGTGATATATTATACCTTTTCCTGTTACATTGTGTGAAGTGATCTCTCTGGTATGTGTTAATTTTAAAAATTAATTTGTAGAGAACCATTGCCTGCTTGATTGGGTTTTGTTTGTGTGTTTTACTTTAATTAATTATCTTATTTATTTATTGGCCTAAGTTTCAGTGGTCTAGAAATCAGATTGTAAATTTTTACAGTTTTGAGCCTGTATCAGTTTCCACCAGAAAGTGCTTCAAGACTGCCTCGAGGTACCAGACTTCTATGAAATGTGAATGAAGAACATTATATTTCTTTCTAAGGACTAGTATTGATTTGTTTGCTTTTTCTTTTTTTATTCATCTGTCCAGAAATTATTTTATCCAGCTACATTGTGAAGTAAGCATTTTTAAGTCTTCCTTATTGGAGAAATTAATTAAAAAATAAATATAGGCAAAGATAAGTCTAGCTGAGCATGGTAAGTCACACCTCTGCTCCCAGCACTGGGAAGACTAAGGCAAGGCCAGCGGCCTGACTGCAGAGTAAGTGCCAACCCAGACTGCTCGACAGCAAGACCCTGTCTTAATTAATTAATTAACTAGTTGATTAATAAAAAAATATTTAAAACGAAAACCACAGCACTTCTTTCAAAATTGACAGGGAATGGTTGGTAATATTTCAAGTCCGTTTCACGTTATGTTATCTATAAAAATGTCGTAGCTGAGTCTTAACAAAGTGAATTCTGACCATTAGTTCACTGCAGGAAGTGTATTTCACTTCTTTTATTCTAAAATGCCTCGTTTTGATCCTCTAGCCGTGTTTATTTTGGTCTGTTATGCCCTGAACACGGATCTCATACCATATTAGAAGTTCAGAACTTTGGGTTCTCTATGTAGCTGCTGTCTCTCAACAACCGATGCAGAATATCTTTCTGCTTCTGTTCTCATTGCCAGCACAGCTAAGGTCAGGGGATGCTCTGCCAATGACAGTGGCTATGCTGTGCACAGTCAGAGGTGCCCTGTCATGCAATGTGAGAGGACAGAGGCTCCATATACAGTTCACAGATGCGAATATAGATGGACCAGGGCAGAACTGGCTGTGGACTCTAGGCATGTGGAAATAGGTGCCTCACTTAAAGTGGAAAACTAAACGTATGTTTAAAGGCAGTGTGCTGAAGCCAAGAGTCTGAGTTGAGATTCATCCCTAAATTTCATTTCTTGGTTTGAGTACTTTTAACTTGTGTGCTGTTTCCTTAGCTGTGCAGCAGGGGTCGCCGTGTATCCACCATTAAATTGAAGGCTTTCTCAGAAGACCTTGTAGTCAATTATAAGGAGGGCTTTTGGGTTTTGTTTTTTTGGTTTTTTTTTTTTTTTGGTTTGGTATTTTGTTTTGTTTTAATGGGTTGGAATAGAGTTTCACTTGTTACTGAATTAGTATACTATCCTGGAGATAGCAGGAAGCTAGAAATTTAAACTGGCATGAGATTGAAAAGAGGATTTTTGTTATTCAGAGTTGATGTCTGTGGATGAAACCATAGTTTAGTCAGGGTGACCAGTCATGGTAGGACTTGTTGTAGTTGTTGATCTATTGCTCTGATGAAACACCATGACCAAAGCAGCTCTTAGAAAAGAAAGCATTTAAATTGGGGCTTGCTTATAGTTTCAAAGGGTTTTAGTCTGTAGCCCTCGTGGCAGGGAGCGGGGTGGCAGGCGGCAAGGCACTGTAGCCGAGAGCTTACTACATCTTGATCTGCAGGCAGCAGAGAGAGAGGGGGCCTGACGGGACTTTTGAAACTTCAAAGCCCATCCACGGGGACACACCTTCCCCAACAAGGCCACTTTTCAGACAGTTCTACTAACTGGGGACCCAAGTATTCAAACATGAGTCTGTGTGAGAAATTCTCATTACACCACCTAAATTAAATGCAACTTGAATTTACAAGCATTTCAATGAATCGTTTTTATTTCTTAAAACTAGAAGCAAGTAATCAAAGTGACTGAGAGAGCTCCTTTGTTGCTTATGATAGATACATAATGTAGTAAAACCACAGAGACGAACCCTGGATGCTAGGGACCTTGCTAAATGGGAAAGTGCTTCTAGGTTCTCAAATAACCTGTCCACTTCTGAGTAGCCAGAGGCGCTTGTATCTGTTTCAGATCTTCAAAGTGACCTGCTTTGAGGCTTCTGTCAGAAAGCGAAGTTAACACTGGTCACTGCTGACCTAAAGGGACACTTATTCAGAACATCTCCTGTCCTGGTCTTCTTTATTATTCTTTAGTTTTATGTGTACTTAGCTTTGTTAAAATATCTGAAAAAAAAAATCTAACATAACAGTGCAGATATCGGTTTCTGAAGTAAGCCTCAGGACTCTGGGCTACTTAACCTGGTCTGTGCCTCTTAGCTAGACACAGTAAGCCTAGAACCTTGTGTTTGTGTGTTTGTGTGAGAAGGTCATGTGACCCACGTGTGCTGGTGTTGTGAACACTGTGGTCTTCCCTCAGAGGTGAGCTATGTTCTGACTGGGCTAAGAATGTTCTTTTGGCTCATACTTTTAAAAATAAGAAATTATCTAATATATTTCTTATTTCCTTTTATCTGCTGCATTTTTTTTGAATGATGCTTCAACAAGAGCTTGATGGCTTATGAGAAAATGATTTAATCTGATTATTGATTTAGTGTGATAGTTTCTGTGTATCAGATAAAGTACACTTGGATATTTCAAAACAAGTAGAGTGTTTAATTTTCCATTTTGGGGGTACAGTCTGATTTTAAGGTTATTTTTTTTTTCTGGAGTGGAACATGATTGTGGAGTCAGGTGTGCTATTCTTGTTACCCCTGGTTTCCTTAGTGTAATCTTGTTGCTTCTCAGAAGAAGCTCATCTTAAGTTGAAGGGGAAATGATTAGCAGATAATTGGGCTGTCTGTGCTGATTTGGATTCATATATCCAGCCCTTTGTTAGGAAGCCATTACTGTAAAAGTGGTTCCTTAGCTTGAGCTGTGTGTACGACTCCGTTTAACAAGTAGCACTGGTATTGCTACATTGGCTGTGGTGGACATGCAGCTGGCCTGAGTCTGCAGTTCTCTACAGTGGTGTCGCTTTGGGCTACATTTTTGTTTCTGAGTTTACTGATAGAACAACCAGAAAGGTATAGCCAAATAGGAAAGAAATAAAGAAATTAAGGGTAAATTATGAAATGGTTGTCTACAGAAAGAAGCTGAAGTAACTATGGAGTAGGGCGAGAGAGGCAGCCCTAGAGTTGGGATTATACAAGATCTTAGGTTAGAATTCTCAGAGCAGGGAACCACAGAAGGTGGACAGGGAGCGGGATGTCATGCAGGGTGGGACAAAGTGAAAATGACTTTCAGATTGTCTGCTGTTAAATGTTGAATTTTAGTAATGTATGTGTAAGAACTCCAATAAATCAGCCTTAGAAGAAGTTGGTGTTACTCCCCACCATTTCCTTAGCGCCTCATCTATTACTATGTCTTGTAGGGACAGAGGAGATTATTACCGTGGGCGACTGGTTTGCTTTGTGCACACTTTACTGCTACCTTGTGTGTGGTTATGACAATGCTTATTGAATTTCTTGATTTTTTTTATTTTATAAGGTCCACGTTTTCAATTTTCTTAAAATTAATAGTGTCTTAAAATACATGGCTCTTTGAACTTGTAAAACTTAACGATTTCACTGTTAGA
This sequence comes from Tokudaia tokunoshimensis, assembly GCA_036184795.1. NCBI lineage: Eukaryota > Metazoa > Chordata > Mammalia > Rodentia > Muridae > Tokudaia > Tokudaia tokunoshimensis. Next base: position 20,039,931 of record BTHU01000017.1, read on the forward strand.
GCCATATGACCCTTGCAACTGAGTCGTGACCTCATTCTGTGAATTTTCTTACAAGAAGAAGAATAATACAACGTTCATTTAGAAGCAGTGATAAACAGCAGACCTTGGAATTCCCGTAATGCTTATAAAGAAATGAAGAAATTGGACGACGTGCTCCTTAGACAAACCAAGACTTTGTTGAGAAGGGAAGATCAGGTTGGGCACCTGCTCCAGTGTGAGTCCCGGGAGAAATGACACCACAAACACACCCGTGTTCAGTGACTCAGACAGTCTTTAATACCGTATGTGTCCCGTCTCTTGCCCCTCATAGGTAACAGAGCTACCATAAGAATAGAGTGCTTGGATGCATGCATCTTAGTTAGGCAAAGCTGTGACATCCTTATCACGATGTCCTACGCCCTTGGATTGTAAGGGATTAGGAAACATGGCATTTCATTGAGCTGCACAGGTTCCAGATTCCTTATTTTGCCGCTGATTGTCATATTGTTTGAAAAATAGGCATATCTAAGAATTTTCCAAATCCTTTCATCATGCTTAGAGGAAAGTAAGTCTATTTTGGGATTCTTAAAAGGCGGTGTCTCTTTGTTTTGTTTTGGTGCTGGACTTAAAGCCTTGGGTCTTTAAACCTCTATGCATAGTCTCTGCCACCAAATCCTAGCCTCTAAAAACATGTTTTTCAATCCTGAGAGTTGTCTTTATCTCAAATTGAAAAGAAGGCTTCACAGTATACAACACAAACTTGATTGATATTGATGTCCTGTGTGAGTAGTTTGACATAATTATAAAACATTTATTTATTGAATAAATATTATAAACTAGTAAAATTTAATCTAATGACAATGATATGTCAATGAATATACTGTCGAAGCCATGTGCTGTCACAGTGTGACTGGGTGTGATTTGGGCTGCTCTGCCCCTATGACGATGCTTAGGTGTGTGCCCCATGAGCTCCTATAGATCCACTGTCTGTTCCAATGCTGCAGAATGATTTCAAAGTGCAAACTGCCTCTACTGTATATAAGCGATGTATAGTCATTAAAAAAATGCATTTTGAATGTATAATTTATGATCCCCTCGTTTTCTGGGCCACAGCAAAGAGCCATAGCTCTCAGACATCTGTGTGACCCTGAGACCAAACAGCTGGTCCTCTGTTGAATGGGTGGCTGCCGGAGTGTGGGTTTGGCCGGCTGGGTTCAGAGAGTGAATTGTTTTACTCCTCACATTTTCATTTCATGGTGTGTTTGGAGAGTTGTAATCATTATAATTGAAGGAGCATCTGGATTGCCGGCCGTTCTGTCAGTATCATTAGCTGGAAACATCTAGAAAGGCTATGCTGTAGATCAAACCCTTGACCCAGAAATCACAAGGCATATCAATGCAGTAAACAGGACCATGGTATTCAGATGGACTTGATTGTCTGTTTAATACAAGATCACGGAAGGGAAGAAAGGCATTCAAAACATCTTCTCCTAATAACTCTGTAGCATTTATCAGCAACATTTACCATTGTCTGGGCTATAACTGGAGAATTAAGAGGTCCTTGGTTTATTAAATGTAAAACAGATACACTGAGAGTTCCTGGTACTAGGAATTTTCTGGGTTTTAGGGATGTAACAATAGAATATTACACTTGATTTTTAACTTTTATTGGCTCATTGTAAGTAGAGTAGGGGAGAAAGATGAGTGAACATGTTTTAGTGCAGTCTTTATCTCTAGTGTGGTGGCAACTGCTTGGGGCAAGTCTGCTCTGCTGTAGCCTGTAGAGCTCATGAGCTGTTACCAGAGCTGTCTTTGGAACAAAGCATGCTTCCTTCTCTGGTGATAATCTGGGTGTGTTCGTCTGTAACTCAGTCCTGTCATTGGGCCCTTTAAACCAGAAATAGCCATCAAAAAACAAACCAGTTACTGCATAATTTGACCATTTCTTTATTTATGGAAAGGCTTCGGGTGATGACTCAATAGAAGAGAAGCTTGCTTCTCTGTGTAACTGTTGGCTGTGAGAGCTGTTTGCTCTGTGGGCCTTGGGTAGTTAGGAGAAGCATCCCTTCTTCCCTGGCCTGCTCCCTGTGCTGTGAGATTGTTGCTCAGACTTGGTGTTTGCATCTGAACTGTTCAGGCATAGTTTCCTAACTCCTTTACCTGAAAATATCCAGCTCAATCATTTAGTTTCTTCTGATAAAGATGCTATCTTAGGGTTTTACTGCTGTGAACAGACACCATGACCAAGGCAAGTCTCATTAAGGACTACATTTAATCGGTGCTGGCTTACACATTTCTCTGGAGGTTCAGTCCATTATCATCAAGGCAGGAACATGGCAGCATGCAGGCAGGCATGGTGCAGGAGGAGCTGAGAGTGCTATATCCTCATCTGAAGGCTGCTAGCAGAATGCTGGCTTCCAGGCAGCTAGGATGATGGTCTTAAAGCCCACGCCCACAGTGACACACCTACTCCGACAAGGCCACACCTTCTAATAGTTCCACTCCCTGAGGCAAGAATATCACAGATGCCTAAACGTTACAGAAAAGGAGGTGGCATCTCTGTATCTGTGTCTAATTTCTGTCACCTGTAATCTCAAGTGCAGTCGACTCTGGACTCTCAGACATCATTAAAGTGCTTGTTATTAACATTTTGTTATCACTTATTTATTTCTTGGCCAGCGATGCACGAGAAGGTCAGGATACATTGCTGGAGTCTGTTCTCCCTCCCTCCGTGTGGACTCCGTGAGGGAGCTCAGGTCTCCAGCCAATGCTTGGCCTGTGCCCAGCTTGGTGGCCTCAAGAGTTATTTTTGAGAGAAGTTCAGAGTTTAATTTTTACATGTTATTTGAAATAAATATTTATGAGCTACTTGAAGAGACTTGATTATTGCATGGTAAATGGCTTGATTTAATTTTAAATAAATCCTATCATTTTAAATTGTTTTCCCCTTTACGGAACAAGTTAAGACTTTAATGACCCCTGCCTTAAGGGTTTTTGTTTGTTGGTTGGTTTGGTAGTTTTCTTGACAGTCTCCCTCTGTGTGTGTGTGTCTGTGTGTGTGTATCAGAATGATAGTGGCAACTGTTTGGTTTTGTGTGTGTGTGTGTGTGTTTATATTAGAAGGATAGTGGCAACTGTGGTTTTGTGTTTGTGTGTGTGTATTAGAATGATAGTGGCAACTAGCCTTTTGAGCATTTACTGAGTGCCAGGTACTGTGTTACGGTGTCCTCTTTTGATTCTACATCTGAGGTACTTGTCAATTCTAGTTGACATAAAGGTGTCCATCACTGTTGCATGTCTTTCAGGGGGACTGCACTTACTGTGATATACACAATGTGTGTATGACTTCAGTCACTGTGTATATCAATGTGCAATGACTGTGACATATACAATATAAACTTTACACACAATATACAATGACTGTGACAGCACTCAGGAAAAGCAGTGAACAGGAAGGCATGGCTAATACTTTGATCAGGAGTGAGTGTGGAATATTGGCTTGCACAGGGTTCCTTGTGCTCGTAAGCAGTGAATTCAGTACTCTGAGGCAAGGCTGGTAAGGTGATGATTTCCCATGTGAAGCAGTGATAATGGATTGCATGTCAGAGTGGGTAGGTTATCCTAGAGAGGGTTGACTCAGTTTTTTGAGCCAGTTGATTCCTTTAGTCAGTAGTTGGTGCTTGCTGTGTGCTACAATCTGTTCTGAGACAGCAGTTAACAGCACTGAGTCCCAAGGCTCTGCCCTAGGAATTCAGTCTAGAGCATCCTTGCTTCATGTAACCTGTAGATCACTAGATGCTTCATGGTTTCCATGGTAATCACCACTGGGTGGGACGATCCCGTCCTGTGGGTCTGCTCTGAGACAGTGTAAGACGTTTCTCGGAGGAATCACAGCTCTCGGCAGTCCCGAGTACGGCGTTCGGATTCCCAGGCTACGGCTAGGGAACGGAGAGGAAGCCAACCGTGGAACTTGAAAGTTGAAGGATTATTTTTTTATAGTCATAGTTTCAAAGGAGACGGGGTTTCATGTTAGGACTGTATAATCAGAGAGGTGGTTACCCATTACGGAAAGAGCAGTTTACCTAAGCTTAATACACAAGACAACGTCTTCTGACTTCGCTGCTGCCGCCGATGCTTTTCAGAGTTATTCAGGTGTTTGCTCCTCAATTCTGCAACTCTAAACCCGAGAATTTTACCTTTTAAATTAATATTAACTCAGATGGTTTTAAGCTTTCTGCCCCCATGCCCAAGAATTGAACTTCACTGTGCTTTGAAGGGCATTATTTGAAGGTATAGAATAATTTAATGAATCAATTAATCTTTCTCAAAAAGGCATTTTGATGAATTGTATACAGTATCTCCTTCCTGGTTTGCAATGATAACTATTGTGGGAATGACTGAGTTTCTCGTTCACACCCAGGCAAACTCTTCCATATAGATTTCGGGTATATCTTGGGCCGAGATCCCAAGCCCCTTCCTCCTCCGATGAAGCTGAACAAGGAGATGGTGGAAGGGATGGGTGGCACGCAGAGTGAGCAGTACCAGGAGTTCAGGAAGCAGTGCTACACGGCCTTCCTCCACCTGCGCAGGTAAGGGGTGCCAGCACCCCACGGCGCTGGCGCTAGCTGTGCAAGTGCTTGCTGGCAGATCTGTCTCAGAAAGACATGATGCTTTTGAGATACACATTTGCTACATAGAATAAAACGCCAGTGTCCGAGGCTATCTTGCTTTCCCACTAACCGTCACATGTATGTATAACCTACCGGTTGAGATGCTGTTGTTTTGTAAGGTGAGAGTTGGCTAACCAAGAGGAGTTTCTCTCCATCCCTTCTCCCTGGAGGCAGAGATGAGCCTGGCAGCCACACCACCGGCTGAGGGACAGTCGTGATACTCCAGCCATTTCGTTCTCTAGCACTTTGTCCAGTTCCACTCTGGGTGCTGTTCAGGACCATCCAGAAGTGTCCTTTTGTTCTCCTCACTGCCTCTTGGCTCGGCTGCTTTGAGGAAGGTTGATCTCATTCCTTTGTTCTTCTCCACTCCAGTGTCATTCTTCCGTCTTTCATTATGGTCTGAGTAAAAAGACTGGATGACCTATGTGATCAGAGAGAAATAAAGCACGTACTTGAGCATGAGCAGGGCTCTGACTAACAGTCAAAAGGGACAGATCATCGGACTCTTATGGTAGTTTTCACCTAACCGCAAAAGGAAATTTCCTAGTGCAGCAGAAATCCTATAGTAAGACATGCCTACGTTCCATCTCAGCGTATGAGGAAGGCGGGTGTGGCCAGCCTACATGGTCTATTCCTTTAACCTCACCATGTTCTTATAGTATTATGGCATCCACAAATAGCAGCCATTTTATTTTTGATTTGTATGTGTTTATTTCTCTTGCCTTGTTCTGTTTGCTAGAGCAGTTAATGCTAATTAAACGAGCTGTGAGAGCAGATGCTCCTCCTTGGATCCTACTATAGTATTTAATCTTATTAAGAACCGTGTTAGCTGTAGGGTTTGAGAGAGCGTTCCATTTTGTCTGTCCCACAAAGAGCCGTGTGTTAAGGTTTTGTTCACACAGTGGCACTCCTAGGGGGCTCTGTAGACTTTTAGGAGGAGTCTTTAAGTGATGAGTCAGGAGCCCCATGGCCCTGAGGATGAGGGCAGGCAAGAGGTCACAGACTGATAGCTGGAGGGGGGCCTGAGAAAGCTCTCACTGAAAGCAGAAGGAAATCCGTGTGCTTTATAACGTGCTGGTGGAGTGAGAAAATATAAACAAGGTATTAATGTGGATTTGAGGTTGAGGTTTGCATTCCTTACTAGAAGCATCACAAAGACTAGATAACGTCAGTGCATGAATACACCAGTTGTCTCAAGGAAAAGCTAGAGTCTTCATATTGTACAATTTCTAGGTCTCATACCATGGAATGCACTTTTAGAGTTTGCATTTAAAAATGGCATTCCCTTCATTTTCAGAAAGTATATTCCTTATAAAGAACAAAGAAGAATATACTCTGAGTTCAACTAGAGTTTTGTGACACCGAAGATCTGTCATTTCCAATGACAAGTGTCTGCTTTCTATGACTACCTAGGTTGTTATTTAGCAGGGCTAAATCAATGGAAGGGAACTAACACCATCCCATGAGTCCCTCATGAGTGATGCAGGGAGTCGGACAATGGCTTCAGCAAGTGCAGTAACAAGTGCATGTCTGCTCAGACTGTTTTCCTTTGAGTTAATAATAATCATAAAGTTACACTTGTCACCGCTTTTGGAGGTGTTCTTGATAAGGCAAAGGAATCTAAAATTCTAACTCACTGATTTCATTTTTCTTTCTTGCTCTTTTAGGTATTCAAATCTGATTTTGAACTTGTTCTCCTTGATGGTTGATGCAAACATTCCAGACATTGCTCTTGAACCAGATAAAACTGTAAAAAAGGTAATTTTGACTTCTTTTTTGTATATAGCACAGTTCACATTTGACATGTAAAAATGAGTAGACTTCAACAGTGCATGCCTTCTGCTTGTCCCAGAACTTGGGCCAGGGCTTCCCAACCTTCAGATACAACAGCCTTTAGTACAGCTCCTCATGTTGTAGGGACCTCCCACCACAACATTATAGTTGATGCTAATTCATAATGGTAATTTTGCTACTGTGATGAATTGTAATATAAATATCTGATAGTTTGCAAATAGAGGTCCTGAGCCACAGGACCACTGCCATTGACTATTGACTATTAACCAAATCCCCACCTAACCGTGGGGTCGAGCCTGGTGTTTGCTTGATAGAGATTAGTAGAACCCATTTCCCTGTGCCAGGGAAACTGCCTTGGAATCAGAAACAGGGTACAGTGCATAAAGTTCCAACTTACCAGATGATGGTGGATGCTACAGGTGAGAGAAGAGGGTGGGGCAGCACCCTGAGCTGCGAGTAATGGTAGTGATGTTAGCTCTGGGAAAGATACAAAGTTTTTGATGAGGAAATTGGGAGGAGACATTTCATAAGCCTGCAGCACTAAAATAAGGCTTCTTATTACAGACCTGTATATCACTTAGACAAAGCATGTACTCCCTAACAGGCCTTAGCTTTGTGACTAGGGATGGTAAGTTGAAAAAGACGATCTTGTCTTCTAGGAGTCTGAAATCTTCCTAGCTTTTCAAATGTATTGCTGTCTTTATTTGGAGGGGGAGGGTACCAAAGTGAAGCTATTAATGGATCCGTGTATAAACATGGCTGCTTAACAGCGGTACCTTGTCGGCGGCCCTGCTCCCTTTATTGCAGAAATTAAAGAGAAACCTCTAAATTCCGATGCCAAGCTTATTCCAGAATTTAAGGTACTGTTTTCTATTGGAGGATTTAATGGAGACATTCTTTCTTTAAATTGATTTCCTACTAAACTTTAAAACAAAGAAATTATATGTATTACAAGAAGCCATAAATAGATGACTGTATTTGAGATGACCTTTAAAATTAAATTACCCCTGGTTCCTGTAAGACTGCCCATGGCTCCTGTCGGGTCAGCCTGTAGCCTTGGCAGCACCAGTTCCCTGGCACTTTGAGAGACTCCAGGCTCCCGCGGCGTGGACAGCAGCTCGTGTCTGTGTAAGCAGATTCAAGCACGGACTCTCCTGTAACCATGGTTAGGTAGGGTTTTGGTTTTCCTCTTTTTTTTTTTAAGATACTTTTTAAATCCTTTTTTTATTACACTAAGGAATTTCGGTTTGGATATAGCACAAATAAATGAACTCAGCAAGAAAATAAGCTAAAACGTGTCCTTTCATCTGGATGAGTCAATTGTGTTTCTTAATCTACCTTTCTGAATAAAAGGAATTTAATGAGGAAAGTCTACATTGCTTTTAATTGAAAGCTGCTGTGTGTGAGAAATCCTGAACAGTAGTATTTTAAACAAAGGTCTTTCTATATTAGCTTATATAAAATTGAACACTTAAAAAATACTTAGTTTAAACAAAACCACCATGAAAATATGTTTCAGCGGTTTATTGAGGGAAATTTACTGCAAAATTTTGTGTGTGTGTCTGTGTGTATGACTGAATATGACAAACTTAGTCTAATTCTGGTATGGTATAAAAACTTTTAGCTAATCTATGGATTTTATTTTATTTAGATTCACATTTAATAAATTGTTCTCTGTAAATAAAAGAGGACGTTTTATTGTTAGTAGGAGCAGGAGAAATTGTATCATTGTTCAGAGATTGCTTGTATGGCCTGATGCAGGTTAGCGGGAGTGGAATGCTTTTGAGGTTGCTAGGTGCGTCATTTGGAGAGGGGTGTGTGTTGTGTATGCCATGCAAGTAAAGGCACTAGGCCGTTAACTGCATTACATTGAAGGGCGACTGCGTAACTCAAAAGCAAATGGAGGCCCCAGGCTTAACTGTGTCCTATGCTTCACCTGCTCCAACCGTTGTGTGGGGCTAGGGCTCTCCACCGTTAGTTAGACGTGTGGCCCATTGCTGACGAGAATGTCTTTGTGGCACATAACTGAACCTGTTTTGGTTCACTTATGCCTTTAGAGCATTTGAGCATCTGATAATGATAACATAGACTCCTCAAAACATAATTATCCACTGCAGAAATGTTGTTGCAGACTAAGTGACTGTTTTAGAGAGGTTGCTTGTTTCTTTCAATAAGTGGTTGAATGGATCTGCTGTGGACAGGTCGCAAGTAGATTGTCAGGAACCAGGCAATGCCAGGAGTCCCAAAATGAGGAAACTCTCTCTCTTTTCCACGTTCTGCTATAACCCCTGTACTCACTGTTAGAGTACCCTATTTCCTAACAGTGACCAAGAGTGCAAGTGGCACTTATAAGACAAGATACAAATAAACAGAACTGAGTTTCTAGCATCAAAGCTAAGCAGACTTGTTGTGTAGCAGTGGATAAAATTTCAATTTACGACTGTTTGCTTCAAGGCAATTTCCAGATTGTTTGAGTGGATACAAGTAAATATGCTTAAAACTAAGCCAAGTCACCCGCAGTCCTTAGTGTTCAGTGTAACCTCGGTCAGTGTAACTGCCTGTCCACTAGGGCGAAGCTACACATCCCATCAATGCAGCAGACTTTACAGTCTCTGGTCCATACCATCCAAACTGTGTGTTAATAAGTATGTTAACAGACAGGCAAGTGTGACACAAAGCCGGAGAACACAGAAGCAGTGTCATCTCTGCAGTTGCTGCTGCACATGTATGTGCACACACTTAAGGAAAACAATGCCTGATGAGTTCATGGCTGAGCATGCGAGTCCATCATATAAACTAGAAAGGAAGACCACGGACGAAATGAAATCCAGAGCTGGAAGTGTGGCCTGCGTTAACTTCCACTGCCATAAAGGCAAGTTGCCTGTCGTGGCAGTTTGTGGAAGTTACATAGACGAAGGGAAAGGCAATAGGCTACGGCGATGAGTTGGCTGACTCTTGCAAAGCCAGAGGGCGATGGCAGGTGGGCTAGCACAGCCAAGAAGAGCAATGCTGACTGACTGCATGTGCATAAACCTCTTTAAGGAAAATGTTTCATATCTTGTAAAGAGCATTTTATGCCAATTATGTTTTCTTTCTTCGTGTTAGTATACTTAGATTAAGTATACAAGTTTGATAAGTAGGCTAGAGTTTTATTTTGATCTTTTCCTTTCTGATTGTTTTTAATGTTCTTGAGATAGTATCAGTGTTGTCAGATACTCGGCCACAGAAAAATCTATAGGGCAAAGACTGAAGTTCGAGGTGACCCAGATCAGCTCTCCAAAAGTGCCAGACTGTCCCAGAATTTTGGATCTACTTTCATTTTGCCTCTCTCTCTCTCTCTCTCCTAGGTTGTAGAATCAAATCAACATAGTGTGCCTCCATGTTTCAATGTGCTGTGTCTGTGGATAGTTAAATCTTATAAATAGCTCCCTGCCTTTCCTTGTACAAGCAAACCTAATAAACTCAGAGAAGCACCGATACTCAAACCAAAGACACAGAAAGCGTAGGGGCATAGAAGCAGGGTTAGAGTCCGAGCTGGGAAGAGGAGAGCGGTTCACAGGAGTGGGCAGCAGCAATGGACGGCAAATCTGATGACTGTGCAGTGCCGTCAAAATAAAAGGAAATACAAAATTAAGTAATTTTGTCCCCTTGGAAATCTTACTTTCTCCCATTCTATGTTGAAGGGAGTATATGTGAGTTATTTATTCTAAAGGAGTAAAGTGCAGTGATTACGTGCAGGGCATAAAACTGTCTGAAAACAAACACCCCTTTACCAGTTAAGGATTCCTATGGCAACTTCCAGCATCCTTGGCTCCTGAAGAAAGACATTATTAGCAGCACCATAATAAAGTCAAATAAGGGACTTTGTAGACTGCTCACATGGGTTTTAGCCAAAATAGTTCTTCAGTCACTGGCTTTATGTTTTAGGAAAAACACAGGTTCATGTACACACATGCATGCATACACTTCATTTTTATAATATTGAATGCTTTTGAAAATGGGCAGTGCTTTAAAGTATGAATGTAAAAACCCACAATCCCATCTTTGGACATTGTAGACCCCTTGAAATAATCCCTTGCCAAGATCCCGGGGGCTGCTGTGGGAGAGGCTTTTTTAGAAGATCTGTTATTTTACCAGCGATTGATGTAGTTGCTGTGCACTACGACCATAAAGGTGTGTGCAGCTCAGGGTGATAATGGAATATGCTCCCACCTTGCCGTGTCTGTTTCTGTTGCACAGTATGTCTTGAGCTAGAATGTTCAAGCAGAAAGTGCAACTCTGAGCTAAAGTAATAGCATTTCTGTTTTTAAAAGGAATTAGTGTCTGATTGGAAGAGAGGTATTCAGAGCTCCTTATTGGCATAACTCTTGGCATCTTAATGAGTCTGTGTCCGTTCAGAGCACATTCTTGACGGGGTTCATTAAAGAACTTGATGTTGTCTGGTTCTCTCCAGGTTCAGGATAAGTTCCGTTTGGACCTGTCAGATGAGGAGGCTGTGCACTACATGCAGAGCCTGATCGACGAGAGCGTCCATGCACTGTTCGCCGCCGTGGTGGAGCAGATCCACAAGTTCGCCCAGGTACGTTCCCAAAGGCTCAGTGAACTTTAGGTGGCATCTGGTCTTCACAAACTTCTGGTGAAGCCAGCTTAGGCTAAAGGGCCAAACGCCAGCTAATGTCTGTCCAGGAGAGAAAATCAGCTCAGATAAGGACTGTTGCTACCTTGTCTTTAAAAACTGTATTTAAGTCTCAGATCTAGACGTGTGTTACCATTCATACCATTTCTATGAATAAATGTAGAAAACAAAACATACACTAATTTTTAAACACACCATTAAATATCCTAAGTAACAAACATTCCCACAAAACCTCTTTGTGAATGTATTATTTCTGTCTAAAAATACCTAGTGGACTTTACTCCAGCAGAGACCATGAGTGGGTGCAGAGGGAGCTGGTCTGTTCGATCCTGGCTCTTCCTCCTGTGCTAAGTAGCAGAGATTTTTCTAATGTTTATATTATCTTTTTAAATGTGTGTCTTAGCATAGTATTACCTTTGGGGGGCCATCCTTTTGTCTGTGTTCTGTGCTTTTGAAGTTTCCCTGTGTATATATTGACGAGTAAAACCCAATTCTGCTGGTTATATTAATCACACTTACCATGAATTTTAAAGCCATATAACTGACTGTTGTTAATTAGCCACATTCTAGGCCAAACACTTACCATCCTTCAGGTGCCCGGTGCACAGGTTCCTTGTATATAGTTCCCTCTGTCTCCTCTGTAAAGAAGCAGCTTCTTTGTGTATAATAACCAATCTGTTTAAACCTGACACATCAGCCTATTTTCTTTCCTAGATACAAAATAACTCTAAAAGACAAGCAGTAGATGCTGTTGAGAATTCTCATTATGTGGTTCTCATCTCACCATTTAGATGGAAGAATAGCAGTGTACAATTTCTCCCAGACAAAATAACATACTGAGTTACCTTTCCAAAGAAAGTCTTCACTAAAACCCACTTTTTTTTTTTGTAAATTTAGAAATTTTCTGAAGAGCCAGATGATTCCCTAAGCAGCCGTTTAAATAACTAAGGTTTCATCGTTGTGTGGCAGAAGCAATGGCGTGTCAGCCCACGTCCCATGTGTATTCCCAATGCATTCAGCTTATCTGAGGAGGGATAGCAAGGCAGCACTCTTGGCTGAGAAGCAGTAATGACAGACGTAGCAGACACCTATATGTTTATACCTGTATGTGCCAGCAGGGATGTGCACTCCGTGTTACCTTATGTTGCCTGTGGCATACATTCCCGTCTGGTAAATTGAGACCAATAGGTAGCAAGGTCTGGGTCCATAACTGTCACTAAAGGTTTGTCATGTCTGTGTACTCTAAAGTATTACATTATCAGACATGAGTAGAGTTTGTTATGAGTAGATTTTTGTTATTTTTATTATTATAATAAAAAGAAATATTTTCATCTTTTCCACCCTAACTTTCTGATCATCAGAAGTAAAAATAAAGTATCTGGCATGAATTTCCATTCCTTCCATCCCAACACTTAGGAGGCAGAATCAGTTGGATCTTTGTGATTTGCATTCTTTTAATATCAGGACTTGGGAGGCAGAGGCAGGTGAATATTTGTGAATTCAAAGCCACCAGTGCTACATAGAGACCCTGTCTCAAGAAATAAAGAATTTAACCACACCAAAAAATGTGATATACACATGTTGCCCAGAATAGTTAATGAGAAATAAATAGTACAAATGCCTTGGATTCACCTGATGGGCACAGCCTGTCCTGACTGGCTCCGGCCCGTGCTTTTCTCTTGCCTGAGTCAGCTCTGTTGTCACTCGCTACATGGCTGAGGTCTTCTAGATGCATCATTACTGTGATGGCAGCCCCGACCTGCCTGATGGAGGCCTGCTGAAACTCCCTCAATATTATTTTTCTTTCATACATATTCCACTTACCTGTGTAAGAAAGGTTTATAACACTTCCGTCCATCAGATCCTGGAAATTCCTGTTCTCTTTTTTTTTTTTTTTTTTTTTTTTTTACTATTTTATGCACCTTTATGCACCTGTTCAGTCTATTTAGTGTTAATAACGTGTTTTCAGAGCTGACTGTTTGACAGTCAGTTAGTGTGCTCTTCCTTGGGGAAGCCCACCTCTCCTGTGTCCTGAGTACCTCAGTTGAATATCATTCTTAGTGTAGGTTGAGGCCTCATAGGCTTTTCTCATGTATTTTTTGGTTTCACCTTGTTCAAGTCATGTTTGGAGTCATGCTGGTAAGATGCTTTGGGTGTGACTTCTGATATTACTAGGAGACACAATCTCACAGCATACTCCCTGATTCTGTTTCTTCTACAATGTTCCCTGAGCCTTAGGTCTGGCCTTGCATTGGCCCCTTTTAAGGTAGTTCCTCAGGTGTTGGGAGCTGAGTGTTTGGATCCAACTCTTATGCTTAGTATTCTTAAACTTTCCCCCCATAGGCAGACACTTTTGAAATGTTTAAGAAAGCATTTGAGACCATCTGTTCAGTCACAAGATTTTTCTCACACACACATAAAAACATACATAAACACGCATGGGGATTTTATTTCTGAAATGCTTCCAGGATCTTCAGACTGTTAGCCTGTCAGTATGGGTCCTCTACAGTTTGCCTTTTTACTAGCATTTTCAATATTTATCACATGAAAGCTCTTTAGAAGAGCCTTGTAGGTTTCGTAACAGTCCTCGCTGCAGTCTCCCTGACCCCAGCCAGTAGCACTCTGCTGGGCTGGGAGTGCGTCTCCTGCTTGAGTGGACTCTAAGGATATGTTCTTCTAGCTGGCCCGCCTTGTCTGGCCTCAGTGGGAGAGGAAGCGCCTAGCTTCAAAGATACTTGAAATGCCAGGGTATGGGGATACCCACCCCCCTACCCCCCTCAGAGGAGACGGAGAAGAGGGAAGCAGGAAGAGAGGGAGTGACCTGGAAGGGGGCAGTGAGCAGGATGTAAAATGAATAAGTAAAAAGGAAATAAAGAAAAGAGTTGAGTTCGAGAGTGTCAGGACCTCTATGTTGGGTCTAAAACATCTGCCAGTATTACCCATTGACCTAACCTGCCTATAGCCTTGTGATTTTGAGTGTATCAAGGACCATCCTTTCTAGTTCGTTTCTTTGATGTATCCTTTAATGAAAATATTTTAATTGCTTCTTAAAATGTAAATTATTTCTTTTATTAGCATAGAATAGACACTTCACCATATTCTTACTTAAGTTGATACTTTAACTTGTATCAGATTAAATTCAGTAGGAATCTTGGCAATAGGTGTCTGCACACTGTAACTCTTGGCAATAAGATTTCCCGGTGGTGTCATTTCCCACGAGATGGAGTTCATAGGCACTAAAGGCCTGAGGGGTGTTGTTGATACTGGATGCGCCCATCTTGGACTCAGCTGGTTGCTGGCTTTGTTCTTTCACAATTGCTTTAGGTTTGGTTTTCAGACCAGTGCAGAATTTAGCACTTCATTCTGGAAGAAATAGCAGCTCGCCTGTTACTGGCATAGCGGGGCACTGAGAGCTGAGTGCACTATTTGGAGTGTAATTTAGGATGGTTTGCCTTCGTGTGCTGGGAGGGACTCCTTTTTTTCTCCTACATGATAATTTCTCATCTTGGTCTTGTGCTTACAGTGAGCCAGCAACTCTTCCCCCAAACATTTTCTCACATAACCCATTCCTCAGCAAGCCTCGGGAACTCCATACGGTCACTTCAGTCTGATCCTCTTGGGAGGTTTAGCAAACCTTTTATTGATTGTTGTTTAATCTTTCTTCATAAACAGAAAACTGAATTATTTTTGTTCTTAATTTTGATAGTACTGGAGAAAATGAAAGTGGATTTGACCCATCGTGATGCCTGGCTCAGCAAGACAACGCATGAGAAGCCACTGCTGTGTGCTAAGGACATTGGAGAAGGAACAAGGAAGAGAAGGTGTCCAGAAGTTACGTCGTGCCCAAGCTTTGTGTCCTTGGTGCCACTGCTTAAGTCCGCCCAGAGGGTTTGCTCCAAGCTGCTGCGTATAGAGTAGGGCATAGTCGCTCACATCTGTAATTCCCAAACTCCAGAGGCTGAAGCGTGAAGAGTGACACATTTCTGAAGCCATCCTCAGCTACATAATGACTTCTGGGTCAGCCAGAAATCACTGTATATATTTGTTTTATAGTGTATAAAGATGGAAAGAGAATTATGTATATGTTCCTTCTGGGGAAGTTCTGTTATGAAAGAGTAAAGCATTTTAGTCTCTGAGTCTGACATGCCTTGTTCTCCTGTCCATAAGCTCAGCACATCTTTCTCAATTTTGAAGATGTTTTTTCTTCCTCTCTTCCTTTTTCTACTTACCCCCATTTTTATTCATTTTTTTCTGCCTACTTTACATAATATTTTTGCTTTTACGTTTTCTCCGAGTTTTATTACACTAGAGTACATTCTTTTTATAGTTGAAGCATTGTTTTTTTAGAAAGGTTTTGTGGGCAGGGGATGGTGAGAAAGCAGGACTCAATGGTACATAGCATCAGCCCAGCCCTGGCCCTGTAGCCTTTGACCTGGGACCTGCGACCTGGGACCTGCTACCTGTCTACTGCTTCTGCAGGCAGCACTGAGAATCTCTGCAGGGAGTGGCAGAGTTCTGTGCAAGAAGTCAACAGGAACAGGTACAGATCAGTTGCTTCTACCTATAGACACATGGAGAGGTATATAGTCAAGGGAGTGCCTTGAGTTGGGGGCAACATTTCAGGAAGACTTCTCTTAAAACTATGCATAGGTTTTGTTTTGTAAACTGCAGCTCACAGCACTCCTGGGTTATATGCATACAAAGTGGAAGGCGGACGTGTGTGATTGGAGATACTGTTCCTCAGTATGAGGCTCTCTGACATCATGTGACACGTGATATGTTTTTACCTGTATTAGTGTGCATGGGGAAGTGGGGCAGCGTGCCGCAGCACTATTGGAGGATGAGAGAACAACGTTTAGGAGTAGTCTCTTCTTCTACCTACTGTGCTCCAGGGAGCAAACTCAGGTGGTCAGGAGTCAATTGCAAACACTTCTCTCTACTCCATGAGCCATCTTGTTGTCCCAATAAATTTCTTTTCCGTGCAGACAAATTTGGAATAGCTCAAGCATGTAATACATCCTTTCTGATCTAAACAAAGTAGTGTTTGCCTTTCAAGACCAGAACTCCCACCAATCTGTCTAGCTTTTTTTTTTTTCCTGGAGAATAATTGAAGGAAACGGAACACCTACAATGATTGAATCTCTCAAGTGTACCTGCACATTCATGTTGCCGTCATGGGACCTTGTAAGAAAAATGAGTATTCATGTTTAAGACCCAGTAAATACTAAGTATCAAATAACAGGATGTATAAAGGTTACATTACTGCACAGTTTCTGAGAATTCCATTAATGGTATTCCTCACAGCTGTAAAGCAAGCACACAGTTAAGCAAACATCCCTTAATTCCGTGGTTGCTGAGACAGTGTCCCTTAGATTCTTCGACACGTGGATCTTTATCACAGTCTGTATAAAGCACTCATGTAGATCAGAAAAATGAAAAGAGGAAAAGATCTTTTAAATCACTATTAAATCTGTGCCTCGAGTGCTTGGCCAGGCGCCCTTCCTCCTTTCCTCCATCCTTGAGTGCCATTTTTTGTGGTCAGAAGTCTTAACCCTTGTGTGGTTTGAAGAGCTCTTGTCTGTTGGCCCTTCCTCCAGTCTTGTCTGACTGGCCCTGTTGATAACGATGACTCCAATTCTAGACAAGGTTTCCATAGCTTCAACAGTAGCATATTGGTGGGTTGGACATTTCCATTATTTTTAAGTCTCCTGTCTCTGGTTGGCAGCTGTCATGGTAAATATCTTCATATTAGAAGTTTGTGGACTCCTCGTGTCTGCAGGTGCATAGGAAACCAAACCTCACACATACATGTAAAGAAGTGGACAAGGTCAGACACTGAGCTCAGGCTGTAATCTACTGAGCACTAGCAGATAAAATTGTATCATATTACTGATTTTTATAAACTCAACGTATTGCATGGATAGACATGTCCATCAAACAGGACTCAGGAAATGGTTTTTCACTAATAGGGAGTCCTGAACAGCAAACACTGCTAAGTAAGGCTTGCCTGGGCTTGGCTGTACCAAGACTGCTTCCCCACTGCCTAATGTTTTGTGCAGTAAGCCAGACCTGATACTGGCCTACCACCTCCTGCCTACAGCCACTGTCTGTCTTCAGAGCTGTGCCTTCATACTCAGTACCAGTCCTTCCTCCTAGGTCCCAAACAACCTGTTAAACTTATTTTTAAAAATTAGGTTTGGTATTTTGACATACTAATACAGTCCTACTTTTTCATATTTCCTCTTGAAAATGTATCTGCATAAAGAATGTCAATGTCCTTTTTTTCACTTTGTTTTATCCGTTTTTTTGTTTTTGTTTTTATGTTTAGCTTTTTGAGACAGTTTCTCTACTAGCTAGAGCTGGCCTGTAACTTTCTTTGTAGTGTAGGCTGCTCTCAGGCTTTCTATCCATGTTCATTTCTTTTCTGATGCTGTGATAATACAGCCTAAGGAACAAAAGGTGTGTTTTAGCTCACACTTCAAGGCACAGTCTTCCAGGGAAGTGAGGGTAACGGAAGCTTGCAAAAGCTGGTGCTATATCTGTAGTCAGAAGAAAGCAACCAGCGCTCCTGCTAGTGCCCAGCTCTGCTCTAGTCTGTCCAAAGCTTATCAAATGCTTTGCCGGTCTAGAGAATTTGAGACTTGAGCTTCATAGACTATTGAATACTTTGGTGGTTATTTGGGGGTGGGAGAGTCATTTCTTTTCAGTTGTGGTCAGTGGAGGAGCATAGCTGTAATAAGGCATTAAGAAGAAGGAATGCTGGAGAGATGGAAAATCCCAGGCGAGTAAAGAAGGGGCAGCCATCTGTTCTATTCAGTCTTGAATTTGCTGAGCAGGGAACCCTGGGTCAAAGAAAAGCTGCTCTTGTGGAGGTCATCAAAAGCCTCAGGTTAGGTGTGGTAGTGTAGCAAGCAAGTCCAAATCAGACTTAGCCTGTCGGATGTTTCTAGACTTGCTGTAGAAGATTCAGATAGTGACTGTGGGAAGAGGAAGGGATGGAATGTATGCTAGGGCCCTTTCAGAATGTCAGATTTAAGGCTAAATGACAATTTTAACAATTGAAAACCTAGGTGACTGAAGAGCTCAGCTACTGAACCTTCACAATCTCTTGCTGAGCTAGAAAATTTGATAATATGCTAAGAAGACTTCATGATTAGCTTGAAACTTGTGGGGATTGTTTGTTTGTTTGTTTTATCTGCAAAATAGAGCAAGCACTAGAGTGCAAAGAGCAGGTTAGTTTGTTCCAATGTCCTAGTTTGAAGTAATTTTGACAGGACCCTCCAATTATATCTGCAACAGTTTTTGAACTATTACCTAAGCTGTATCCTAACAGGTGCATTTTAGGGTCAGAGGAAGGTCTTTTCTTTGAGAGCTAGAACTATATTCTGCCAAAGCAGCAAAGTGGCTTATTAACCTGTAAGGCAGTTTGCTTTTTTATTTACCAGTCTACATTTAAGAATGTCCATCAAGGTGGCAATTACTATTAATTTTGCATTTTATAGTTTTTCAATGTAGATAGTAATCTCTCATTAAACATTTATTGTGAGATATTTACTATTGTGGTATTGATATAACAGTCTCAAATATTTGTGTAAGGTGCATAAGCACATTTCCCATAGGGTATAATTCCTCTTACATTTCATTGAAATGTTCACTTATTTCTTATATTTTTGTTCTTTGAGAATTTCTCACATGTGTGTTTTGACTGTTCCCTCCCTCCCCTCCTCCTTCTGGGCTCCCCCTCCAGATATCACGCTGTCCTCTTAGTTTTTATGACTAAGTCTGAGTCTTCTATATGCATGGGTGTTGGGCCATCCACTGAAGAAGGGGAAACCTACAGTGACCACAACCGAAAAGAAAATGACTCCCACTGTAGTGGGGAAAGATTAAAATACATACTGCCCCTCCAGGCCTCTGGTCCAAGTCCCGGAGTGTCTCTCTCTCCTGCCCAGCACCCACTCCTTCCAAGTATCCAGCAAAGCATGACTCTTAAACTTGAGTAGTTAACCAAATATATTTATGTATATGAAACTCCTAATTACATAATGCCAAATTACAATGATAAAGTTTTATCCCAATATTTCTAACCTCTCAGCACACCAGAAACACATATGATGCCATCTGGATCAGCTGTCTCCTCCTCTGCTCCCTCTCTGCCCCTCCTTCTCTTAACTCCTCCTCCTCTCTCCCCTCCCACCACTGGCCTCTTACTGCCTCAATGTGAATGGATAGGAAATATCTTCCATCATTCTCACATCCAAAGAACCATCAGTTTCTAGTAACTCCTCAGATTGTCGCCCCCCCCCCACCCCAATCCTTGTTGGAATTTGGACTGGAAGGTCCTTTACAGGTAGTCGCAGCTACTGTGAGCTCATGAGAGCAGCACCATGTCATGCCAGGAAGAGAGCATTCCACCTTATCCTCCAGCTCTCCCCTCCCTCCCACTTCTAAAATATTCTCTGACCTTTGGAGATAGTGATGCAGGTGTCCCATTTAGGACTAAGAAGATCTCACAGTTATTTTTTCTCATCACTTTAGCCATTTGGATGTCCATTGACTAAAAAAAGTTTCTCTGACGGAGGTCGAAAGCTCAAACTTTTGCTTATAAATGTACTTAGAAGGCAGTGTGACAACCTAACCATTCTATAAAATAACAATAGTAGACACTACCACCACCAGGACCTATGGGCTCTTGACTGGGTAGATGGCAGTAGAGACCATTTATTTAAACAGATCTATTACTACAGCCTCATAGATGGTGGTGAAGATGCAAGGAGCAGTGATGCAGGGAGTAGGGCAAGTGCAGAAGGAAATCTGTGGGGAGAGAAGTGCGGAAGAGGAGCTCTCCCCTGTAAAGAGAAGGCTCTGGGCAAGTCTCCCTTCCGGGATGTGTAAAGGAGAACTGTATCAGCCCCACCACATCCAGGTGATGTGAAAGCAGGACCTTCTGTCTAGTTTTACCCATAGCAGCTGTGCTCAAAGTCCCAGCCAGTCCAGTTTCTTGTCATGTACACAATACTTTTTAATAATGACATGATCTTTCCCTTCTCTAATGACCTTGTTTTGTACACACACATGCTCGGATGCACAGGGCAGGCACACACCCCCTACTTATGATAACCAAAAGGAAAGGAGTCGTGATAACACACATTGCTCTTGTCCACATGTCTCCTTGTAGAGCTATGGTGTAACTGGGCTTCATATGGGTTACTTTTCCTGCGTAACCCAGACTTCTCATAGTCTGTTTAGTTGAGAACACCTACATTTATTACAAAGGGTGTTGCCACTGAAATTCATCACAGGAATAAACTTTCCCCCACATATTATCTAGAACTAGCTTTTGTTATATCATTGAGGTTTTAAGTTTTAAAAACACAAGTGGGAGAGGAAAAGACATTTGAACTCTTGATTAATAAATATTCTGAAGGCTCTTCCTAGTCTGCCCATCTACAACAGACAGTAAAGTACTCCTTAGGCTTAAGCAAATTAGTTTTTCATCACTGAAAGACAGATGTAATTGCCTATACCCAGCAGGGAATCAGCCTGATCAAAAATAAAAGTCTCGAAATAAAACCAAAGGGCCTTGGTGGGCAGTCCCCTGGGTATTCAGTGTGGCCTTAGCTACTTATACTTAATCACTGTCCACTGTCAGTCGCTTCATTCTGAGTAATTAAGAACATGAAGGAAAGGAAGCAGGGAAGTAAGTGCAGATGGCCACGCCTGAATGACATCAGCTGGAGAACAGAGACAGTTGGAGAAATTTCGGTGGAAACAGTTTGGTCAAGTATAAAAATTAATGGGGGGAGAGGTCTCTTTAGCAGGGACTTTCTGTTATAGGCAACTGACATGCCACTAACCAGCACTGGAGCTTAAAGGACTTTAAGCACTTTTTCTGCTTTAGAATTTGTGATCTTTATTCCCCCTCTTCTTAAATAATAATAATAAAAAAATCTTCAACGGCCTTTGTTCTTTGTGAAATGTGGTTTTAATCTGCCTGTCTGACAACAAGTGAATTTATAAAATTAAGCACGTGATAGGTAATGTGCAAGTGATAGCTTAATCACTATTTTTAATTTTGTTCCTTTGGGCCTATAATTTAACCACAGCATTTCTCCCTTCCCTTTCCTCTAAACCCTTCAATATACCCTTCCGTGCTCCACTTCAATCCCTTGGCCTCTTCTGCCCTTCATTGTTGCTGCATGCATATATGTGTGTGTCTATACGTCTAAATTCCTAGATACGACCTGCTTGGTCTGTGTACTGTCACTTGTATGCCTGTTTTCAGGGCTGATGGGGACCACCTCTGCTGCTCCCAGCTTTCCTCAGTTGCCTGCAGTTCTTTGTTTAGGGTAGAGGCCTCATGGGGTTTTCCCCAAAAGCAGAGAGGGCTCTAAGCAAATATACAGTAATGTGTATTCATAGGTGATTGGGGGTGTGAGGATCCTGGAATGTCTTCATTTTAATTTTCTTATTCATATTTTCTTGTATTTTAACAACAAAAAATAATACAACTTTTGTTACAAAATCCTAGTAACTAGGAAATCTTAAACATGGGGTAAATCAGTATTAGAAAACTGAGTAGAAGTACATGGCTGGATTAATGAAGGCACTAGGACTTCTTCCAGGAAGCCATAGTGGCCCCCCTGGGACTAGAGAGATTGAGAGAAGGGGCAGCCACAGCAGAGCTTTGTGTTAGGAGTTTTTTTAGGTCACTAATCTTTTAAACAGCATGATGAATAGTTTGAAAGGAAATTTCAGTGAGGGGATGTCAGTAAAATCTATGGCTTGGGCTAAGGAAAAAAAATGATTGGAAACTTAAATTTATGTATTTATTTATACATATATGCATATATGTTTCCATATCCAGTCAATTGATTTTTAAATATCAGTGACTGTTAAACTCTTTCGTATGCAGATAAAGGGTTGCATATTCGAGCAGAGGAAGAGAGACTAATTTCCATAAGAACAAGTCATAAACTGAAGAAAGTGTTACTACTGACTGTGTCACCGTCTTGACTTTGACAAAATATGAAACACTGATTTCCAAGACATCAGAGATCCTGTGAAAAGCCAATGCAGCAAACAATAGTAAGTGCAGGCGTGGATTCATTAGGAACTGAGACACTGACTGTGTGTCACTGGGAGCTTGAAAAATTAGCCCGGCTGCTGGGGAGGAAGATTTGTCTGCATATGATGGATAGAAGGGATCAAAACGCCAACATTAGCACAGGCTTTTGAATCTAAATAAGCTGTTTAATATTGCTGAGCAGAAAAATAAATAAGTATTTTAAGCTTTCTCCTTAGAAGGTTCTAACAAAAGGAAAAAAGATGAAAAGTAGAAACATTGCGTGGCCTGCATCCAAGTAAGGTTAACAGTCGTCAGAAGAGCTGAAGACTTTTGCACAGTTTTACACACGCATGCACACACATACACAGTATTTTGATTACTATCATCTTTTATCCTTCCTTCTCTACCAAATCCGTTCTTCCCTACAAGTTCCCCACTTCTTCCTAATTCCACTTATTTAGTCCCACTGTTTATCTGCAAGGATGCTTCCCGCGCATGGGTTAGGGCTATTGAACATGGACAACCTTACTGTGGCTTCACCTCAGGAATATGATCCCTTCATTAAGGAGACATTGGCTGCCTGTAGCTCCCCAGGAAGGAGAGCCTCATGAACTCCTTTCATTCCTTTTTTTTAAATCTTTTTTTTATTAAATATAATCTTCATTTACATTTCAAGTGGTAAAACCTTCCCCGGTTTCCCCCCTCCCAGAAAGCCCCCAACCCCTTCTCCCACCCCCTGCCTCCAAGTATATGCCCCTCCACCCAACCCACTCCCACCCCCTCGATTTCCCTTTGTTGGGGCATCTATTGAGCCTTCACCAGACCAAGGACCTCTCCTCCCACTGATGCCCAACAAGGCATTCCTCTGCCACATTTTTGGCTGGAACCATGTGTACCCCTTGGTTGATGGTTTAGACCCTGGGAGTCCTGGGGTGTCTGGGTGGACGACATCTTTGTTCTTTCCATGGCTGTAAACTGCTTCAGCTCCTCTGGACTGCCCTCCAACTCCTCCATTGGGGACCCCACTCCCAGACCAGGCTGCTAGCATCTGCCTCTGTATGTGTAAGGCTCTGGCAGGGCCCCTCCAGAGACAACCATGACATGCTCCTTTTGGTATGAGCTTCTTGTCGTCCATAATAGTGTCGAGGTTTGGTGACTGTTTATAGGATGAATCCCCAGGTAGGGCAGTCTTTGCGTGGCCTTTCCTTCAGTCTCTGCTCCACACTTTGTCTCCTTTATTGCTCCTGTGAGTATTTTGTTCCCTTTCTCAGAGGAATCAAAGCACCCCCACTTCAGTCCTCCTTCTTCTTGAGCTTCCTGTGGTCTGTGAATTGTAACTTGTCTATTTTGAGTTTTTGGCCTAAAATGGCAACCAACAAATTGTAAGATCTTTACCAATCCTACATCCAATAGAGGGCTAATATCCAATGTATTCAAAGAACTCAAGAAGTTAGACTCCAGAGAGTCAAATAACCCTATTAAAAAATGGGGTACAGAGCTAAACAGGGAATTCTCAATTGAGGAAACTCGAATGGCTCTGAAGCACCTAAAGATATGTTCAACTTCCTTAGTTATCAGGGAAATGCAAATCAAAACAACACTGAGATTCCACCTCACACTGGCCAGAATGGCTAAGATGAAAAACTCAGAGGACAGCAGATGCTGGAGAGGATGCGGTGAAAGAAGAACACTTCTCCATTGTTGGTGGGATTGCAAGCTGGTACAACTACTCTGGAAATCAGTTTGGTGGTTCCTCAGAAAATTAGACCTGAGGACCCAGCTATACCACCCCTGGGCATACACCCAGAAGATGCTCCAACATGCGATAAGGACACATGCTCCACTGTGTTCATAGCAACCTTATTTATAATAGCCAGAAGCTGGAAAGAACCCAGATGTCCTTCAACAGAGGAATGGATACAGAAATTGTGGTATATATACACAATGGAGTACTATTCAGCTATTAAAGACAATGAATTCATGAAATTCTTAGGCAAATGGACAGAACTAGAAAGTGTCATCCTGAGCGAGGTAACCCAATCACAAAAGAACACACATGGCTCCTTTCATTCCTGGTGGGTTGCTGAGTGGCCTGCATGTCCAGCTCTTTCAGCACTTTGCTCTTTCTTACTCCCTGAGCCATGGAGGGAGTGGACTAAATGTCCCTGTGAGGACCCATCAGGAATCTGCATTCAGTGCCAGTCACAGCAAAGAGAGGCTTCTGTAACCAAAGCGGAGGGTAACACTAATCTATGGCTACAAATAAATGTTTAGAGGACAGTTTGAGATGTTTACTTTCCAAAGCATGAATGGTAACTTCCCACCAAGGACCAAGAACCTCTCCAGTCATGGACTTATAACCAGGTTTACAGTATAAGTTCTGCCATTGCTGGTTGCCTGAAATCCAATGAGGAAGCAGTTACCCTCCTACGAAATATTCTACCCTTTCACCAGTGGGAATACCTTTCCAGGCAGTTGGTATTTTAGCACACAGTTTGCACACCTGCGTAAAGACAATTGATGAATTCTCCCTTCCAAAGCCTGAATAGTACTTTCCAGCATGGTGAAAGCTAACCAGCAAGGAAGAAGTTTCCAGATCCATATAATAAACTTGATGCTCCATGTCTTGATCTCGCCATGTCTGTGGGTCTTCCCATCTAATTTTGATTGGCTACCAAAAGCAATGACAATGGCCTGCACGTGTGGGGGATCTTGGTGCCCCGACCAGTAACTCCTAGGGAGATCTGACTCCGGCACTGGGATTGTTGTTCAGTAGCCTATGGTTTCCTGGAGCACCATTATCCACTCAAGCAGCATACTTCTCATCACACTTTCAAATTCTTTGTTAATTACCTTACAAAGATCACTTGATCACCTTATAGATTTCTACAGGTAGGACTTTTTCATGCGCTCTTTATAAATAGTTCTTACCTATCTCCCCCACCCCCACATAAACCTTTTCACCTACTTTCTCACCTACTTTCGTGTCACATATATTCTGTCCCCTCCCCCAATATCCGTAAGTCCCCCCCCCCACTTCTATGTTCCTTGCCTCTATAGAAGCCTTACAAGTTTGAAAAATGCTTATTTTTTTTAAACCTTTTTTTTTCCCAGAAAAGCTGGCTCCATAGGGCCGTTGCTCAGGGTAGAGGTAAAGCACTTGCCTAGCACGAGCAAGACCCGAGTTTTACCCAGCACAAGAGAAGCAGGGAAGGGAGTGGGTGAGGCCAACATGGGCTCCATGGTTAATATCTTTTCAAACTAGTGACAGCATAAAAGTTTTTTTTTTCTGAACTCTTTGAGTTGTCGGTGCAATGCCTCAAGGGATTTACTTTGGTATCCCTTCTCTAAGCGTGGGTTAGAAAGGACAAGACTGCTAATCTATAGGGAGCATAAGACGTGGGGATTAAACAACTTCCCATTGATGGTAGACTTCTACAAATTTAGGAGCTATGTGATAAGCACTTAACCTGATGAGGGCAAAGCTCTGCTGGCGTCTTTCCAGCCTTTGGAGAAAACTCCAGAGCGCGATGACTCTGACTGCTGGTGTTTCCACATTTCCCCTGCCTCCACATTATGTCTGTCAGGGGTGTTCAGCCTTTTCATATTGTAAAACGCTGTCATCAGCAAATGGGTCAGTCCCCATTCACAGACCTTCCCCACTTGTGGGACTCAACATGTCCTCTTCAGACTTACTTGAACTGTTCCCCCTGCCTCCCCAGCCCCCACCCCCATGGTCCTGACCAGCTCCATCCTTTCCAGCAGGGGACGCTCATTACTGCCAGCCCGAACCTCTGCTGTCTGAGGTTGACTCTGAGCCCCAAGCCTAGTGTGTACAGGCATGATCTCGAGGTTTGCCTCAGT
This sequence comes from Tokudaia tokunoshimensis, assembly GCA_036184795.1. Taxonomy (NCBI): domain Eukaryota; kingdom Metazoa; phylum Chordata; class Mammalia; order Rodentia; family Muridae; genus Tokudaia; species Tokudaia tokunoshimensis. The sequence continues at coordinate 20,065,942 of BTHU01000017.1, forward strand.
TCCAACTGCTGCTGTTCATAATAAGGATTTGTTTTAAAGACCCAGGGAGTATAACTGCTGTCTCTCTCTTCACCCAGTAGATAAAGAAGCTGATTTGCAAGGCCTCAAGATCATGGCCATGCACACAGTAGGCTTGGGTAAGAGAGTTGAGTATTTGATTAAAGAAGAGCCAAATTGGAAACGTTTCGTACTAATTCAAGCCTGGATCTTAGAGTAGCTGAACATGCTGTTTTGAGCATCGAGAGCATCAGAGTTAGGTGAGGTTACATTGGCTGATCCAGAGAGAGCTTTCTGAGCATCCATGGTTGGCATTGTATCTCCTTTCCATAGTTCCACACACACAGGTACCATTTCAGTGGGACTGTGGGAGGGAGGGTGACTTGGTCCCATGAGTGACCTCTGGAGTCCTGCCTCCTCATTCCATGAGTCTGGGCTCTTTTTCTAAAACAGTTTTTTCCAGATGGAAACATTTCCTCAAGGAAGCAGGGTGTTGGGAATAGTGGGCAGCTTAGGAGCCTCAGGAAGTAAACAAACTTCACACATCTAGATTTAGCTCTGAAAACAGGATAAGCACACTTACTAATTAAAATATCCATGGGAGCAGTATTAGCATGCGTTCTAAAAATTATAGCTTTGAGTCAATACAGATTTGACTTAATCCCATCTCTAAGCAATGATTACACTCTAACCTTTTTTTTAGTATTTTTGAATAAAAACGAAATCCATTTTTCATCTTTACTTTAATTCTAAATTTAAGTTTGCCTGAATATTTCATAGATACTTCAGGTGGCTAGAAGTCGGCCCCTCCCCCACCCCGTGTAAACTGTGAAAGGGAGAAGGTCTGAGTGGCAAGAGCTTAATTGCAGCTCTGCAACCCTCTGCTTTGGGAGTTGGGCCCTGCAATCTTGTTTTCTCAACCATGGTGTTAAGCAGACAAAACTCCTGGGCATAACCAAAAGGGCAGTGTCATTTGTCCCCCTGTTCCCTTTACTCTTTCCCACTGGTTAATTTTTCTGCCATCCTTCATTGGCAACTTGATACATCTCTCCATTTTCGTGTGTAAGTAATGACACTACTGTCTAAGCACACATTCCATGTCTGTTAAGACTTAGTTGCTGGTAGGTAGCAGTTAAAAACATCCATTATCTCCCAGAGTCAGGGCTGTTGTCCTCCCACAAGGTGGCTGGCCGACAGAGACTGCATAGACAGTCAGGGGAAGGTAGGGCCATTGCATGTGACTTCTCTCTACTCCCTTGAAAAGTTGCAAAGTCTTTCTCTTACGGGTGTTAGAGTGCACTTCGCCTTTACCAGTGGATCTCTCTACCCTGTATGCTTGCCATGGGCCTGTCCTTGGTAACTTACTTTATAACCCAGTTTGCTGGAACCCATTACCCTTCCCTGCATGAGATTTATATGTTTCTGGGCTAGTGGTCTTGTGTTTGTGTTCTCTGTGTGTCTCTTTTTATTCTCTGTCTGTCTGTCTGTCTGTCTGTCTGTCTGTCTGTCTGTGTCTCTGTCTTTACTTCTAACTTAGTTTCTGTGTCTCTCTCTGTCACCTAGGAGAAGCTCTTGTATGCTTTGTCCTAATAGCAGTGACTGGCCTGTACTTTCTCTAAAGCCTCACACATTCCTCTTGGCCTCTATGTTTCCCAGTTTGGAGTCTGTTGAGTACTGTCTTACTCTAGAGCACTGGGTCTTAACCTTCCTAATCCTGTGACCCTTTAATACAGTTTCTCATGTAGTGGTCACCCCCTTCTAACAATAAATCCTTTTTCATTTCTACTTCATAACTGTAATTCAGCTACTGCTATTAATCATAATGTAAATGTCTGTGTTTTCTAATGAATGGTCTCAGGCAACCCTTGGGAAAGGGTTGTTTGATCCCCAGTGGGGTTCCAATCCATAGATTGGGAACTGTTCCTCTAAAGGAATCCAGAGTTTATATTATCAGCCTTTTCTGTGTGATAGACTCCAAGGAAAGCTGGACCACAGGCAAACCTGAGTAAAAAATATAGACTGGATCAGAGTCTCTACTTGCCTTCAATCCTGAGCAAATGTTCTTAAATTATTTATTCTCCATTTCCTCAGACTAGATATAGTTTTTATTTAAAAATATGTGTGTGCATGCTTTGTCTGTGTGCCTATGTGCCATTTACATGCCTGGTTCCCCAAAGAGGCTGGAAGACACTATCAGATACCTTAGAACCTCAATTATAAACAGCCGTGAGCCATCACGTGGATGCTGAGAATTGAACCTAGGTTCTCTGTAGAAGTCAAGTACTCTTTAACTGTGGAGCCATCTCTCTAGCCCCTAACTATTTTTTTTCTAAGGAGAGGACTGCAGAGACCTTTCAAGATATATCCAAGGAGAATGCTCCCAGTTCTAAACACCTGGTAAGATTCTATGAAGATTGAATGGCTTGTTGTAAAGTTTGCAGATATTATCACACATAGCGACACAGGTGACCACACTGATCTATATAGTTCTAAAGAACAGGCAGAGTGAGGCTGGTGCTGGAGAAACAGAGAGGAGGGCAGCCGCTGACTCTCTGCTCTCCTACTTGATAGGATCTGGCTGAAGAGGAGCAGCATCACTGCCATTTCTTTGCATTGGACTTCATCTAAAGGAAACACAGAAAACCTGGGCGGGGACACTAAAATCATACATTTCATATAGTCAGTGCACCACACGCCCTTAGTAAATAGTGGCAGTCATCTATAGTTTAGTCAGTGAAACTGGTGAACTTCTAAAAATCCATGTGCAAGTGATTTGACTGAGATTTCAAATGGAAGATCAATAGGCATGAAAACACAGAATCATTTACCCACTGACCGTATATGCTTGTCAGCACTTACAGTGTTGTTCATTTTAGACATGTGTCTGTGTTCTTCGTGTGTTCCAACCTTGAGAGTGCCTGATTGCAAGGGCTCCATGAATCTGAACTGATGCGGACATCTGTAGGCACCTATTGGGTAGTTTTCATTTCCCTCTTTCAACAAAGCTTCTGCCACATTTTAGGGAGTCACGTTTCTCTAGATTTTATAAAGCTTTCTCAATCAGAGGGAGCTTCATTCAAGTTGAACCCACCAACACAGCTACCCACATTTTCCAACCCTGCCTACTCTTCCTATTCATATGCTGGACTGCCTCTCCCCAGCTCTGGGGGCCTCCCTGTAGGCTGGTTCAAGTTCTTGCTGACCAGCTCTCTCTTCATAGTTGCATGTAAACACCATCATAATGTACACACTATCATTGAGCTACATTGATGTCACAAACTCTGGACTTGCGCTACTTTAATTTGGCCTTATTGATGTCTTCTCATAAATCATGGAGCCCTAGGCCTCCTCAGATAGACATTCTACACTGGCAGTTGAGGTTTGACCCCAATCATCCTTTAAATGCTTATTCTCTCTTGATACTGTACAATGATGTAGAGAACATCACTTGGCTCTGTAGAGTGATGTGGCAAACAGCCAGGGTAAGAGGAATTCAATGTTCATGGAGACAAGAACAAAGAAAAAACTAAACAACTAAACCAGCTCTATATCCTGCCTTTGGAATGTAGAGATGAGCTATGTGTCAACTCCCCCACTGAGGGATCTGGCATGGCCTGGACCACAAGAGAGTTGCTTGGCCAGCCCCAAGTGGAGCCCACTCCAGATAGCCACACTACATGCATTTCTCCCACTTCCCTGTTTGATTGCCCCTTGTGTTTCCTAAGAATTAAGGTTTGCTAATCATGAGTCAAATTGGCTTTGGGAAAGCATTGTTCCATACCTTATCTTTTTACTTAAAACCATCACGATGCCTCAAACTATTCTGCACCTTACACCCCAGTTTTAACCTGGGCAACAAAAGGAACGGCTGATATCTGGGTAGCCTGAGGTAGCAGTGGGCAATTGGTGCAAGGTGAGCTCTGGCTTGTCAAATGTTAGATTAGGATTCCTTCTAGTTGGATTGTTTAACAATTATTTTTAATATATCCAATGATGATATATGTCTTAATGCATTTGCAAAATTAGTCTGATACTCTATTGGTTTTGAAAACTCAAGTTTTAACATTGGAAGATCCTATTATATTTATATTTGGTTTGTATAGGAGTGTAAGTTGGGATTGGAAATCTATGAATAATATAAGCAATTTGTGACCATCTGTGGAGCTGAATAGATTTTGTGTGTGCGGAGGAGTGTGTGTGTGTGTGTGTGTGTGTGTGTGTGTGTTTGTGTTCTTGTAGGAGGAAGAGGATGAAGGAGAGAGGAAAGGAGAGGAGAGGAGAGGGGAGGGGAGGGGAGGGGAGGGGAGGGGAGGGGAGGGGAGGGAAGAGGAGAGGAGAGGAGAGGAGAGGAGAGGAGAGGAGAGGAGAGGAGAGGAGAGGAGAGGAGAGGAGAGGAGAGGAGAGGAGAGGATATCTTTTTGTTTGCATCCTGTTTTTGGAATTTAGAGTTTCTGACTTGTCAACATTATAAATGATACTGTATATTTATAAAGACATTTGCATACATTTTATCAGATGAATGTTCTTGGTCAATTTAATACTCGGGATATTACTTGGAAAATAAATTAATATTTTAAACTAAGATGAAAGCTGAGCAGATTTGGCTCTCGACCTCCGGGTGATGACCTTTAGAGTTAGTGTGGCATATAGCTAAATGAGTAGAACAGAGGCTCCCTTTCCTTCTTTTCTCCTACACAGCCGTCTTCGTGTCTACAGTGTTGCCAAATCATCCTGGGCTCTGCTACAAGGTAGCTCTTCAGATAGCAATCTCTCTTCCATTATACATGGACCCCATTGAAGACCTTAAGCATGCAGATTTGAAACAGTAGAATTTGTTATTAATCTTTGCAACTAAAGAAATTTGGCAAAAAGTTTTTGCATATTTTAACATTTTTCCTTCTCCCTTTCAGCCTTTCCTTTCCTCCCCCATCTTCCTCCTCCCCTATTCTCTCTGTTTCCCTCTCTGCCCCCCCTCTCACTCTCATGTTGAGGATGAATCCAAGGTCTCACACATTATAGGAACGACATTTACTGTGGCTTTGTTTTCTAAATCATGTAACTCTCATCTGGTGGAGAGAATAGGTTTCATTGTATACACTGTACAGGCAATGAACTGACAAGAGATTGAAAGGATTTATTTCATCACCTTTGAGAATGTTTCTTTGTTTAGATCTGCCCAGTTTTTAATTGGGTTGTTTGTTTTCTTCATGTCCAGTACTTTGAGTTATTCCTACATTTTGGATATTAGCTCTCTATTAAATGTGTAGTTGGTAAAAGAAAAAAGAACAACAACAACAACAA